>CAMPDV010000179.1:0-540321 GCA_946699065.1 Loxodes magnus
GGTAATTAGAAAGGAAAATGCATTTAGTTTATTTGTTATTAAAGTGTGATAGAAGTAATTTGATATAGTGTTTAGTGATTTAAGTTAAAGAATACTAGCAAGTATTTCTCTAGATTACTTAGTACCTTATAAACTAGATCTAAAGCTTCTTTGTATCTTAGTACTTTTATATAAACCTTAATTTATTTTAAATTTGATAAAATAGATTCATTTACTAAGCTAAACTCTTCTTAACTCTTTGAGTTATGACAAAGATGATATACTAGGAAGAATAAGAGCAGCATTGAATTGAAGAGCTTCTTTTTATTAGTAGCTAGTAGGGTTTGAAATAATTTGAATTTAGTTTTTAATTTAAATTCCTTAGTTAAGCTAAGAAATTTAGGCGCTATAATAATATGCAGAGTTAGAATGGAATATCTCAATTTCCTTCTTAGAGTTTCAGATCTCCACAGCCAAACGCAATTCAATACTAGAACTAAACTTCTTTCTAGTACCAAGCTAATTACTCAGCTCCTGTTTATGCTTTCAATATGAACGTTTTTTCTCAAATGCCTCCTTAAAGTCCTATTAAAATTGAAGGGTATATTCAATAGGAAGACATACCATAATCATAGAGAACTTGAAGAACACTGGAAGATAGTTATGAGCTTATTTGGTAAATAGGACGAGGACAATTTTCAACAGTATACAAGGTAAAGGAAGTTTAGACAGGATTAATTTATGCTGCTAAAGTATTTCAGAAGAATTAAAAAGGAGTTAAGAAGCAAATAGTAGAAAGAGAAGTCTAAGTGATGCAACTTTTCTTGAAAAATAACATTTAGAATGTTGCTTAAATTAAGGATTATTGAGAAGAACCAAGCTGCTTTACAATCATTATGACTTTGTGCGCTAAATCTTTGTAATCTTTAATTATGGAATGCTAATAAATATCTGAGCCTTAACTATGGATTTTTATTGATTAGATAGCAACTGCATTAGAAGGTATACATGCAATGGGACTTATTCATACTAACATTAAGCCAAGTCATATTTTGATAACAGACTAAGGATATTTAATGCTCTCAGACTTTAGTAATTGCATTTAGATAGGAGAGAACATTAAGTATTACGGAAATCAAGCTTACTTAGCTCCTGAATGCTTCACTGATGCAAACAAAGTTTCTTACAAATCAGATATTTTTTCAGTTGGATTGTGTCTGTACTAATTAATATGTGGCATAGTTTAACTTCCTACAACTGGACAAGGTTATTAAAGCTTGAGGTAAGAGAAGTTAAAATTTCCTAAAAACAGGATAAGTGGACTGTTAAAAAGCACAATTAGACAAATGACTAAACCTCTTATAGAAGAAAGGATTTCGCTTTAGTATATTAAAATGTACTTTCAATCTCCTGAGGTTTAGTTTATGAATACAATTGATCCAGATCTAATGAAAGCGCCTCTTCCTAATAATACAAAGAAAAACATTAACTCATCATCTAATGAAAGCATGAAATCGTCTAAATAGTCATCGAACTTTTGATGTTAATACATATTTCTCCTTACTAGTTAAATTTATATTTCTACTAAAAAGAGTCTTAATTATTAAAGAAAGCCAAGATATTAGCTTTAGCATATCATATACATTTTAACTCTCAAGCTTAATATACCAGCTATAATTATCTTAAGTCAGCTTTATTAGATAAATTATCTAACAAACCCATTTTAATTACCAACTGCTTAGATTTTTAATTTACCTATTACTATTATACTGTTCTACTCTTATAGTATGCTTTCTATCTCTTATTGCTGAGAATTTATAATATAAACCTAATTAATAATTAAAGCTATAGAATAACCAAAATAGTGATTACACTAATGAGATACTAAATTATCTCTCTAGTTTGCCAAGAAGAAGATAAGGACAAAACTAAAGAAGTTAATGATAGAAGGGACTAAAGTACCTTGAATAAAGATATAATAGTAATTAGTATTACAGTACTAGGGTTAAATATCTTAATCCTTAGCTTAATTAATAAACTATTTAGTTATTTACTAAGAGTATATAAGCTATAATTAAAAAGAGTATTACTATATACAAGCATTCCTTTTTATTAATCAAGTCTATTTAAGTTAATTTCCAATTTATATACTAGAAATTCTATCTTTCTAGTTAATTTTCATTCAATGTATTATAACTTAAGTCTTGAATCAATTTATTAAAATAAAAGAAACAAGTATCAGGATTATATTATTAATAAGCATTAAACTAATAGAGTGTTATTAACCTATGACTCTAACTTGCTTTATAAAATGGATGCTTCAATTAAAATGCTTATCCATAATACTAATGGTAGCTTCCTAAATAAAAAATGAATGAAGCTATTACTTTATATGAGAGCATTTTTATCATTTAATAATCCTTATTCTATTAGATTTAAATCCTTATTATCTATCATTAACCAATTACCTTTAAAAAGCTTTAAAATAAGCTAAGTATTTTATTCTACCTATATTTGGATGAAGAAAATGAGAAAATTTAAATAAAGAAATTTTGTAGCTACAGGAGATAAGAAGCATTTTCATGAAACTAGAAAGTGAAATTAAAAGAAAGCAAACGAGTTTTAAATAACATTTCAATATGAGTGTCTAAATAGCTCTTGTTTAATATGTATATGATTAAGTTAGATGCTCTTAGAAATGAATAATTTAAAATAGCATGGAAATTTATTAATCAAATGGAAATAAAATGCTTTTCTTTTTAATTAAAAAAGGCCACATCAACAAGATTTATGAAGTAAAGATTAAAAAAATTAAGTAACTCCAATAAATTAGAAGATTTGTTAATCACACTATCAATTAACTCAAATACAAATATATACTTAATACATTAGAGCTTTATACAAATTAATTTTAGCAATCTTAATTTATTTTAATTGACTAGAAAGATTGATTCATCAATATAAAACAAAGCTTTATAAGAAAGCCTAACAATCAGTTTATATACAAAATATTAACTTTATAAAGCCATTAAAATAAGAGCATGCAATGCAACCGTAATAATCAAAAGGATATTTACTAGATATTTAAAAAACTTAAACTAAAATAAAATAGTCTGGTGACATCTTTAATTGTTAGAATTACTTCCTTCAATTAAAGATGCTTTAGAATTATTAATAAGTTATTCATCTCCCACTTTCATCTTCATCTTATACTTCAGCTTAATCATCTTAGTTATCGATTTTTTCCTTCTATTCTTCAACTTATTCTTTTAGTTCTTCTTATTATTCCTTTTCTTCCTCGTTCTCTTCACTATTTTCTTGATTTTTTACTTCCTATTCTTTAGATTCAGGACTTTCCAATCATTCTTCTTCCATTTCGAATAGTTCCAATCTCCTTTTGAGCAGCATCCTGTGGAAAATTTTTATTTGTAAATCTATGTATTCTATCTTGTTTTTTGGGAATTAGTTGATATAATTTTAATCATAGGTTATTAATCTTCCTATATCACCTTATTCAATCTTTGTTTTAGCCATTCTCTTATATCTATGTAACAATTGCAATCCATAATATGTTGGAACTTGTCCAATTCTCCACAGATGCAATGAGGATTCTCGATAGGATAATGTCTGTCTTGAAGATCTTTTCGAAAGTTGTAGCTTAAGTTCTGAGTTTATATATACTGATTATTTCTTTTCTATATTATTTATTTAGTTTCGGATAGGTAATTTCTGGGAATTATCGTTAGTTACAAAATTATTCTATAAAAATATTTGCAGTTGGCATACATTTAAGTCTTTACTAAGTTATTTTATAGAATTTTTGTTGAATCTAGTTCTTTACATATTTCGTAAAGGTAGTTAAGCTACTATTATGTTCCTAATTATTAAAGTCAATTTCGTAGTATTCAGATAATCTTGTTAATTAGTCTCTATATTAATATCCTTCCTATCAATTATTCATAAAGAGAGTCCCTAATGTTGATTTTGGAAGGTTAATACTTTCTTATCGTATTTTATAAAAAAATCTAAAAAACCTCAAAGCCATAATATCTTTAAATGGCATTCAGTTAAGATCTATATAACAGGACTCATTAAAAGTGTTTTCAGGTGCTTAGAAGGCTTTCCTTGCTATTAATCTCATACTTTTGTCAATTTTATTTAGTGTTCCAGTTGCTCCATTTTAGACTACTCAAGGTATTAATTCTCCTCCGTATTCAACTTTAGGGAGCATGAAAATCCGGCACAAAGTCTTAAAATGTCAAGGTGCTACATTTTTATATCTTGATAATGTATATACTACTTTCTTCATAGCAGACAGATAATTAGATGAAACCGATTTGCAGTGATTTATTAGATCCTTTTTTTGATGGAGAATTACTCCTAAATATGTTACTTATTACTTTTAAATAATTGGATTGTCTTTTATTTTTAAGTTTAACTTAACTTCTTTTGATTCTTTTTTAAGAATTAAATAGCTTCGCATTTTGAAGCATTAATATTCAATTAAGTTCATTCGAATACTTTTTATGTTTCATTTATTAAAATCTGCATGGACTTTTCAGATTTGGATAGGAGAATTAAATCATCTGCCCATCCTCTACATGCGAAACTTCTGCCAATAGTATTACATTTAAATCCTATTATGTTACTTTTACTTTCTAAATATCTGATTACAATATCATAGTACAGCAAAGCAAGCACTGAACCATGTGAGCTACCTTATATAACTCCATTATTGTATTTTATCTTCCTAGATAAGGTTCCATCTATAAGAAAGGAGGAATTTATGTTTTTATAGAAAGATTTAAGGGCATTTATAAGTCCTAAAGGAAGCTTGACTCTCCTGAGTTAATCGAAAAGCAATCTTCTTTCTATAGTATCAAACATTTTCTCTACATCTATTAGTGTGGCAAGGAGTTTTGTCTTCCCTTTTGCTTATTTCCGATAGGATTCTATTATTTACTATATTGTCCAAATTTGCATAGTAGTTTATTTCCTTTTCATGAATCCCATCTAGCTTTCATGAATTAAGTTTCTTTTATACATTTAATCATATAACCTTTTAGTTAAAGCTTTATCATATATTTTTAGTATAGAGTTCATCAAAGAAATAGGTCTCCAATTTTTCCAGTCATCTTTGCTTCCTTTTTTAAATATAGGAATAATAATTGAGGTATTAAGTTCTTCAGGTATTCTACCTAACCTCAGCATATTATTCAAGAAAGAATGAAGAATCAAAATAAGATAATAACCTCCATACTTCAATAATTCTCCCTTTATACCATCTGGACCAGCTCCTTTTCCATTAGGGATTTGTTGAATAATTTCCTGAATTTCTTAAATCGTAAAGAGTTGGAATTCTTGTAAATAGGAAGGTATTTACTCTTAAATTTCTTTAATATTTCAATAAAATAGATTAAAATTTTTGTTACTATTGTCAAGCTACTATTAAGTAAGATTTTAATGCTTATTAAAACAAAATTCTCTCATGAATCAACAAATTGGTTTTTAAGCTCTTAATTAAAGTTCATTTTGTTTCTTATTTTTTGGTTCAGAATCTTTTTCGCCTGTTAAAACATAATTTTTGATTCTTCATTAAGATTTAGAAATTTCTTCTTTGCTTTATCTTTTAACCATTTTCATAGATTATATTTATATTTATTTCAAAGTTTATTAGCTGATTTCTGAAGATTAAGGACTCTTTAATTAATTCTTCCAAAATAAATTTGCCTTTCTTTATACTCTTAGTTAGCTCTTTTCGCATCTATATACTTTCTTGCAAGATCTTGAGGAGGTTTGTTGTATTTAGGATCAGGAATAAATGATCCTAGTACTGAATCTGCGTTTTCTTGAATATTTCTGCTAATGTACATGTACTATTCCTCTAAATTATTTCTATCTATTTGAAAGTAATAATTACAAGCTTGTATAAATGATTGTTAATATCTTTATCTATCAATTGGAGCTTAAAACGATTAATTTTATATTTCTCTAAATTATTTTTTCATTATCATAATATTTTGTATTAAACAAAAAGTTAACTGTAATTGGAATGTGATCAGTTTTTAAGCAGCCATTCTGAACCTAAAAATTTACAAATTAATTATTATTTAAATGACTACTAATTAAAATATAGTCATTACAGTACAATTCTCCTGTCTCTTTGTGTATGCATGTATTACTAATCGTATTATTAACTATTTGAAGATCATTTTATTGCAAGAATTCTTAAAATCTAGATGTGTTGTCATAATCGTTTTAAGTATTATTTCCGTAATTTTATAATAGAGCATTGAAATCTCCTATCAATATATGAGGATTATTTGGAAATTATCCAATATATGTATTAATATAATCATAAGCTTAATCTTTAATAAGACTACTTTTATTATTGTCAGGCATATAGCAAGATGTGATTAATATATTTTCCATTTTGACTGAAACAAATCGATTTTAGGTTTCTATATTTACTCTAGATTCAGTACTATTGATTTCATCTCTAATAATCAAGCTTACTCCTCCTCCTTTATCTGCATTTCTAAAGTATGTCCTATATCCTTTTATTAGTATAGGAGGAAAACCTTACTTTTGTCATGTTTCATTAATTGAGAAGATGTCTATGTCATTACTTTTGATAAATTCTTCAATCATTAACTGCTTTCCTGCTATTCCATTAATGTTAACGTGTCCAATCTTGATTCGAGTTCTATATTAATATTAATTATTATCTTTATTACTTTCTTTTGATCCAGCTGGAAGTCCATTTTCGTAAATACAAATATTTTTATTCCCTTGTTAATCATGATCAACATTTACAAATTTTTTACCATATTCCGGATGCTGATGAAAGAATTAGATAATTATAAAATTTACTTATTTATTATATTTTTATAACAGCTTTTGATCCACAAATATTTTGATTTTTTTAATATTATCAATAGTTCCAAAGGTTAATTCTTAATTTATTGTCACATACCTGCCTTAAATATTACTTATTTCATACTGTGTTTTTCTTCAAGAACCCTATAATATAAATTCCTTGAGCAAAGGCGATTTAAAATTTAAGGATCGCATTATTTTTTCACTTTCTTTTTGATCTCTATATTTAATACTACATTTAGCTACTGGAATTTAAATATAATCTTTTTCCTATTTTCTTTTAAGAGAGTTTGATTTTATAGCAACAGAACATTTTTAGTTTTCGATTTTATTGAAATCTGTCTAGTTCTATTAATCTTTTGATTAATTTTTAGCTTTAAGGCTAAATAATCTATTCATTAACATTTTATTAATTTCTTATTATTTTCTCAGATTTTCCTCTTACTTTTAATTGTTACATATGAAATCTATATTTAACTAATGATAGGATTACTAGAGTTTTATATAATTCTTTTCTTACAAATTCACTTGGCAAAATTAGTCTAATTGATCAACTTTTATTGTGTTAGATGATATATCTAAACACTGGATTTTTACTTAAATTTGCTTATCCTATCCTATAACATCTGTTTAAGTTTAATTAATTTTGGTTTAATTTGTTTCTGTTTATGTTTACATTTCAAAATATATTTTTTAATATTTTTATAGTTGCTTAGTATAAAAGCTTGTTATGTTTTCAATTTCATTTTATTTTTATATTAATAATCCTTACAGGATTTATTCTTTTTATTACTGCTGTGCTTGTAATATCCTGATCTGTTCAGAATTATATTGTTATTGATTTTCTAATTCTTAACTAAAAAATAAGATTTAATTTTATAACTCCTAGCACTGTTTATTGTATTATTAATTTTCAAATTACTAATTTTTTAATTCGACTTCAGTCTTATTCTTTAGCTAATAAACTTATTAAAGTTCTCACTATATTTGGTCTGATTATTATTGTTGATATTAATATAACTAAATTAAACATTGCAGATAGTTCATTTATTAATAAGTAATTATTTCATTGAATTACAAATTTGTTTATATAGATTTATGATTTTCAACTAACTCAGTTTAAGTCATTTATTGATTAAAATAAGTTTATTCAAATTATTAGTTTAAAAAGTCTGTTTACATTTCCATCTCTCTAGTATTATTCCTTTATTTATAAACTTCTTAAAGTAACTATTAAGTATGATATAATATAAATTATTTGATATCCTTAATTTTCTTATTAATTTTATTTATATAAATCTTGTACTGCTCATAGATTGCTTCATATGAGTTAATCATTTCTTAATTGTTTTGATTAATTTGTGCAAGAATATTTTTTTATTTTTCTAAAGAAATGCTACTATCTGTTAAGTTTTTTATTTATGTCTGAAGCTTTTTTACTTCATTCAAAAGCGTTTCATTTTATTTTTTAATTAAAAGAGTATCTTAAATATCCATAGTATTATTTCCTGCTTAAAACTGGTTAGATAATATAATATCCAAAGTATCTTACTATAAAAAGGATATTTTTGATACGATTGGTGAGATTGAGGTACCAAACTATTTTTTTTATCTATAAGTATATTTCTCAATCTTTAGAATTCTTGATAGTTAGTTTCCGCTTTTTAGGGAATTTCGAAGTAATTTTAACGGAATACGAAGGAACTTGTAACTGGAGATTAACTACAGATATTTAGTAAAGCTCTTAACAAGTTAATTATCTTCTTTACGGATTTGAATTGAAATGAATTAGGGTCACTTTTTAGAAAGTAGTCGAGCATCTACTTATGCTAATTTCATAAGATTGCAGCTTTTTTATTTTTAGATAAAGAAGAGTCGTCAATATTATAATCCTGTGATATTTAGAAATCATCCATTTTTTAATTTTATTTACTAGATATTATACATAAGCATTTATTTACATTATATTTCGCTAATATATGTTGCTTCTACACTTCGTAATATAAGAGATAGCAACTCTAACGTTATACTTCTTCTATAATTTACAGCTTTAAATATCTTTAAGCATCTCAATATTTTATTTCTTTATTTATAAGTTTTACCTTCAAGTGTATTTAAATACATTCTCTTCTTTCATACTATTTAGCTTATGTGTAAACTTATATAATCTTAAATCAATTGAGCTTTTTTCTTTACTTAGCAAAAAAAGAAGTAGCAATATAAGATTGATCAGCTAAGATAGTTGGGTTTAAATTTAGTAAATACTAGAGTTTAGAAAGATACTTTAGTAATTGCATCTAAGCATAGCTAAGCTTTTATTAAATTCTTATCTAATTAATAAAATAAGTTTCTTCAACTCTCTGCTAAAAAGATTGTATTCACAGGCTTTTAGATATAAATTTTTATCATAATTTAATTTAAGAAATGCTAAAGTAAAAATGCGATGCTTGCTAAAGAAAAATACATAATAATTGAAAATAAAGATAGCTGAAATAGTATTAATTATTAGATTTTAATATATTCACTTTATTAAATTATTAAAAAGATTAAAGTAAAAAATAATCAAGAAGTACAATAACTTAAGCTAGAAATTTAAGTTAAACTTATTTATGAAACTAGATAACTTTCATTAAAGGAATGTAAGATTATTTAATTTATTTGGCTTTAAGTATTACTGATATGACTACAAATACTAAATTTTTATTGTTCTCCATATTAAGAGAAAGAAAATATTAGTAAAGAGTAATATAAAAGATTTTTGAAGTATGCAATATGATTATTTAGTCAACGAGAAGTTAAATAGAAATTAAACTAAGAAAAGATAAGACAATTTGGTATATACTGCTAGATAATTAATTAACTGTACTTTCTATTAAGAAAGTGTCCAAGATATTAAGTATCTGTGCTAAACTTGTAAATAAGATTTCAAGTAATAGCAAGTCTTTAATAATAAATAAACAAAAAAAATAGTAAAAATGGGAAGTAATCTATTACTATCTATTTTCTCCCTACAAAGTCCTTATTTAACTTTAATCTTAGTAAAAGAAATTGAAAATAATAAAATTTCACTATATTAAACTCTTAGAGTCTCTTCTTTATTTAGCAATAAAGAAAAGGCAAACTCATAAGAAAAGCACTAGAGGTGCTATATGATCTCTTAATAAAAGATCTAGGATCACTACAGCTGGAATAAATCAGTTAAATTCTGAGCTAATTAAGGTAATTATTAGAAAATTGAATTTTATAATAATTTAATAAATTTCTTCGAATCTACTAAAGTAAACTCGTAATTTCTTAATACTTGGGAAAAATTATAGCGCCTTTGGAAAGCTGAAAATCGCAACTATAGGAAGAAAAATAATTTTACTGCTAAAATTATCAGAAAGTATAGAAAATATCTTATTAAAATGTAAATATTTTAGACAACTAGTAAGATATCTAAGATACTTTTTAAATAGCACAGAAAATTAAAATGAAATGATAGTTAAACATTCGACATCAATCACTTAAACGTAAGACGCTTATATCATTCATGCATAAAATTAAATAAATAAGTTGTTAATCAATTAAGATATTTCAAAAGTAATTGCCTCCAATGTTCCTAATACTACAGAAAATCTAAATAATCTAATGGAAAAGGCACTATATTTAGTATAATTAACTGAACATAAAGATCATAAGTAAAATGTAATAAAAGAAAATCTACGCTTTAATAATCAAGAATGAAGAACATACAACTTTAAAGTAAACTTCTTTATGAAAGATTAAATTTAAATAAAGTTAAGAGAAGATTAAATTAGCTAAAATCTGAAATTAATAATCTTTATTATGAAGTAATGCTATTTTAATAGTAGCTATCTAGATTAAATAACATTTAGTAAAGAAATTTACTAGCAAAGATGATTATAGAAATTGAATTATTGGAAGTTAATTATTAGATTCAATAATTAAATTAAAATTAGTAGATGAATATAGAATAAATACAGCAAAGACATATTATAGAAAATGCTTATTTTAAATCAATAGTTTTAATTTAAAATTAATAATTAACTAATCAACACCATATACTACAAAGCTAATTTACTAATTCAATACACAATGAGAGAACAAATATCAGTAGAAGGCTATCAATACAAATAAATTATAAGAGCTAATATAATAAAAAGATTTAGATTATCTATGCATATTATTTTAAAAATCAAATGAAGCCACATAAATAGCAAACTTTTAAGAATAAACTGCTTAAAAAGTAATAAATATCTTTAAGAAATATTTACTTAAATATTTCAGGAAATTTGCCAAAATAATAACTTTACTTAGACATTTCTTCTATATTAAGACAAACAAATTTAAACTAAAATTCAACGATTAGAAGCTCAGATTTCACAAATGAAATTTGATTAAGTGAGTTATCTTGCTAATCAGACTTGGCTGATAGAAATTACTTATAATTTTAGCAATTATGTAATTAATGAATTTAGGTTTATTTTAAGTATTAAAATTAATAGGAAAAAGTTTAAAAAAATTATAGTTAGTTAATCAAAAATTAAATCAGTCATTATTTGAGCAAGTTACAAAAACTTGAACAGCAAATTAGCATAATTAGATAAGCTTTAGTTTAATTGAAAATTAATTTAAGATATTTTCTGAGAAATCAAAATCTCTCAAAAGAAAACTTGAGGAAGAAGCTAATATGAAATGAACAGTGTTAAAGGAAGATATATAGCAATTAATGAGGAATTAACTAAAGGAACAATAGATAATACCTAAAATTAAATAAAAATAGACAAAAATTTCTAGAATAATATACAATTTAAGTAATACACGATTTATTTTAGTTTTATTATTAGCATTCTGAATACATAAGAGAATTCGTACATATTTAAAGAAATGAAAAAGATATTAAACATATATGCATTTATTAAGGAGCATATCTTGAGGATCTTAAATTAAAAAAAATAAAGATGGGATATTTAAACATAAATCTATAATTAGCAAATAAGAATCCGTATACAAATTTGTATTAGGCAAAAAGATGTAAGGATTCAAATCAGAATTCTTCGTGGTCCAAAAAAAGCAGGAGTTAACAACATCCTAGAGAGACTAGGATTAGGAAAAAGGTACCTAAAAGCTCCCTCATCTAAATGAGTCTCTCATCTCTGAAAAAAAGCCTAAAAAATAGGCTTTAAACATATTGCGCTCTGAATTTTCGAATCTCATCACATAGTAATAAATAAACATAGATTAGCTGATTAAAATGGTGCTGGATCTCCAACAAGAGGTCAAAAAGTTGAAGAAAGATAATAAATAAATTCGATTATAGAGCGCGTAGCACTCTCGTAGGTGCGCAGCTCATTAAATTAATTTTATTTAATGTCGAAAAAATATTTTATTGGTCTCTCTATCTTGTTTTCTCTTCCTGTAATACGTCCCTATAATTTTTTCTTCCAAAACATAGGATGTAATATGCACGGGTACATTTCCCCGACATATGATGAAGAAAGTTTCGTCCTGGCATTCAGAGTAATCCAGGTTGTCGTATCTTCCTTCTCTTGTTATTGGTTTCTCTTCTTCCGATTTATCCTCCGTCCGCGCTCATTTTTTTGTTGCCTTGCTGGGCCTCCAAGCAGCATCCAAAGGAGAGGGCTTTTCACCTTATTTAAATTAAATTATACAATAAGAAGTTAATGGAAATATTTTAACTTACAGAGGAAATAGAATTGAGACTCATAGCCTAAGAAGGAGATCTTAACGCATTTTGAAATATTTCAAAAGACTAGATTAGTTAACCTAAAAGCAGGTAATAAAAGCAGAAAGAACAGATAAACAAGTTGAAAAAATATAAGAAAAGTAATTCAAAAAAATTGCAGCGTTAAATGGAACTGAAAGAATAAAGGAAATTTCCAATGATAATTGAAGGTGAAAAAACTCAAGATTTCAACCTAAACGACAAGCAAAAAATGCTATCACAGTAACTCTCAAAAGCAAATGTGGAAAATGGCCTAGAAAGTTCTCAAACTTCAAAAAAGAATACTGAAAGTAGTAGAAGTAGTTTGAGAACAAAAAGAAATAACAATAACAATTAAAACTATCAAGAGAAAGAGAAAAATTATTTTGTAACAAATTTGGGGAATTTTACAATAAAAAAATATTTATCATCTAGTTGAAAGAAGAATTCAAGGAAAATATGCATGACAAGGAGAAAAGCTGTAGAGGATTTCAGCTTTTATTTTTAGCCTCTAGAGCAATATAGAAGTTGACGGGAAAGAGGTTTTAAATACCTCCAAGAATCCCAAAAATTTAATTTTGTAATTTTAAATTTAATTAGACAATTATTTTGATATATTTTCAATAAACGAAATTTGAGCATAATAAACTTATATTCCTATTGTTATAGAACAATAAGGCATTTATTATTAAAATGCAAATAATCGAGACAGTGGTATCTGCTTACTGGTAAAAAAAAAATATTTTTTCAAGCAAAATATAATTTTCGAAACTTCCTGGATATTTTATTTGTGTTAGAATTGAAAATTTAACAATTGCATTATGTTATTTACTAACAAATGAAAATCAAATTTTACTAA
Organism: Loxodes magnus; assembly: GCA_946699065.1. NCBI lineage: Eukaryota > Ciliophora > Karyorelictea > Loxodida > Loxodidae > Loxodes > Loxodes magnus. Next base: position 13,446 of record CAMPDV010000179.1, read on the forward strand.
AGACATTACTTACGAGGACCTTACTAATATTTTAAATTTAGATTTATAAAATCCTAATATTTTACGTGATGATTTTAATGCTAAACTTTCTTGATATGGAAATAGCTCACTACAAATGTACGATAATACTTAAAGATTTTTGATTTGATAACGATACATTAATTAAAAGTTGTAAATGATAAGAAATGCAACACTTTCGTTTATAGAGCTAACTATAAAAGTTACTATAAAGATTATTTTTTAGTCACATAGCATCTAAATAATGATAATTGCTTTAATTTTATATCAGTTTCAGATGCAGGTTTTATTACTGATAATTTATCATTTATTATTACTTTGAAATATGATTTAAGATAATTTGGTAAGATAAAGATTATTGTATACTCTTAAAAATTTTAAAACTATAAGAACCTCAAACAGGAAATTATTATTAAGGCATGCTTTAAGAATAATATAAAGTTTTAGTTAATAGACTCTAATAATGCTGATGAATTGTATCAACTTATCTGTAAATTAATTAGTTTTAACGCTAAGGAAGCTCTTGGCATGATATCTCAGAACAAAAATTATTATAAAATGCCAAACTATGTGATTAAGCTATTTCTGTAAGCAAAAATCGATAATGTTTCTTATTAGAAAGCCTTTATGATATTTGGACGCTATAATAAAGAAGTTACTTTACTTTATAAAGCTAAACATTAATCTTATAAAAAGTATTTATATAATTGTTGAAAATTAAACTAATAAAAAGCTAAGAAGGAACATTGTGATTTAAGTAAAAAGGCATAAATAAGGCTTAAGTAGGCTAAGAGATTAATAAATCCTAGAGTACGTAATTAAATGAACTTTAATTGCAACTATAACAATCATTTATTGAAAATCGAGAAATATTTAATCAGCATTAGAATTTACTTGAAACTGAATTAAATTTTTCTAGTAAAAAATAGATGAAATATATAAAAGCAAACCCTTTAATTTAAATTAAAAATAAAGCTACTTTAAGAAGTGTTTTCACTGAACAAGAAACTAAATAAATAATAGCTTACCAAGCTAATAATAAAGCTTCAGGTAATTATTTATAGGCTGAACTTGTTAAATATAGAGGATAAGAATTACATAAAATTATCACTAATTTTATTAATAGTATACTCAGATTACACTTAATTCCAGATGCAATGAAAGATATTCATATTCTAATAATGTTTAAGAAAAGAAACAAATTTTCATGTTCTAGTGGCGTCCACTTCATTAAATTGTCTCTTAATAATATATGATAAAGATTTAACTTAGAGACTATATAAATACATTGACCAACTACGTATTGCTCATTAATCTCAATTTTGATTTATGCATAAAAGTTCAACTACTTAGCAAATTTAAACCATTAACAAATTATTGACCTACATCGAAAATGATATGCAGATAATAGCTGATGGCTACAATGATTGTTGAAGAAAAAATATTTGATAGTATTTACAGAAAATTACTCTTTGATCATCTTCGAAGGCTCAGACTTCCTCTAGGATTAATCTTGGCTTAAGAATTCTTCTATATCAATTTAAATGCAAAGTTTATTATTGATGGATATCTTATGAAGACAATTTAATATAACAGTGGAGTTTTACAATGCAGCAGTCATATACTTTTACATGCAATCTTATATTACGATAATTTTATAAGATATTTGGAAGATAATCAGAAGAAATTAGGATTTAAAATACTATCTAGAACCTTTGTAATAAGAGTCTATGCTGATGAATTGATAAAATTATCTGATTCCTAGAAAAATGTATAAACTATAAAAGTAACAGCCACAGTTTTTACTTGAGTATAGTTAATGATCAATTTAGCTTAACGTATAGCTATAGAATTCTTAAAAATAAGTAGCAATATGAGAGTTAAACTTTTATTACCTTAAACCTAAATGGAATACCAATTTATCAAAATATTAAATAGTTTATTTAGAATATCTTCTAGATGCAAATAAAATTAAAAATTACCCTTTGTATCAGTAACTTCCTAATACAGAATAGCAGTTTCCATATCTGCTACTATACTTTTTAAATATGGAGCAGTATTCTCAATCATTCAAATCTATTTGTCGAATTTTTATTTTACTTAAAGCTGAATATGGATGTGATGCTACTCCATAAGCTGCTATAGCAGGAATAAAAAAAATTACAAGTAAAGATACTAAATAGCAAGATTAATTTCCAGATTGGCACTTAGATCTTCTGAAATGACATTCAATTACTTTTTTCGTTTATTTGAATTGGCTTTCATTTATTCACATAATAACTTTAAAGTGTTTGCGCTTCTGCTAAAAATTGATCTTAATTAATAAAGACAATCCAACATCGAATATCGCGTTTTTATTTGATAAATGTGATAAGTATAATTTACCTTACTAGAAACTTACAAACAAGTGCATATTGTATAATTATGATATTAACTACCTAGAATAGTAAGGAATTTAATAAACAATTAGTAAACAAAATAAAAAATAAATTTACAACAATGTCTCTAAAGAAACTCAACTATGCCTACAGCAAAAAGAATTATGGATCAAATAGGAAATTAAAGTATGTTTACTAAAATAGCATCTACTAAATATAAAAGACATATGGTTAGAGAAATTATTTCTATTTATAAACTTTCAATTTATGTTAATAATTTCCAATAGGAACTAAATATTCGCCACTACAACGTACAATATAGTATTATTTGCTTATGTGGCATAGAATTTGAAGAATTGAACATATTTTTGATTGGTATTATTTTAAAGATATCTTTTAAGAATTTGAAAGTCATATAGATTTCAAAAGCAAAGACAAGAAAAAATTAATCCTGCATGACTAAAACTATATAAATCATCATTTTTAATAAAACCAAATTCCTAAAATAAACAAACTAATCAAATCATTCTATTCAAGCTTTAGAAAAAGCTTTTTAATCATTTTAGTTATAAGATGAAATTTTAAATGAATCAACAGAGGCAAGACCAAAGAGAAAAGCTGTATATCTAGATGTTGAGCAAAGAAGACCTGAGAAAGAAAAAAGAAGAGATGCTGTATTGAAATATATTACTTTTACTTTAACATTTTGTAATATTTATGATATAGGCTATTAATTATTATATTATGTCCTAATAAAATATTTAAACACTTATATTTAATTGATTGGCTGACTTTAATCTTAAATGATTAAAAACCTATTAATAGAGGTAGTTATTAATAGAAAAAATTATTGCTAATTCTATGGATACAATATAAGACAAAAAAGTAATGTGTACCTTTAAAATTGTAAGACTACTTATCAATATACCCTAATTTATACTTGCTTATGATATTATGTATGCATATTTTATTTTACAGTTAAATATACTGTATGCCTTTTAAGAATTAACTAGTTAGCCATATTTAACCTTTCTTCATAAGTTGTTTAAACATTCGCTGACAAGCTCAATCAAGTTTCTTTTAGCTATGATTTAAATAATTTTGAAAATAACTTTACAAATCTTTAAGAGCAAACAGTTAGCAAACTAAGATTAAAGGTAAAATAATAAGAGCTAAAAGAAAGCAAGCAGTAAACTAATTTAGATAAAATGCTTTCTTATAACTTTTGCTTCTTCACATTAAGTTTCTTTGGTTTTACTATTAGGAGTTATTTAAACTATTTAAACTTTCAAATCGGAGGATTAGGTAAATTAAATGTAGCTTTAAGGAATTAATCTATTAGGATAATGACTTATTAAATTTTTAGATTAAAGTGAAACAATAAAATATCTGAATGCTTATAATATTCAAAAAGCAATTATTTTCCTTAAGAGTAGAAAAATATTACTTAAAACATAAAGCAATCTAGAACTATCAATGTAGAAAGTAAGTTATCTAAAAATTAAGCAAGCTTTTTCGAGATTAGTTACTGAAATATATAATTAAAACTATGCAATTAAAGAAATTTCTTCATAAAGTATTCAATATTAATGGAAAAATTAATAAACTAGAAATATATTAAACTATATAAAATTTCGTCGAAGTTTTTTCATTATAAGAGCTTAAAAAATTAATTATTTTAATAATTAAAGCTTTCAAAGTCTGCAGGTATTGTTCAAATTATTAATAATAATAGATATAGAAGTTTCAATATTTGTATATTGGTACATAAGTGCATAGTTACATGAATGTAATATGTAAGATATGTTTAAATAAAGATTTATTTTCATTAAACATCAATCAAGCTTCTTTTTTTTATTTTTCAACTTGAATATTTCTAATTTTCTCTTCTCTAATTTCTTATGAAAGGATTTGACTAATTTATCTACTTTAGGAAGTAAAGTCTTGAGAAATTCTAATTGATATAAGTGTAATTATATAAAATATTTACTTCTAATCTTTCCCAAAATTAACTAATGATTCCTAAAATAAATCTCTTTGGAAAAGACAATTAAAAACTTGTTAAATTCATCAAAATATTATTGAAATAAACAAATTGTACTTTATTAGATATCAATGGGTCAATAACTGAGTTCATAATAGAAATTATAAGAGTAAGTTCTGATGGAAATAATCCCCTAATTAAGATGCTTATTAAACTCTTGAAAAGTACGAGTTTTTAAACATCAAGTTGATACATTTAGATGCTTTTACTTAAATATCTCTGATATAGAAAATTATACTGAGAGCATTTTGACAATAATAAGGCAATATTTGAGTCTGGATTCTCTTAACTGATTTCGTTTAACTTAAAGTAAAAGCGCATGAATATAATTGCTTCTAAGTGGTCAAAAAACCAACTTAAATCAATAAAGCAAGACTCATTAAAAGTATATCAGGAAGATCTAAAGGCCATTCTTTATATTAGTTTTTTAAATTTAGTTATTTTATTAATAATTCCTTTATTTCCTTATAAAGTGGCCCAATGTGTAATATCATTACTATACTCTGCTTTAGGTAAAGTAAAATTTCTCCAAAATGTTTTAAAATTATTTGGTTAAATAACTCCATATTTAAATAGAATTTCAATAATTTTAGAGATTTCTATTCTGAAATCAGAGATTTTAGCAGCAACATGGAGATTACAGCTTTCTTTTTATCCTAACTAATATCCTAGGTAAGAAATTACTTCTTTTTAGCTAATTGGTTATCATTAATATTTAAGTTTATTTAATTTCTACTTTCTATTTTAGGAAAATGGTTAATTCACATTTTTAAACATTTTATGCTAAGTTTTACTCAAGAGAAAAATCAAACTCTGGCTTATAGTAATTTTTGAAATTCGCTTATTAAATTAAAAGTTCTATTAAGTCATCTGCAAATCCTTGTACTAGAAAAGTTTTTGAGCAGATAGTAAATCCATTTTCATTTTAGCTTTCTTCTAAGTATCTTATAACTATGTCATAATATAAAATAGCAAGCACATAACCATAGTTACTTCCTTGTATAACTCCATTATTACCTTTAATTGATATTTTAAAATGATTCTAAAGCAAGATTTAAATTAAGGATAATCTCAGTTTTCTCAAATGGTCAAAAAGCAATTCCCTTGATATAGTATCGAACATTTTCTCAACGTCAATTAGAGTGGTAATTATTTATTTTTAATAAACAGTTCAGTAAAGCAATAGGGTGTCAGTTAAGCCAAACACTCTTACTTCCCTATTTAAAAATAGGAAAAATATTTACTTCCTTCATTGCATTTGGTATATTAAAAGTTCTTAACATATTATTTATAAATTTTTAATCATTTAATGCAAATCTTCACACGTATATTTGAAAAATTCTGCTTTGATACTATCATATGTTGAGGCTTTATTGTTTGCTAGTTTATTTATTATTTTTAAATTTCTAAATCGTAAAAAGAAGCATATTTAAAAAATGACTTAGTTTATTTACTATAAAAGATTTATTTTTATATATTTCATCAATTTTTTATTTTGATTAATTTTAACTGAAAAAGTTTTTGAGACTGGAAACTCCTTTCCAGTTAGACAACCCGACGCTCTCTTTTTAATGAATAACAAGGATATCCTTTTGTGTTCCAGACACAGATGACAGTGAGCTCCATCACTATGAGCAGCTAGGCTTCAAGCCCCTACCAAGAGCTGATAATCTCAAAGACAGCGTTCCCTTCAGAAAATGACTCTGACCAGGGACTTTCTCAGCGACAGGAAAGGAACTTGTTCCTATACATAAAGCCAGAAAGTTTAGTAAAGAAGGCCAATTTCAGCTCCCAATATTTTTTTAATTTTATTTTTTATTTAAATATAAATTTCTTCTTATCTTAAGTTTAAATACTTATTATAAGCTTGACTTTATCAATTTTCTATAAATGTTTAGAATTAAAATTCATTTGATTGCGAATTCTTGCATTTATTAGGTTTTTAGCTCTTTTAAAGATATCTTAGGGATTTTTATTTAGATCATTACGTTTTTCCTTTTCTCTCTATTTCTTCCATTTTCAAAATTAGTGAAGATATTGCTTATATTATTATTATAATTTGGAGACTTCCTAATTATGATGTCCATGTTAAGCAAAAGCTCTGTAATATGTAATATGTAATATTACCTTACTTTGCTTAAGCATATAATTAGATTTTAAATAAATTGGTATTAAAATTCTAGGCTGCTTTAGTAAAGCTATTAAAATTATTAATATTATCCAAGAAAAATGCTTTAACTAATGCTTCTTGCTAATTAATCCTACAATTTAGGTATTTTAAAAAGTAAAAATCATTACTATTCTTACTAAAATCTTTTTAAATCACATTTCAAAGTAATACTTAATGGAAAATTATCAGTATATAGTCCAGAATTTTAATAACTAGAAAATCCGCAAAATAATCAGAGTTTAGATGCTGAGTTGCTAATAAGATTAATATAGCATTAGTTATGAGCTCTATTAATGAAAGTGTTAGAATCTTATCGATTTGAAATGATTAATTAATTTGCTGATATAAGTCTAGCAATATTAAAGTATTATTAATTATTCTGTATTATTATTACCATAATTAGGAAGAAAATCCTTAAAGTCACCGCAAAGGAAAGTAGGACTTTATTGTTATAATTTATTATATTATAAGATATTCGTACGCTATATCTTTATCTATATTTGACTTTTCATTCGTTAGCATATAATATGTTGCGATAAGTTTGTTTCCAATTTTAATGCTCACAAAATGTACATAAAAATTTTGAGAAATCAAGTTCGATTTAGCAAGAGTCAAGTTCTCTTTTAACAAACAAACAGACACCAACACCTCGATAATTTGCATTTTATGAATAAGTGCGGTATTGTTCTAAAGCCATAGAAAAATAAGTTTATTATATTCAAGTTTCGTTTATTGAATATATATCAAAATAATTGTCTAATTCAAATTTGTATACAGATTCTTATTTGATGAATATAGAGTTATGTTTATTTATCCTATCTTTATTAATTGTAATTTTAAGATCCTCAAGATATCCTCCTTAATAAATGCATATATGTTTAATATCTTTTTCATTTCTTTAAATATGTACGAATTCTCTTATGTATTCAGAATGCTAATAATAAAACTAAAATAAATTGTGTATTACTTAAATTGTATATTATTCTAGAAATTTTTGTCTTTTTTTATTTAATTTTAGGTATTATCTATTGTTCCTTTAGTTAATTCCTCATTAATTGTTATATATCTTCCTGTAACACTGTTCATTTCATATTAACTTCTTCCTCAAGTTTTCTTTTGAGAGATTTTGATTTCTCAGAAAATATCTTAAATTAATTTTCAATTAAATAAAATTTGTATAGCTTTGCTTATTTATTAAATAAGGTTTTGTAGCTTTTCAAATAACAATTAATTTAGTATTTGACTAATTAATTAGATTTTAGTTATAATATTCCATTTTTTCAATTATTAAAGAAAGTCTAAAATATATTGTTGATATTACTATTCAAGTTTTAACTAATTTTAATTATTTAAATTTGCTTAGCAAAATTACTAATTTAACTAAGTTTTAATTTTGTTTACTAAACTTCTAAATGTTAAGTTTAAGTTAAAGTTTAAATTTCTTTATTTTTTCTAAAGAAATATTTAAAACAAATTTATGATAAAATGGAATAATTTCATCAAAAGTTTAAGTAGATATATCTTAAATTATTTATTTGATTTTCCTTGATCTTTATTCATAAAAAATAGCTAGTTCTGAGATTTATCTTTATTTTAAGTATATGTGTTTTAATACTAAAGGTTTTTAATGAGGACTATTCTTACAATTAATTAAATTAATCAGATTCCATATTAAATTAGTATTCTAATTCTTAGTTCAAAATTAGAAATTAACTTTATAGTATTTAGAATTAATTAGTTATTTATTAATTTTAAGACTTCAATTAATTTTATGTCAAATACATGTTTAATTCAAGTTCTAAGGTTGTTTTCTATTAAGAAACTTATAAATATAGTTATCATGTGAGCTCTTATCTAGAAATCTATTACTATTATTCTACCAAAAATTAATATTTTAAATGCTACTATTCTGCATAACAGAAATAATCTTCAGTTTAAGCTTTAATTGCAGAAATTATTTATTTTGTCTGAACTGCTTAATCAGCAAACTTCTTAATTAATCTGTTTAATTACTTATTCCTGCAATGTTTGTTTTTGTTAATTTTTATGGTTTATTCTTTGATTGTAGCATGATTTATGGACTATTTTGATTGTAATTTTATATTATTTTAGTAATCTATTTTTCTAAATTTACAGCTTATTTTACATTTTTTTCTTATAAGCTTTATGAAGCAAGCTTGGCTTCTTTCTATATCTGTCTTAGAAATAAATTAGATAATTTAAGTTTCTTTGTTGTGCTATGATTAATGATAATTATTTTTGCTATAGAAAATATTTTTAATTAGTTTGATTTTAAATATGTAAGTATAGTTTTCAATTTAATTAAATATTTCAATTTAGAATAATAATAATAATAATAATAATATACTTAAAGTTAGTAGAGTTTTGCATTCTCTGGAATTGCAACCAGTTCCTGCGGACAGTTTTTTGATCCACGACCTTTTTATTAAGTGGAAGGTTACCACTGTAACCGTTCAAGTGGTCTTGCAAAAAGCTTTTATTTGTAGATCCCTGTTGGAGTTATTCATAGTTTATTGAGTTGTCTCCATGTTCTTTTCTGCTCTTATTCGTTTATTTTCTTTCATTATCAACAGTTTTTTAAAAAATGTTGATTTGATTTGCAACATCAACAAAGTTTGTATTATTGTCTTTATTTCGTTCTTTTTTATGATAATTTATTTTCTATATTTTCTAATCTTTTAATGAAACTTGTAGCAATCATTTCTTTTTCTGGATTCAATTCTGTTTTTAATTCTATTGGTATTTTTTCTATTTCCATTTTCGTGTCATATTTAAAGTTTTATTGTGACTAAGTTCAGAGTTGTTCTTCCGTTATCAAATTGCTTTGAATGAGCTGTCTTCTGAGTATTAATAATTCGTTGTTTTAATCCTCTATGCTATTCATTAATTGCCTTATTTTTTCTCCTTAGTTATAAGCTATTTCTTCATACTTTGAAATTAATTTTTACATTTGATCTAGTTAAATTTAAAGTTTTTGATCAGATTCGTTCTTAGGTTATCTTATCTCTATAGATCCTACCATCACTTTACCTTCTGATGACGAACTTGACTCCTCTCGTTGCTATTGTTTTTTCTAAATTTATTTTACCGCTTTTCTCTTTAGGTTTTTAAGTTAATTCTTTGAGAGTCGAAGAGATTAATCCATTTTTTTTTCAATTTAGAATAATAAAGTCTTTTATCTCTTATTTTATATTTCTATTTCTAGTTTTGTAATTTTCTCTTATAATAACTCATTTTATCCTCTATGTCTTCCTAATATTTACTTACTAAAACTTCTTATTTTGAATATGAATTAACTAATAACTATCTATACTACTAAGATTTGATTACATTTTCTTTAAATAAAGTCACAAATGCATTTTAAGTTTAATTTGCTATTTTAATTAAATTTACTCTTCCATTCTAATTGATAAAGTGTCTTTAATACCTCAATTATTGTCTAAAGATCTAGCATTTTCTAAGATCTTTTGGATACTGTTTATAATTCTTAGGAGACAATCTGGTTCTTTGTCTATAAGTATATTTCTAAGCTTTTAATTTATTCTCAAGTTAATATCCGCATTTTAAAGATTACGTAACAATTTGAAAGGAATTGGAAGAATCTGATTAATAGATAATTAACTGCTATTTTAATAAAATCCTTAATAAACTTATAGTCTTTTTAACTAATTCAACTTCTATTTAGTCCAAATGCATGCTTTAAAAGTTATCGAGCACCTACCTATGCTCAGTCTATTTGACAGCAGTCTCTTTTTTCCTAGATAAAGAAGAGTCTCTAAGAGTATATTCATGCGATATTTTATAATGGTCATTCTTTTTACTGCTTTAAGTTAAGTAACGAAACATTGTAATCTAATTTATAATAAAACAAATAAGGTAAATGGAACTATTTATAGTAGCATATTCTAATTCTAATAAAGCTATTATTTTATATAAAGTATAAAAATCATCTTATTTAAGCATTTGCTAATTCTGTAATATTTGCTATCTTAGAATATTAGTATAGTAACCTATAAGAGGGACTTATGAATAGCTTATAAAGATTTAATTAGTTATTAAAGAGAAATACATTTAATTCTATTACAAATTAAGCTACAATTATGACTTACAGAATTAACTATATAAATACTTAACAACATTTGTTTAATAAACTTAATTGCCTCAACCTACTAAACTTGCTATTTTATATATCCCTCTATGAACAGCTAACTTAATAGCTTTGCATAGATGCATAATAATACAAGTGATAGAAGTTAATAATTTCATAGTCTTAGGAGAAACTATTTTAAGAGTTTAAAAAAAGAAAATTATTATAAAAGCCATAGTTCAGTAAGATTCTTGAATAAGATATAAGATAAATATCATTTTAATTTAAGTTTTCATAAAAAACATAAAATGGAGTCTTAAAATCTTGTTCCCGGCTTTTTCTTGAGCAAAGAAGAGAAAAAAGCTCTAGAGAAAAGCAGGCATAAAAAAAGTATAAGAGTCTTCTTCTCCCCACTTACAAACATAATAAAGAACCTAATAACTATAATAAACACCTCCTAAAGTAATAAAAGAAAGGAATCTAATATAATAACAGGAAAAATACTTCCATCAAAGATAATTAAAAAGGAAATCAATATTTAACAGTTAGTATTTGAAATATCCAATCTCTAGGAAGAGATTAAAATGCTTAAGTAGGAAAATTAAGAACTAAGAAACTTATTATCGCTTGGATAAGATAACTTAGAGATTAGAATTATTAATTAAGAAAGGGAACTCCAAGCATATTGGAACATTTAAGCTGAACATAGATAAGAAGCAGCAAGGTTTGGAAATATCGTATAAAAACAAGAGTTGGAGTTTATTAAGCAAAGAATATTAGCACAAACATAACTAATTAGACAAATTAGATGGAGATAGAATAAAAAGAGGTTATAAATCGAAAACCAATCAGATAAATAAGGAAGAAATGCTACTACTGTAATAGTAAGTGACATTTGTACAAGAATTACTAAAAATTTTAGAATTTCAAGAGAAAATTTTGGCGTAAAGAATAAGAAAAATACTAGAGGCTCTATTGTAACTAGCATGGAGATATTTACAGAAGAAAATGATGTGAAGTACCTTTTGAAATAATAAAGACAAGTAATCAAAGAAACTGAGAAGACCTTAGTGAAGATAATTTCATTAGAAAGTCAAGAATGATGAGAAGTGTTGCTGATAAAACAACTTATTTTAAACGGTGTCCAGATTGGCACTGTTGAACATTTTAATTTCATTATTATTTAAGTTTTCATACCTTTAGCTAATTCTATTCATTTTAGTAACACTCTAATATTATTATCTAAAAACTCTTGATTCGTCTAATTTTAGTCAAACCATTTAAATGCTTAATGGCGATACATTACATCATTTAATTGAAGCCAATTTTCTTTCATAGGAGTAGTTTTAGATATATTTCTAAATTAGAAAATGAGAGAATAGAAAGCTTCCTATAAGTATTAAGCTTTTTGTTAAAGATTAAAATATCTTTAGATGATAACTAGAGATTCATAAGAAAGAGATACTTTTCCATTCCTTTGAGAGTAAGCTTACTCGAGTAAAATTAAGCTTAGTTGATAATTTTGATATTGTGAATATAAAGACATAAGAAGTGAACTGTAAGTAAGATGTTTCGTAAATTGATTTAAAGAAATTTAAATAACTTTACAAGTTTTATTATTAAAAAACTAACTTTTACCAATCAAACTAAGCTTACAAATATGGAAAGTATCTTCGAAGAGAAACCAGAACTTAGTCCTGTCATCGGTTCTTGAAAGCAGTCTAATGAAGATCAAGATTCGCTATCTGCTTTTTTGATTTCTTCTTCATTACTCGAAAAAAATTAGTACGAGTCTTGAATTTTTGAGAAGAACGAACAAAACGAACTCAAAAAGGTATATGCTATTATAACAAATGAGGTATTTTATATAGTGAAAAGCAACCAAGATAAAACAATAGTTAAATGAATAGATTTGAAGTTCAGAAGAATTTAGAAGATTTACGAGAAGGATTAGATTGGATTAGCTATTTATGGTGGTGGATTTAAGATAGAAATATATTTTACTAGTGAAAAATCTTTTTAGAATTGGTTTTAATTTTTTGCAGAATATTGTATATAGATAGACTTAGAAGAATTATATGTTAAAACCGCTTAAGTTGGAGAAGGTAACTACGCAAAGGTATTTATAGGAAAAGAAAAATAAACTAATGAAATCGTAGCCATTAAATCAATCTGAAAACCTTTATTGAGAGAGAGTAACCGAAATATCTCAGCTATGATTTGTGAAATTAATTCTATGAGAGGATTGAGACATCCTTATGTATGCGGTCTATTTGGACTTTTTGAAGATGAAAATTATGTTCATTTAATAATGGAATACTGTGCTGGAGGTGAGCTTTTTAAAAGAATTATCAAGCGAAGATAGTTTAATGAGTATAATACCGCTAGATTTGCTTAAAACATGCTAAGTGCTCTAATCTATCTACATGAAGTTGCAAATGTAGTGCATCGAGATCTGAAACCAGAAAATGTGATGATGCTTTCACACGATAATGATTATGACTTTAAGTTAGCTGATTTTGGTTTAGCAGAAAGATTTAATCCAATTAATAAAAAAATAACTTTAAGATGTGGTAGTCCTGGATACGTAGCACCAGAAATTCTTAAGAGTGATAGTTATGGTCCTAAGTGTGATATTTTTTCTCTTGGAATCGTAGTGTATATTTTGCTTGTAGGAAGATAACCTTTTTATGGTAAAAATCCTTAAGAAGTATTATTACAAAATAAAGAGTGCAAAATAAACTTTTAGGCAAAATACTGATAAGAAATTTCCAAAGAAGCTTTACACTTTGTTATCACTCTAACTGATCCTGATCCTAGTAATAGGCCTTCAGCTCGAGAAGCTTTAAAGCACAAATGATTTAAAACAGTTTGTCCAAATTCTTAAGCTTTAGTACCTGCAAATGAAATTCCCACTCCTTCTTAGAAAAGAATAGAGCCTCTTTCACCAGGTGTAACTCTTTCTTCTAAAAGTATTTCTAGAGAAAAAGTTCGTGGAGTTATTGATATCAGCCTGCTTTCTCCATATTGCCTTCCCTGAATGGCCTTTTGACTGATATAACAGGGATATTCTGCTGATCATTTTCAGCAAACAGGGCTGCTATATGTGTTGAATTCATACTCCATGATCATAGAACTTCAAGTTCTTACTGAAACCGTTTAATTTTTAGATGAGTTCCCTTCAAGACATGGATTCAACTTTAGATCTGCAAAAGGATTGTATTAAAAATCAGACGAATATAAATCTTGCTTCCACCATTTTTTAAATTACGAGCATCCTGCTTATTTGAATCTGCTAATCCAATTATTAAAAATACTAGATTATTTAACTTAAAGTATGCTTATTTAATTTAGCTTGCAAATTAATTTTATAAACTTAGCTTCTCTCATATAACATACTAGCGTTTATTATTTAAATTTAATCCTTAAAATTAAAATATGAGTTCACCTCAATTCGAACTAGATTCTCAATATGAGTTCCTTGAAGAGTTCAAAGATGACAATTACCGTGGAATAATGAAAATCTAGATAGGATAAAGCTCTTTCCAAGAAATATCTTATTATAGAAGAGTTCAAGTACTGCTAGTATTAGATAAAGCAAAAAATAAGAAAATAGTTTTAAAAAAATACGAAACTGATAACAGAGATGTCAATAAAGATTTTTTAAAGGAATTGTATAAATAAAGGTAAGCTTGCCAAAAAGACAAAGACTTGTTCTGCTAAGTTTATGATTTTAAAAAAGAAGAGTCAAAGTAAAACGATCAAAATATATATAGATTGATCATAGAGTTAGAGTACTGCAGTGAAGGAGATTTACAATAATTGGTTAAAAGCTACTAAAGGAAAAACAATAAATAATAAACTAAACAATATTGACCAGAAAATCTCTTAGAGAAGCTATTTTATGACTTAATAAATGCTGGCTGGATATTACAAAAAGAAAACATTGCTCATAGAGATATAAAACCATAAAATATTTTTCTTACAAATGACAGTAAATATAAACTAGGTGATTTTGGTGAAGTAAAGCAATTGGGAGAAAAGGCTACGAAAGAACACACTTTAAAGGGAACTGAAATATTTTTATCTCCTTAATAATATGAATTTAAACTATAAGGTCATTGTGTTTACAATCCCTTTAAATCTGATGTTTTTTCTCTAGGAGTAACTCTAGTTAATGTTATGACTCTATAACCACCTATGTTTTTTAATCATAAAAATGGATATGCGTGAATAAAATAATCAATATAGAAATTAGAATAGATATATTAGACAGAAAGGTATTCAGGGATATTAATGAAGATGTTATAACATGATGAAAATCTAAGACCTGATTTTATCGAATTAAAGCATTTAATTGATAGTGGCTAACTGTTTAACTAGGAAAAGCCATAGCGATTAGAATTAGATTAAATAAAAATCTAATTATTTGAAAATCTAATTTTTTTAAATCCTAGTAGTTTTGTACTATTTGATCCTTCACTTAAAAATTATAATTCCAAATGTAATCTTAAGAGCAGCATGGATTTTTATTCTATTGGACGTTCCATTCAAGTTGATTAATAAAGATTTTACTACTCAATCTAAAACTAACTTAATGAGTTTAATATTTAGAGAAATTAAATTTAGAGGAAGTTAATTCCAATAACCTACTAGTGTTAAAATCATTATGTTGATCATGGTCTTCTAAAAGTAAATCAGAATATTTATTTGATGTAGGGTACCTATAATGAAGTTTTTAATGAATAAACTAAATAGTTCAGGAATATCAGTAGCTGATAATCCAATTATCAAACTACTTGCTTTGGAATTGAAATTCTCTATGACTGAATTTATATTCTAGGAGGTATCGACTTATCTACAAAATAAAATACAAAATAAATATCAAAGTATATAGTTTAGTTAAATCAATGGGTAGTCGACAATGATGTTAACTTACCAAATCGTGCAGATGAGGTTTTTAGTTGCCGTATTTAAGATGAAGCTATGATCTTCGGATTTGACTTTGAGTTTACATATCTTTTTGATAGTTCTCAATTTATACCTCATGGGGATTAGTTCAAACAAAATTTAAGTCCAAATTAACCCATTTTATACTAAAATGTAATATACGCATATGATACTGAAAAATCATTATGGTAATATGATTTAACACAAGCCGTGTGGGAGAAAACAAGTTTTGAAGCAAGCAAAAGTAAAAGTTGCTGTTATATCTTCTGAAAACTTAAAATTTTTATTATAATACTATTAAATATCATTCTATATATAGCCTAGATAAATATTGATATTGCTCACTAATCATTAAATGCCAAAGCCGCTTATAATAGAATTTATCTTCATTATAATAAATTAACTTCATTTTTTGCTTTATTACTTCGAAGAGTAACTGAAAGTTAAGATTAGCAAAAGTTAGGTAATTAGAAAGGAAAATGCATTTAGTTTATTTGTTATTAAAGTGTGATAGAAGTAATTTGATATAGTGTTTAGTGATTTAAGTTAAAGAATACTAGCAAGTATTTCTCTAGATTACTTAGTACCTTATAAACTAGATCTAAAGCTTCTTTGTATCTTAGTACTTTTATATAAACCTTAATTTATTTTAAATTTGATAAAATAGATTCATTTACTAAGCTAAACTCTTCTTAACTCTTTGAGTTATGACAAAGATGATATACTAGGAAGAATAAGAGCAGCATTGAATTGAAGAGCTTCTTTTTATTAGTAGCTAGTAGGGTTTGAAATAATTTGAATTTAGTTTTTAATTTAAATTCCTTAGTTAAGCTAAGAAATTTAGGCGCTATAATAATATGCAGAGTTAGAATGGAATATCTCAATTTCCTTCTTAGAGTTTCAGATCTCCACAGCCAAACGCAATTCAATACTAGAACTAAACTTCTTTCTAGTACCAAGCTAATTACTCAGCTCCTGTTTATGCTTTCAATATGAACGTTTTTTCTCAAATGCCTCCTTAAAGTCCTATTAAAATTGAAGGGTATATTCAATAGGAAGACATACCATAATCATAGAGAACTTGAAGAACACTGGAAGATAGTTATGAGCTTATTTGGTAAATAGGACGAGGACAATTTTCAACAGTATACAAGGTAAAGGAAGTTTAGACAGGATTAATTTATGCTGCTAAAGTATTTCAGAAGAATTAAAAAGGAGTTAAGAAGCAAATAGTAGAAAGAGAAGTCTAAGTGATGCAACTTTTCTTGAAAAATAACATTTAGAATGTTGCTTAAATTAAGGATTATTGAGAAGAACCAAGCTGCTTTACAATCATTATGACTTTGTGCGCTAAATCTTTGTAATCTTTAATTATGGAATGCTAATAAATATCTGAGCCTTAACTATGGATTTTTATTGATTAGATAGCAACTGCATTAGAAGGTATACATGCAATGGGACTTATTCATACTAACATTAAGCCAAGTCATATTTTGATAACAGACTAAGGATATTTAATGCTCTCAGACTTTAGTAATTGCATTTAGATAGGAGAGAACATTAAGTATTACGGAAATCAAGCTTACTTAGCTCCTGAATGCTTCACTGATGCAAACAAAGTTTCTTACAAATCAGATATTTTTTCAGTTGGATTGTGTCTGTACTAATTAATATGTGGCATAGTTTAACTTCCTACAACTGGACAAGGTTATTAAAGCTTGAGGTAAGAGAAGTTAAAATTTCCTAAAAACAGGATAAGTGGACTGTTAAAAAGCACAATTAGACAAATGACTAAACCTCTTATAGAAGAAAGGATTTCGCTTTAGTATATTAAAATGTACTTTCAATCTCCTGAGGTTTAGTTTATGAATACAATTGATCCAGATCTAATGAAAGCGCCTCTTCCTAATAATACAAAGAAAAACATGAACTCATCATCTAATGAAAGCATGAAATCGTCTAAATAGTCATCGAACTTTTGATGTTAATACATATTTCTCCTTACTAGTTAAATTTATATTTCTACTAAAAAGAGTCTTAATTATTAAAGAAAGCCAAGATATTAGCTTTAGCATATCATATACATTTTAACTCTCAAGCTTAATATACCAGCTATAATTATCTTAAGTCAGCTTTATTAGATAAATTATCTAACAAACCCATTTTAATTACCAACTGCTTAGATTTTTAATTTACCTATTACTATTATACTGTTCTACTCTTATAGTATGCTTTCTATCTCTTATTGCTGAGAATTTATAATATAAACCTAATTAATAATTAAAGCTATAGAATAACCAAAATAGTGATTACACTAATGAGATACTAAATTATCTCTCTAGTTTGCCAAGAAGAAGATAAGGACAAAACTAAAGAAGTTAATGATAGAAGGGACTAAAGTACCTTGAATAAAGATATAATAGTAATTAGTATTACAGTACTAGGGTTAAATATCTTAATCCTTAGCTTAATTAAATAAACTATTTAGTTATTTACTAAGAGTATATAAGCTTACTAGTTTTAAATTATATCCAAAACTTAATAATTAAAAACTCTCTTTACTATATGCATGATAAAGGTAAGCATCTTTAAAAATTAATAATCTCTAACTGAATTGAAATTTGTTAATGAGCTTGATTTTATTTAAAAGAAAGTTTTATTAACTTATTTACGTAGTAAAGATTAAGGTAATATAAGGATTTGAAAATTAATTTAAGAAACTCCAATAAATTAAAATGCTTGCAAATCATACTATTAAGTAAACTTGATTTAGTACAAATGCATATTGATTGTATTTTAGTAATAAATAAATTTGTAATTTTAATTTATCAACTATTTAGAAAGAACAATTAATTATATTGTAAGACTTAATTAGATAACTAAGCAATAAGTTTATATATTAAATGCTAAAATTTATAAAAACATAGAGAATCCTCTATGGTTTTGTGTTAGTCAAATGCTTTTACAAAATTCAGTACATTCATTTACATTATAGTCTACAATTCTCATTCTAAAGCTATTCTTCTGCTATAATTTACTGCTATAATTACCAAATCTCAATTCTTTTGTTTCCTTACTTAATTAGTTTTATTTTAAGTATGCTTAAATAAATTCTCTTCTTTCATACTCTTTAACTAGCATTAAAAACTTACAAAATAACCTAAATAAAGTGTGCTTCTTCTTTAAAAGCAAATTAAGATGTACTATAAGGTAGATTAATTAAGATAGTTGAACATTAATTTAGAAAAATACTAGAGTACAGCAAAGATTCTTAAAGTAAATGCATCTAAAATAGCTAACTTTTAGCAATAAAATAAACTACATTTCTTCAAGTTTCTGTTATATATATTAGTCTCTCGCTTAATCTTAAATATAAGCTTCCATCATAATTCAAGTTAATAGACATGCTAAAATTAAAAATAACTATGTTTGCTAAATAATAAAATTCATATGCTTAATATAAAGAGAATGCATAAGGTTAGAAGCAAGAGTTTATATAAAATAGAAATAAGGATAGAATGGATATAGAAGCATTAGAAAAAATATAGTTAAAATAGTATTAAATATTAGATTCTAATGTTCTCTTACATTAACCAATTACTATAATAAGAACATCAAGAAGAGTATAAAATTAAGCTATAAATTACAGTTATACTTTATTTATGAATATAGATACCTTATCATCGAAGAAATATACGCTAATTTAGTTTAAATTTGGCTTTTTATTAACATAGCTTCAAATGTTAAATTTTTAAGTTTACTAAACTTGATTTTGTTCAGTTTGGAGGAAAGAAAATATTTTTAGAATTTCAGCAATTTGACTATAAATTTGGCTAAGAAACTATATGATAAAATAGATAGTTAGGTACATAACACTAGATAATTAATTACGTATAATTTCTATTCAAAATAGTCCAAGATTATTAAGTATTAGGGCTAAACTTCAAAATAAGCTTTAGAGTAATAAAAAGTTTTAAATAATAGATAATCATAAAAAATACTAGGAATGGGAAGAAACTCATTACTTTCTAGTTTCTCTTTAAAATTCTATATTTAGCATTATTCATAATTACTTAAAATCTTCAAGTTAAAGCATTCATGATTTATAGAGCAAGCTATTAATAATTCTAAGAATTTAGTTTAAGACTAGGAAGTAATTTTATATTACAAATATACTAAAACTTATAAAATATCCTTATTTAGATTAGATTATATTATTATGTCTGTAGAATTTATTTAATTGAAAGCTGAAGATAGTATATGTCATTTGCGAATTAACTTACTAACCTTATTTTATCCATCTTCTTAAGTATAGTGACAAGTTCAGTTGGATAATTTTAAACTATTATTTAAATAAACCTTCATATAATTTTGGA
This sequence comes from Loxodes magnus, assembly GCA_946699065.1. Taxonomy (NCBI): domain Eukaryota; phylum Ciliophora; class Karyorelictea; order Loxodida; family Loxodidae; genus Loxodes; species Loxodes magnus. The sequence continues at coordinate 33,490 of CAMPDV010000179.1, forward strand.
GATCTTTAGGACCAAACATTATAAGAAAGATAAGGATTAAGTTAATCTAATAAAAGAGTAAAAGTAAACAAGCAATAAACTTATTTAGACCAAGTGCGTTCTTATAGCTTTTGCTTCTTCATTTGAAATATCCTGTTGTTTCAATACAAATATATTTCAGACTCTTTAACAATAAAAATATTTATTTATATATGCTTACAAGGAGTTAAAGACTAAGTACAAAGGATTTTATTACTTTAAGATAAAAGTGAAATAATTAGAGATTTTATAAAGAAAGCTTTATAATATTCACAAAGCAAATACTTTTTCTTCCATCAGAGTTAGAGATATAAACTTAAATCAGCAATTTAGAACTATCATAACAGAAATAAAGTTATATGGATTTTGAAACTAGTTTAGCTTTAGATATAAGTTAATAAGGTATATAATTAAATAGAAATAGCCAAAGAACTTATTTTAATTAATTATCATAAGAAATAGAAAAGAAACTGAAATAGAGAGATATTCAATTGCTTAATAGTTTAGCACAACATTATACATGCCAAAAGCTTAGAAAATAAATTATCTTAGAAATTAAAAGATTCAAAGTCTGTAGTTACTGCTTAAAATAAAGTAACGAAATGTTATAATTTAATTTATAATAAAACAAATAAGTTAAAGGGAACTATTTATAGTAGAATATTCTAATTTCTTAATCAATCAATTATTTTATATAAAGAATACTACTTTAATTTAAAATTTTGCTAATTTTGTAATATATGCTATTGTAAATGAAGCTTTTAATAATTTAGTTTAACTAAAATTAAATAAAATATATTTTTGAACAAACTAAGGTTATAACTAGAATTGACTATAATAGAACTAAAAGAATGCGTCTTATTTATTTTAAATTATTAAGATATATAAACTAGTTAACTATCATATATTATAGAATATTAGTTATAGTAACCTATAAGAGGGACTTATGAATAGCTTATAAAGATTTAATTAATTATTAAAGAGAAATACATTTAATTCTATTACAAATTAAGCTACAATTATGACTTACAGAATTAACTATATAAATACTTAACAACATGTGTTTAATAAACTTAATTGCCTCAACCTACTAAACTTGCTATTTTATATATCCCTCTATGAAAAGCTAATTTAATAGCTTTGCATAGATGCATTATAATACAAGTGATAGAAGTTAATAATTTCATAGTCTTAGGAGAAACTATTTTAATAGTTTAATAAAAGAAAATTATTATAAAAGCCATAGTTCAGTAAGATTCTTGAATAAGATATAAGATAAATATCATTTTAATTTAAGTTTTCATACCTTTAACTAATTCTATTCATTTTAGTAACACTCTAATATTATTATCTAAAAACTCTTGATTCGTCTAATTTTAGTCAAAGCATTTAAATGCTTAATGGTGATACATTACATCATTTAATTGAAGCCAATTTTCTTTCATAGGAGTAGTTTTAGATATATTTCTAAATTAGAAAATGAGAGAATAGAAAGCTTCCTATAAGTATTAAGCTTTTTATTAAAGATTAAAATATCTTTAGATGATAACTAGAGATTCATAAGGAAGAAATACTTTTCCATTCCTTTGAGAGTAATTTTTGCTTACTCGAGTAAAATTAAGCTTAGTTGATAATTTTGATATTGTGAATATAAAGACATAAGAAGTGAACTGTAAGTAAGATGTTTCGTAAATTGATTTAAAGAAATTTAAATAGCTTTACAAGTTTTATTATGATAGATAGAAGACAGAAGAACAAGAGATATTGAAGAAGAAAATGATGAAGATATGGAACTAATAAGAGAAGAATTTTTATTACCTGAAGGCTTACTTGAAGAAATAGACATGTATTGAAACATTTATTAAAGAGCTGCGCACCAACGAGAAGCTACGCGCTCTATAATCAAATTTATTATTTACTTATTTATTTATTTATTAAAAAACTAACTTTTACCAATCAAACTAAGCTTACAAATATGGAAAGTATCTTCGAAGAGAAACCAGAACTTAGTCCTGTCATCGGTTCTTGAAAGCAGTCTAATGAAGATCAAGATTCGCTATCTGCTTTTTTGATTTCTTCTTCATTACTCGAAAAAAATTAGTACGAGTCTTGAATTTTTGAGAAGAACGAACAAAACGAACTCAAAAAGGTATATGCTATTATAACAAATGAGGTATTTTATATAGTGAAAAGCAACCAAGATAAAACAATAGTTAAATGAATAGATTTGAAGTTCAGAAGAATTTAGAAGATTTACGAGAAGGATTAGATTGGATTAGCTATTTATGGTGGTGGATTTAAGATAGAAATATATTTTACTAGTGAAAAATCTTTTTAGAATTGGTTTTAATTTTTTGCCGAATATTGTATATAGATAGACTTAGAAGAATTATATGTTAAAACCGCTTAAGTTGGAGAAGGTAACTACGCAAAGGTATTTATAGGAAAAGAAAAATAAACTAATGAAATCGTAGCCATTAAATCAATCTGAAAACCTTTATTGAGAGAGAGTAACCGAAATATCTCAGCTATGATTTGTGAAATTAATTCTATGAGAGGATTGAGACATCCTTATGTATGCGGTCTATTTGGACTTTTTGAAGATGAAAATTATGTTCATTTAATAATGGAATACTGTGCTGGAGGTGAGCTTTTTAAAAGAATTATCAAGCGAAGATAGTTTAATGAGTATAATACCGCTAGATTTGCTTAAAACATGCTAAGTGCTCTAATCTATCTACATGAAGTTGCAAATGTAGTGCATCGAGATCTGAAACCAGAAAATGTGATGATGCTTTCACACGATAATGATTATGACTTTAAGTTAGCTGATTTTGGTTTAGCAGAAAGATTTAATCCAATTAATAAAAAAATAACTTTAAGATGTGGTAGTCCTGGATACGTAGCACCAGAAATTCTTAAGAGTGATAGTTATGGTCCTAAGTGTGATATTTTTTCTCTTGGAATCGTAGTGTATATTTTGCTTGTAGGAAGATAACCTTTTTATGGTAAAAATCCTTAAGAAGTATTATTACAAAATAAAGAGTGCAAAATAAACTTTTAGGCAAAATACTGATAAGAAATTTCCAAAGAAGCTTTACACTTTGTTATCACTCTAACTGATCCTGATCCTAGTAATAGGCCTTCAGCTCGAGAAGCTTTAAAGCACAAATGATTTAAAACAGTTTGTCCAAATTCTTAAGCTTTAGTACCTGCAAATGAAATTCCCACTCCTTCTTAGAAAAGAATAGAGCCTCTTTCACCAGGTGTAACTCTTTCTTCTAAAAGTATTTCTAGAGAAAAAGTTCGTGGAGCTATTGAAAATAGTGAGCCAGAAAGTAAAATTTCATGATAAGATGCTGTAAATTCTCCTGTTCAAGCTAAGCATGAAACTTTTTCTTAAAGAAGTTCAGAAGTTAGATCTTCTTATTCAACACCAAAAAAATAAAGTAAATTATTATTTTAGATGAAGACAGCGAAGAAGAAGATAAAGTAGACTGGACAAGAAAGGGATCTAACGAAATAAATTCTCCTAATTAATAATCAATTTAGTAGAAATCTCGTTTGAGTGCCGCTGGATAAATGGTTATAGCTACATCTCCATAAAAAAAATCAGGACTATCCAAGCAAGTAAAGGCTTCTATAGGAAGAGTGAAATAATCTATGAAAGTTTAAATTCCTGATAGATCTCCTCAAGAGTTTAAAAAAGAGATAAATTCAGCTAATTTTGCCAAAGAAGTTAGTCCAATATCAGCACCTATTCAAAATTATCAGAAAAACTCAAAAGTGACTGTGTTCATAAAATGAATTCTTTCTTAAAAAATAAATTCAATTATTATTCAATCTTCAGCATCTGTAATTCAATCAATCATCACCTTCCAATTTTAAGATAGTAAGATTTCTTAATAAGAATTAAAAATTAATAGTTATTTTATAATACTTGAATCATTTCTAGCTTAGAACAATTATACCTCAATTAATATATCAAACTTCAATTTGGATAACTTTACGCTGTAATTTACATTAATTCAGTTTTCGAATATTTAAGAGATTAATTTTACTGATATATAGTGAGCATTTTTTAAGTTTAGTATATAATTTTATCCTTTAAATTAATTTCTAGTAAATATTAGCCAAGCAGCATTACATTTTGTAGATTTTCTTCTTGATTTCTTTAATTTGTAATATAATTATTATTTCTCTGCCTGGGTAAATTATTTGTTACCATATGTGCTTCTATTGAAACTACTTATTTAAAAATTAACCTTATTAACTTAATCTATTTAAGCTCTTTTTTTCTATCTTTTATTCAATGATAGAAGATTGATGTAAAATTTGCCTTTATTAATAGTTCAACAGCAGGTAAATTAGATAGAACATATTGCAATTTATAATAGAATGCTAAATAATTTTTTGCTTTAGACTTAAGCATAATAATGGCTTTGAATTTATATTAATAAGCTCCACTCCCAAATTAATGTTAATTTAGTGCTATTAACTAGCTAATACGAGCTTAAATGATTCTACTAATGGCTTTTTAAAAGATAACTTTGAGATCTTAATTTAAAACTTAAACCAGAAATTAATAAAGTAAGACGTTAGATAAATTGTTTTAGCCTAATCATAAGTGTTTCTGCTTGAATATACTAGTTTCCATAAACATCAGTAACATTAACTTAGATAAACACTTTTCTCCCATCTTCATTCTTATGAAATGCTTCTATGAAATAATATTTATCTTTATCTAAACTTCTCATAAAAGTGAAATTTATACTTGCTGTCATTACTTAGGACTTTTTTGGAGCGATTGCACTTGTTGAGTCTATTAAATAATTAACTAATCCAGCTGGTAATACATCGGTAATGGTTTTATTGACTTTAAATAATACTAAACTTTTGTTCTCTTGAGCTTAATCCTGATTAAGGTTTGAAATGAATGAGTATAGATCCTTAAATATTTTTTGAAGGTTATACCATGTAAAGTTTGAAAGTACCTATTTGCTGATACGCAAGTTTTTGGTTGTAATTTTATAATATAACTGATCTTTGACAAGCTTGTTCTTAATATTTATACTCTATACATATCGATATGTTTCTATCTTCCTCAAAACGTAACTTCTAGGATCAAAATAGTTTTTATCTTAAGACTAATATTTAGATCTTATTTTCCAAAAAGGATCTAAGTTCTTACTTTATTCTTAGCTTTAGATCTGCTTTATTTTTTTTCTTAGCAGAAAAATGAAGGAAGCGAATATACCAAAGACAATTATCTTATTAGTAGTGTTCGCAGAAATCTCATTCATATTTAATAAATTCTATATATTTGAATATCTAAATAAGCACATAAAATGCTAAATCTATTTCACTTTAATAATTAATACCTCTGTATCTATTAAAAGCTCTCTATATGCTAAAATCAGCGATACTTTACGAATTTTAAATCAAGCTCTTACCTGATAACTTAGATTTGCTAACTAAAAAACTTGTTTTTATCTATTTAAATTTAAAGAAATAACTCTTAACTAATACTCTAAATTTCTCTTCTAAAGATACTAAATATATTTGCTTAATTTGTAGCTTTAAAATAGACTAGTGTTTTAAATGCTTATTTAATAATTAAAACCTTATGCTAATTGTGGTTCTTAAATCCGTATATTAATTTTAATTATTTAAACTAACAAAATTTTAGTACTTTAGAGATTAATTGAAGGCTTGCTTACTTTATAAATTTTTGTTTAGAGTATTTGCTTGAAAGTTAAATATGATAATGCGTATAATAAAGCAAGAATGAGTAAATCTAGTTAACTTTATTGATGCTTAGCATTATTTCTAGTAGCTAATTTTAAAGGAAATCATATCTCTTAATTTTAGCTACTGCTTCATCTATCTATTCTAGATAGACAGAGCTTTAATGAAATATAATAGCTAGCATTCAAATACATTTAAGAATATCGTGTTATTAATTTTGTGGATCTAATAATAAGATAAAAATACTTAAAGTTAGAGTAATTAAAAACGAAGTTAATTAGTCTGAATTAATATAGGTAAAATATTGTTAAGCTTATTTAACAATAAAATTGAAAAAATCATTTCTTAACTAATTAACTCACTAACTCAATACCACCTAATATTGAATAAGATCAAGCCTTATGTCTTAATATAAAAATCCTAATTATCTTATATTTAAACCTAATATTCTTAATATATATCTAGTAATCCTAGCATAATATCTAACTTATAAAGAATGTATAAGAAATGCCTTATCCAAGCAATTGGAAGAATAATTAATATTGTATGGAGTGATAGATGTGATTTGCTTAGTATAGCAGAAGCATGTGCTTGAAAAATGAAAGCAAACTAATAATTTTAACTATTATTATGAAGATAGTATAGTATGTAGTTTATGCTTAATATAGTTAAAAATGGGAAATGATAACAATAAAAATAGACAAAGAAATAAAGAAGATCAACCTCCACCTGAAAAACCTAAAAAAGTTGAAGAAACTATATAGAATAAAAATGGGATAAGAGAAGAAAATAGTTAAAAGCAACGAGAATAAAAGAGACCTAAAAGCCCCATTAAAATAGGTATGATCGAAAATCCTTAATAAAATACCAAGAGTAGAAAAGGAAACAAAGAAACAAATCACAACAGATCTCTTTCTCAAAGTTACGATATAAAATGAAAATCCGGCTCGAAGAAAAACGACACTTCTCTGAACAGCTCTTTCAATGACTCAATGGATGGCTCTTTTTCAGTCGAGAGAAAAGCTGTTCTAAAGAAGAAAAAAATAAAATAAATCGCTAGTATCTTTAAACAGGTGTCAGAATTCAAAAAGATGAAAGAGGAGATTAAAAATTAAGGCAAGGGATCAATTGAACAAAAAATAAAGAATTTAATAGATCCTCGAAAGCAAACTTTGGATAAAAAGGCAGCGAATGGTACTAGTGAATTATAAACTTAATAAATGATTATATATATTCCCTTTCTTAGTTAATTCTTACATAAAGCACTTGATATCTATATAATTCTTAGCTTCAATTTAATTTTCCATCTGAAAAATGAAGAATAAATTAGGAAGATAACTAAAATACAATCCGAAGATAATAGATACAGATATTTAAAGGCGAACAAAACAATGTTAAATATGATTTTAAAAGCTTCCAATAAATAAAGTTGGCAGCTTAAGTAGAAAATTAAATAGCATATCTATTTAAAGCCTAAGAGCTATTAAAGATTTAAGGAAACTAAAAATAGTTACCTAGTAATATATGATGCTTAATTAAATTAAATAAGCTTAAGTATTACTTATAGAAATAGTTATCTATCAAATATAATCTAAATTCTTAAGAGTATTCTAATCAAATTAGTTTATACATTAAATTAATTAGAAGGAAATGGTTACTATATATAGGTATATCGTTTTGTACCTTATAGTTACTAATTTTGATTATAGTTTAAATCTAAAGTGAGATGTATTTAGAAATAAAATCTAAAATTTATTATCCTTGTATTTTATATCTTAGAAATAAAATCCTGATTGATAAATCTTCTAATTACTGAAATTTAAAGACAAGAATCTGATTTATCAAATAGTCAAAGTTTAAGCTCTTATGAATAAATTTATTATATAGATAAAATAACAGTAGACAATGTTTAATACTTAGACATTATCTATATAATAACACTTTAGTAAATAATCAATTTTATATAGCTATAGTCAAGTCATAATAAGAATTAGCATATAATATCTAGTTTTCCTAATATTATTCATTATAAATTAATAACTATTAGATAATTAAGATTTATAGGAATTGCTTTTAATTTTCATTTGTTAATGAGAAGTTAAAGGTTTATTTTTTTAATTTTCGGAAATGATATCTGATGATCTAATTACTACGACTGTACCTAATTTGATTGATGAGAGCTATTAGTTAACTTTTCATTTAACTGAATTATTATATTATTATTATTATTTTAAAAAGAGTTATTTAAGTATAAAGCTTAACTATATTTATTAAATAGAAGCGTAGAATAATGCAAAGTTCTTTAAATTTAAATAATTTTGTTATAGAGAAGGTTTTGAATGATGATTTAGAAGCCAAGAAAGTTTGGCTTTTAGGAAGCTTTTCAGATGATCCAAATAAAAAGCTAGGAATTCTTATACTAGAAAAGAAGGATTTTAGTATAAACACTAGTCAAATAAAGTTCCGATAGCAAGATTTAGTACTTTAAGTAATTTTTTAGCATTCAGAATGATATTTTTTATAAGTATAAGTTAGTGATTGAACAGTTTGAAGAAGTTGCTGGTGAGTTGATATTTGTAGCTGATAAAAAGCAGATCCTTAAGTATTATAAGACGAAAGATAAGTTTATAAGAGAAACTCCTGAGATGTACTAGAAAGCTTTCTTACCTTGGATTAACTAATTAAGTCCAAGTAAGAATCAATGAGTCTATAACATTCTTTAGAAATAAACAGAAGTTGAAAATATTATTTTTGAAGATAACTCAGATTTATAAACTGGATTCTTAGCAGTATTTAGTTATAAAGTAGTAGGACTTATTGAAATAAATTAGTCTACATTTCCAGGATATGCCATTGGTCTAACTTTTAGGAAAGATATCAGAACCTTAAGAGATCTCAATAGTACTCATTTAGATTGCTTAATAAACATCTAGCAGAAAGCAAGATAGTTTATGAAGTAGAAGTATAATCTAAGTGAAAATGATTTTATAATGTATGTTCATTATCCTCCTACTTTCTATCACTTTCATATTCATATAGTAGCTGATAAGGGATTTTAAATAACAACAGGAAGCTAAAAAGTAACAAGAGCTCATTTGTTAGATGACATTATAGAAAACATTTAAATGCAATCAGATTATTACTAAAAAAGAAATCTATAAATGACATTTGGGCAGAACGATCAGTTGCTTTAGCTATATTCAGATTATATAGAGATTGATGAATCATTTGAGTAAGAGTAGAACAAACTACTAAATGATTTCAAAGGAAGATATATCGAATGAGATTATTCAAAGATATTTTTAAAGATATTTATTTAAATTCATCTTACATAATAAACTACAAGCTGAGCTACATCTATCAATATCATTCTAGTAAAGTGATTATCTTTAATATCTACTTAAAGGCTAAAATATTATTAACTTATAATTAGCTGTAAGCTTAGTAAAAATTACATAAATTAGCTCTTCTATTTAATATTTAATTAGAAGATTTATCCTAAAGGATTAAAGCCTTTCTATACATGTTTTTTATAAAATAGATTGAGAATAATATTTATAAACCTTACATTTATTTAATTTTCATTGCTTTATTTTTTTTAATTCATCATCCAATTTAGTTATCCGTATCTAATAAATTTTACAATTAGTATATTTAAACCTACTGATTATATTTAAAGCAAACTAATTTAAAATAAATATCGAAAGAATGTCTTTCTATAAGTATTCTTTTTGGAAAAAATGCTTATGAAAAGTAAAATATACAAAAAACCAAAATTGAATTAGAATAATATATCTTGATTATTCACATTCATTCATTTATTTTCTCTTCTTTTACTAAGGTTTTGTCTCTTTAAAATAATCTTCTCATTTCAAATAATATAACCATCACTATTTAGATTCGTAAGGTAGATTTTAATTATAGTTTGATGATTAAATCATATTTAATAGATTAAAGTTAATAAGGCTGAAATGTCAGCTTAAATGAGATATTTAACTTAAGTAAATAAGCAAGATATTTAATCTCTTTTAAGTAGCAAATAGATAGTTAGCAGCTTCTTTTTGTCAAGCAATATGTATACCTAAGCAGTCATAGAAACTTAGTTTATAAAAATTTAGCTCTGAGTTAAAAAAGGCTAAAAAGCTTCTAAAGTAAAAGAATGATCTAAATAGAATAATAATATAGTTATAGCTTATATCGTTATTAGATATAGCAATCCATTAATATAGTTAGAGCAATATTCTAAAGAGTGAAAAACTAATAAAACTTTATTAATTATCAAAGTTAAGGATTAATTAGTTCTTATTCTATAAATAGATTCCTTTATAATTCCATCGTATAATTATTGGAATATTAAAGAAATTTCTATCAATATAAAGGGATTTTAGTGAGAAGATATGATATAGGAGGAGCACTAAAATAAAAATTTGAGTAAATATAAATTAAAAATAGGCTAAATAAAGCAAAATAATATTAAAACTGCTTATATTTATTAAATTTTTCATTAACAAAGATATCAAATATTAGTTTATGGAATAAACATATAAAGTATCCTAAAGTTAAGTATATAATACTTCAAATTATTTCTAAAGTGTCTCTATAAATAAATAGTTGCTATTGCATTTAAAATATAAATGCCAGCACATTTTATAAAGTTTGTATGCTGTGTGTGATATTAAGATTCTTTATTAGTACTATATAGCCCTTTAAATTAAGCTTTAAGTATTTAACAAAATTAAATTTTTTAGTTGCTTTACCCGAATTTATTTTATAATGGCTAATATTACACATTATTTAATTCGAAGATATATAAGTTAAATTTTTAGGTAAAATAAAAAAAGAAGCATAAGATAAAATATGAAATAGCAGATATGAGAGAGAACCAATTATTTTAGATATAATGACTACTCTTAATTTTATTGAATAAGCTTAAGAATAGGAAAAAACTGATTACACTTGGTCCTTTTGTTATTTATTTCATATATAGAAAGGAAATTTTTCATTTATATATGATATCTCTTGCCATAATAGTTAGCATTTAAAGAGCAACTAGTTAAGGAAAAAAATTATATTATTGCTTACAACTTATTTTGATGCTTATAAAGTATCTGGTTTTAAATAAATTGGTAGATACTCTGTAAAATATAAAAAATATTTATTTAGCTTAATTTTGCTGCCTAATTGAGATTTTTTTAAGATAGATAAGTCAAAAAAGTTTATACCTAAAAGTGAAAATAAAATAAATGTTATAATTTATTATGAAATGAAAGTCTTCAGTTGAAGCCAAAATCAAACCAAGGAAAAGCCCATTTTTCTGGTAATCCCTCATGTGATATGTTTAGTTCTGCAATAGTACTCCAGTCAAATGGAGGCATTATTTCATATGGTGGACTACTAATGGCCCGCATTTTGAATTCCTGCATAAATTCGTAACTTGTTAGCTTAGCATCTAGTGCTCCGTGATCTGAATGTGCTAAGGTTTCGAAGGGATATTTTCCATCACGAGGTGATAAATCTTATCTACTTGCAATCATTAATCTTCCACTATAATCGGGAACGCATGTTGTGTTTATCGCACTACATGAACTCAAAGGATCATTGTATAAATCTTGATATCTCATAGCATCCATAAATGTTTGCATATCAACAATCTTCTTTTACTCTCTTGCAAATAGCAATTTACGGCTAGTTTTATCATGATGGAAATAGTTTCCGTACTATTCATACATTTATTTCCAACCTGCTCTATGCCATGTTGCTTGGAAATAAGGAACATTATAGGATGCCCAATATCCGTCTAATCTAAGGACCCATGTGGCATCCATAAATATCATATCTCCTGGCAACTGCTCCACAACATAGAACAAGCCATCTGGTAAAGGTTATCCAGGACTAAACAATTTATAATCTAAAACCATCCACTGATTGCAGTAAGTTCCATCACTCAAAAAACTAGAAATTTCAACCCATTATTTAGCAGTTGTGGCTAATCTATTTGCAACCATTATTCTATATGGCTCCAAAACTGTTTCTGGATTAAGATTATTTTTATACAAATCCATATCAAAAATTCCATTTGTAGTTTCACTAACTGCCAATTTCTAACTAGTCATATAAAAGTCATCTTAGGAATTAGAAGTAGCGGGATATCCTGGAAAAGATACTTTTGTTGCTGGAATTAATTCTCTGGAAAATCTACTATAATGGAAGTAGAAATCATATTACTTCCAAATTCTTGTCATACCCTCATAAGATGAAAAAGTTTCATGTCCGAAGAAAATTTCGTTTCCGTCACTTGTAACTTTGATAAGAGCAGAGCAACGGTCACTGTCTAAAAACTTTTTCTCTTTGGAGGGTTCTTATGTTTTATTATCAACTTAGTAGTTTTTTAGATCGTCTAGGCTTGCCATAAAATTCATGAGTCTATAGTATTGCTACTAAATCTATTCTTCTTAAGGAGCTGCTTACTTATATCCAAAGAATAATCCATCATTTTGCAAAATATTAAGACCAATTACATGCCAGTAAGGTTTGTAATGGTATTGCATCAACATTTTTCTCATAAATTGATCATTTTGCTATATAAACATTTAGGTTGGTTTTGGTAATTCTCCTTTCCAGGATTTATGTACTGCTTTACTTGGTTCAACCATTCCTTACAAGGTATTGCGGTAATACTGCCAGGTTCTTTTTTATGTAATTAAACCTTCCAAAAAGCCAGCAGCAAAAGCTTGGATCATATCAGGAGTCTTATAGCAAGTTTAAATCCATAAAAACGACGTTCCTTTTTCTAGGAGCGTATCATTCCATTAGCCAATTGCATCATAATTCTAGCACAAATCACTGTTGCTTAAAGTATCTAGTTACTAAATCTTACATTCAGGAATATGCTTAAGTGCTATCATTTAATCATATTCAGACTAAAATTCACACTTTACTCCCCAGTTTGTGCTCTAGTCTTGAGCTAAGCTTCCTAATACTAAGCTTAATATAAGGATCACAAATTTCATATTATTAAATAAATTAATTTTAAGCTAATACTTTATTTTTACTTTTAACTACTTTATTATCCCTTAACTATACCTTTTAGTTCCTATGCAATATTAACTCTATTAAGTATAGATAAACAAAGTACATTTAACTGTGGAGTCATTGCTTTCCTGGATAAATCATATTTATTTAACATTTTGTATGTTACCTAGAAAAAAGCATAAGAGCTATGCTTAGATATTTTATTGGTTTTATTAGATTTCTCATAATATATAATATTCTATCTCTTTAGGAAAGATTTACTTAAAAGAAGCAATTTAATATATTTATACTAGAGCAGCTGTATAAATTAGAACATAATTGCATAGTATGAAATGATATATAGATATAAGCTTAATAAATTTCAGTATTATTGAATTAGATATATTTATAAGCTAATAAGATAAATAAGCTTTATTAGTACAAGATTAGGCATATTGGTTATAAGAATTATGTTTATATTTGGAATTAAATACCTAATATCCTAGTAAGTTAATTCAATGCTTCACCTTTATTTTATATTTATAAAATAGGTCAAGGCTAGTCTAAAGGAGTATATTAAGAAGGATGCAATTTTCTGATATATTTTAACAGCAAAAAGATAAATTTTTATTAGTATGAGAATAGTTAAAAGGATAAATGTGATAACTATAGAATATAAGTATAAATATCTCATATGGAGTTAGTTAACTTAGAAGTTTTAACCGTTATTTATATAAGAATAATTAAAATGTCTTATATTCATGTTTTATTGAAAGAATTTAGAAATCTATTATTATATATCCATCTATCTATAAGAAAACTGAAAGTCCAGTTATCATATTTGGAATAATAATTCCAGCAGCTATGTGTTCTAACTAAAGTTCTAACCTGTATGATATAATTTCTTAGTGAGAAATTTAAACTGAAGTATAATGCGATAAGTATTCCAAATTCATTTTTAAATAGCATAAATATGATTCTATTTAGTTGAATTGATTAATAAATAAGTTACAGCTTTGAAATGAGAAAAAGCCCTTAATAAAGAGATTTCGTTCTTGATTGTTTCAGTCAGACTTCCAAACTTAAAAATTACGAATCATTGTATGATAGAAACCTAAGAGGGTATTTTACTAACAAGAGGATGATAAAGCATTTAATTAAAACAGGTCTCCTGAGTAATGAAGGAGAAGTGGTAAGTAAGAAATCTAAAAAGATATGAGAAGTACCTTAAATGAATAGTCACTTTGCTGCCACTATGGCTTAGCAAGCAAAAGTAAGTTATTAATTCTAGCTTGAGCTTTAAAACTTAAGGAAAGCAGAACTTATTTAAAATAAGTAGCTAAATAGCGAACTATTATAAGAGCTATCATCCTCAAGTAATAAGATGGGAGAATAGAATAGTCCTAGAAATGAAAAGCCTTAAAAGTCTAAAAGAAGCTTTTCACAGAAACCAAAGTTTGAATCCAGAATGCAAGAAATTTAGCCAATGCCTGCTAATGAATATTAGAATCTGCTTAACGAGTATAAAATGAAAATAGCTAATAAGCAACAAAAAAGTACCAAACAAGAAGGAGATTAAGAAAATAAATAAAATCAAAGTAAAGCTAAGGAAACCTTACAGTCACAACCTAAGGAAGCAGCTGAAACTGAGAAAAAGGAGGAGACAAAGTAAATAGAAGAAAGCAAATGATTTATTAATGATTCTAAAATTTTATATACATTTATCTGATCAAATGATTAGTTGCTATAATTGAAATAAGTATATCTATTTGATAATAAGATATCAATTCTATTTCTTAATTAAAAGCATATAATGACTAAATAGTCATAACCAAATAATTACATTCTAATCTAATTATTAAAAACTAGGTAGGAAAGAATTGCCTAGGGGTGAACTATTATAAATAAACTAGGAAGACTATAAAATTAAGAATATCTAATTAATGAAAAATAGAAATAAAAATATCATCTTACTTTTATTATTATTCATTAGTCCCTTTTATATTAAAATAAATAAAGGAATAGTAAAATGCTTGACAAACAGTTTTTAAATCTCTATTAGGTCTGATTAAAAGCAATATTTAATAGCAAATGATAGAAAATTAATAATATTTAAAGGAAAAGGAATAATCTAAAAGGTAAAGTAATCTTAGAGTACTAGGATTAAAAACTTCTTTTGGATGCTGATATCAATGATAAAATTAACTAATAAACACTTTTATGCATTTATTATAGTATAATTAAATCAGGAATTTTCTCTAAGTATAATTATATTTAATCTTAGAAACAAAAAAGGTATATAGTATAATATATTAATCAAAGTATTTTCAGAATAAAATTAAATGACTCTATAAGTTAAAGGATTAAAAGTTATCAGCTAATCAGAAACTAACATTATGCTTTTTCATAGTGAATTCGTTTAGTCTTAAATGTTTGGAATATTATGATTAATTTTGATCAGGTTCGCCTTCACTTGAATCTGTTGAAGAATAAGCTCTGACAGCGATGGTACCCCTGACACTGTATTTTGGATAATCAACTGGTAGGAAGCTACTTTCGCGTCTTTTTCTTAATTTCTTAAAATCTTGGAATGATTCGTCTATTTTAAGAGACAAATGTCTAATATAAAACTTCATGTCCTTAAAATTTGAAAGGCTGTTGAATTTCTGCCACTTAATTTTTGCTCCTCTTGTTTTTTTCATTTCAGCTATGCTGCTTTACGAACTGCACAAAAGTTTGCTAGTGATTTTATAATAGCAACTATTGAATGCATATTACAAATCCTTAATTTAGTTTTTTGAGGAAAGTTTCGTGGAGCATACTGGACACGAGACTCTTTTTAGTAGCTTAGATAAGCTAAAAAATCCGAAGCCCTAGCTACTTATGACTTCTTATTAGAAGGCATGGCATTAAGGATTCTAGCAATTTCCTTTGATTAAAAGTCCTGTTTTATATGATTTTCAGCATAAATCACTATCTTTCTAGCATGCTATTATTAAATCAATAATATCTCCTGATTTCAAGCCATAATTAGCAATTGTATAGTCAGGCTCAAGCTCTTAGAATTTAAAGAATATCTTAGGGTCTTAACCTTTGAAGAAAGGCTGTGCTGTTTAATATAATTTGAGAATTTGGGAGTTTTAAAACACTTTGAGTGTAATTTGCTTATTTTAAATTTAGCATTTTACATTAACTTTAAGATGACAGGTACTACCGAAATAGAAGGATTAAGTCTATAGTGTTAAAGGATCTTTATTACTAGCTTCAAGTAGATCAATTCCATAGTCCATAAGAGGCACATTTTCACTCAACTGCTGACCATTATAGTAGAACTTGAGTTTAATAACCTCTCGCTTAAATTAAGGTCTCAAGTAATTAATCTTAATAAAGTTGTTTATGTCATAACAGGTAGATTTAGGGCTTACTGGTACAAAAACAACCTGCTATAGAAAATATTAGTAATTCACTTCACATCTAAGCTGAAATTTCCTCTTATTAAGACTACAGCCCATTAAATCCTTTAAAGTAAAATATGGTCAATTGAGAGTAAATTTAAATTACTGCTAAACGTATTATAAAACTCTATGATTTTAAATTAAGTAAGAATAAGCTTAATCTCTGGTCAAGCTATTAGACACAATTATTATTTAAATAGATAAGATTAATATAATAACTCAAGGATAGGATTTACAACTTTGTCTTTGCTGGTTGCTAAATTATATAGTTAAATGCTAAATCTTTAATTTCTAAAATAAACTTAGACCTTTAAAAATAAACTAAAACTTAAATAATAATAAAAGAGTAAAATTCTAAGTTATTAATCAATAGAACTACCATTTTCATATTATCACTTAATTACCAATTTGTTATCCATTCTATTCTTTCAAAGCCTTATAGATTTATTTGTTTAGAGCTTAAATCTAAGCAAATATAATATTAGTAGTTAGCATAAAACAAGCTTACAGTATAAATCTTAGATTTATTCTAAAATATAAATAAGAGAATAGGAATGTTTTAATACCTAAAGCAAAGCTAATAAGTATCCATATAGCATAATATTGCATCTCTATTAAAGCTAATAAAATAATTTTCATATACCTCTATCTATATTAATTGCCTCAACAATTTTACCTCTCCAATCTCTTTATAGTCTAAACCATTTTAGTTGATTTATTCAAAATAAATTAGTCTAACTTATCTTATTTTTGCACGGAACTAAATTTAAGCATGAAAAGAAGTAGTGAAAGGAAAATGAAAGATTTTATCTAATAAAAGAATAAATAAACTTAGACTAGTTTATTTAACTAGTGAGTTATTAATGCAGCTAACTAATAAGCCCAACGTTAAATCTATTTACTCAAAAATTAGAAGTGATAAAAGTAATTTAATAAATCTATAGTACAAATTTAAAATTTTCAGTATGAATATCATCTTAAATTAACAGAAAGCATTAGAATACAACTAAAGCTCTTATATGAAAAATGCAAGACTGATAGTCATATAAAATAGCTAAGAAACTATAATATAGCTCAATCTGTTAGGAAACTTTTAAACAGCAAATATTTAATATAAATATGCTTTTTATTAAACTTAAACTAGAAATATTAATAAAATCAATCTTAAATTAAGTAAGATATTTTAATAAAAAATATAGCTCACTATGCCATTACTAATTCTGTAATTAGTAAAGTAAAATAAAATCATATCTAAAATAATCCTAGGAATAATAAGTCCTTTATAAATTTATCGTAATTAGAAGCAAAAGTAATTAATTAAGTTTTTGTTTTAAAGGATAGCTAAATGAGGTAACGCCCTTGATTTTTATAATAATTAACAATAACTCAATAATTTAGTAATTAACTCTGACAAATATAAAGATAAAAGCTGGTAATTTAATTTATTACTAAGCATTAAGATTATTTCTTAAAATTGCCTTTCTATCTAATTAAAACTTTTAACACCATGATTTGTATTTTATGCTATTCAATTAGCTAAAGTATTTATTCTTCAACTAATTTAAATATAAACATCTCATATTTGATATATTTATGCTTAGTATTATAATGCTCTGTAAAATTAAGGATATTAGAAGGCATTAATTAAGCAATCTAATTATATTTTTAATATTTTAGTTGCTTTTCCTTTTTTATGATGTTAAAATGCTAAAGAAATTGAAAAAAGTATTCATAACTTAAAGTTTAATGAACCTATTAATCTTTTATTTAAAACAAGATAAATTCTCAAACAGAGATGAGCCAGCTTTTTAAAGAAAAGTTTCCAATCATAACTTTTGTCATTCTATATAAAATAAACTTAACTTTTATCCCTTAATCTAACTTTTTAAGTTTATAATTAATTTAATTGCTAAAAGATTATAACTAAAATATGATGCTTTAGTATAAATAAAAGATTTAATCTTTAGCAGACTATTTTATTTTAATTAGATTATATTTACTCTTTTCTAAAATTAAAGCTTCTTAATCCTTTCTTTAACTTAATCTTAATTTCTAGTTTAAATATTTTTCTTAATTAACATTAAAAAATTTTAATAGCCACAAGATACTAAGTTTTAAACGGATTTTCTTTACAAATTAAGATCGTTTCTTAAATATGCAATTTTGCATTAGAAATACTTATAATTATTCTAAAATATGATATTTATAGTAAATTAAAAAATCTTAATTTCTAATATTTCCAAGGAATCTAAACTATTTACTTACAAATTACAAGCATAAAACAAATGATTAACGACAAATTAAAATTAACATGTCCTTGAGAAAAAGCGCTTTCTTTCGTATTTTAGATAAAAAATATTTTAAAAGAGATAAATAATATAATAAAGGATAATTAAGAATCAAAAAATCTATACTTATAAGTATATTTAGAAAATTAACTACTTTATCTTCTATTTTCTTTCACAATTATAAAGATTGTACCTTTATTATTTAAAAATTACCTTTTATTTTTTTACTAAAATTAGACTTTCTTCTATATTTTATTAATTAACTAGTGATATTATATATTATTAATACTTATTAGTTACTCATTTTTTACATATCATATACAAATAAGCAAGTATATTAAGCATTTTCAGATAATAATTGTTTATGTATTTTTGGCTGATAATTTAGCTAATTTCTGAAAGACTCTATATAAAATGACTATTAAAAGAAATTGTTTCCATAAACTGGAATAAAATTGTTTGTGATATAACGTAATTATAGAATTAATATTTTAGCTAATATTAAAAATCCCTACCCATTAATTACAAATTCCTTCAATCAAATTTAAAGATTTATTATCTAATTTATTTATTTAGGCTTATAGCAAGGTATTTAGTTTTTAATATAATAAAGCTATCTAAGATAATCTACTTGAACTATTGATATTTAGAAATTACTATGGTAGTGGTTCCTATGATAAATAGACTTTAAGGAGTTTATGAATGCTTTATATAAAGTGAGATGATAGTAAGCAGGCATATTATGAATAATTAATTATAAGTATTATCAATTTGAGACTGCTTGTTAGTAGTTTATATTAGATACCTTAGAATATCGATATTAATGAATAGTAGCTATTCATATATTTTGCTAGTTTTTATTCTAAAATGGTTATAATATTTTATATAATTTAAGAGCAGATAAAGGGAATAATTGATATAAGAATCTGAAATAGTTATAAAAAAGGATATTTAACAGCTGAATGTCAATCGTCGTAAACATAAATATCAGGCTTATCCCAAGGACCTTGGATTATGTTTTTATAGTTGAAGCAGTAAACCAGCCAAAATGGACAAATGATAGAAACAAAGCATACGAATGCAACATATATCAGTATATAAATAAAATTGAACTATCTTATGAAATAAATATTTATTATTACTAGGGAAATCGTGTATAAAGCATATCCCTTCTTACTCTTCTAGTTCAAGATTTTACGGAATTAAGGAGTCATTATAAATAGTATAGTTGCCCAAAGTAAGATACTGTAAGGTTTTGTCACATTTTATTCAAGAAGACCTGTTAACATTATACTTCCTAGCATTGCAAGATTTGTACTAAAAATTCCAGAGTTTTTTATTTAAGGACTATTTAGGAATGAGTAATCGTAGAAAAGACAATAGAGTATGAATATTCAGAATACTCAGGCTTGTAGAGTAACTGGATGGAAGTTAGTACTCATTGTTTATATTATAGGAGTTAAGTTCCATAGTATTAGTGAAAGAAAAATTCCGAATTTAATATCATCTAAGCAAAATTTATGCCCTGATATGAGACAAACTGAATAACCCAAGGGGAAGCACAGAGATTCAATCAAATATAACTAGAACTATGTTATAATTCCTTACTATAAGCAATAAAATGTTGTCCAGAATAAGGACAAAGTAGTAACAACATTTATTATTTCAAAAGAATTTGCAGCAAATTTCTTATAATCAACAAATATAGGTTTTATCGCATCATCTAGTTAAGTCAAAAAACTTTGATCAACATAATTATCTTCGAAATCCTGCTGCTTTCATAAAATTTTTTATCATTACTTATCTAGAGACTTTTTTCTTTAACAATTCGCTCCTCTTTTCCTCGCACATACTTAGCAATATTAATCCTAGTTCTTAAACTCATAGCCATCCCATGGACAATATAAATAAGGCTAATTCTTGTTTTAAGCCATTAATAAGATAATTATGAATAAACACTTTAATTTTCTATTTATTTTTAACTAAAAGTTTCTCTATGTGAATTATAAATCCTTAATTAACTCTTTTATATCAAAATCTTAAAGTTTGATTTGTTAAAAATAGCAATTTGGAAAGAGTTTTTCTTTTTTTAATTGCTAGGAAAACTAATTAAACAAGCTATAATATAAAAAATAATAGCCATCTTCTTATATAAAAAAGCATCTATTATTATTATATATACAATTTGCATTGTTAATATCTCAGTGATCAGCTTTAAATCCCTTAAATTTTACAACTTTTTCTTAATTTGCAAATCCTACTTAATGTGATTTCGCACTTCCTTGTGGAGAATCTAACTCTTGAGAATTTTATTTTGCTCCAAGCTTTTTTGCTTAACTTATTAGATTTCTGTTAGGCATGCTTATAGAAGTAGGCATATCTCTTCTTTGGAGCATCCCATGAGACATCTAGTTTGCTAAAGTTTAATTAAATACTGCATCTGATCTACGCCTAAGTATTGCATCAATTGAATTCGATTTATAGGATTTTTCAAAAATAGGAGGAAGTTTTGCTTTGCTCCTATGACTTCTATTAGCATAAGTAGTTAGATGCTCTTTTTTTACCTGCTTTTTCTTTTCAACTGCAATACCTTTCTCATTATAGAAATTTTCTCTAAAATAGGAATGAATGCACCATCTATGAGAATTAGATTGATCTTGTTAAGTTTTCTTCTAGTACTGTTCGAAGTTCTTTTTTGCAAGGACCATAGTTTTGAAGTTAGGATCTTGTTTATTTCTGTCAATTTCTCTTTGAAAATACTCAATTATTAATTGAGTTTTCTAAGCATAGACAGAGTTATTAGAATGTTCTTGAGCATACATGATTTCCCCTAAAACATTACGACCAGCCTAAAATAAAAAATTACATAGTTTTTAATATATTAATCAGCTCCTACATGCTCATATAGATATTTTATCACTGGCATATGCATGTTTAAACTTGCTAAATGAAGACATGTATTTCCATCTTTGTCTTGCATTTTTCAGTCAGCTTTTCCTCTTACTATTAATATAACCACTATATCTATATGTCCTTTATAACAGGCTACATGTAAAGCTGTTTATTATCACGAATTCTTAGCATTCACCTAGCAATTCCTTTCTAGCAGGAAATTGATGACATCCATTAATCGCAAGTCAACTGCTTTGATGAGAGGAGTGGTCAGTCCTCTAGTTTTATTAGGCTGAGTTCATCCGAAGGTTCTATCAATAGGATATCCTTATTTGATAATACTAAAGATTTTATTAGAGTCTTCTTAGTCGAATGCTCTTTGTAACTCATTAGACCATTCTTACATTTTTAAAAACTGATTTTATTATTTAATTTTCATTTATTTTACCCTTCATTACTTTAACTTTCCACTCTCTATTCTCATATTCTCATCCTATTTACTTGCTCAAATCATCCTCCAGATAAAGTCAGATATATCTCTTAATAATACTCTAAATGACTTTAGAAATATAGAGAGTATTCAAAAACTTGGAGCAATTAAGGCTTTTAAATAGAATGACGCTATTAAAAAGTCCAGTAAATATTACTTCTTGTAGTATTAAAAAGAAGGGTTTAAAACTTATTATTTGAGTGTTTAAATTTAAAGAGAGAAAAACTCCATTAGTAGCATGATAGTATTAATATACATAAGGATAAATGCAAAGGGTATCTTAAGTTAGTTACTTTAAAAGAATATTAATATATCATTTGAAGGAACTATAGAAGAGGACTTAAGCGAGCTTTTGAAATACTTGCTTAATAATTAACTTATAGGTGCTTAAATTAAGTTAGATATATTTAGGAGTTGAGAAAAAGGGAGATAACAGAAAGCAGCTAAGAAAATAAGAGTTAAAGCAATAGAGAGAAAGATATATAATGGCTTATCTATTTTAAAAGTCAAGAAACTGAAGGTTTTATTATAACTACTAAAGAGAAAAGCAGTCTTATTTCATATGAATTTAAACAGCTATAATCAGTAGCAATTATTATAAAAATTTTAGAAAAGGGAGGCTAAGAAATATAAGTATATGATAGTTATCTGTTAAAGTATCTTGAGCAAGGTTTACTTTAATCATAAAATGGACTAATTTAGTTTTAGCTATTATGTTTAATATTATTAAACTATCTAAAAGTAAAATGGTTTAGAATACTGAGACTTAGTTCCATAATTTCTTTATATAAATAGCTTAATTAAACTATAAGGCTGCTTAATCATCTATCAAAAGTCTTCATCAAGTTATCTAAATACCGCAAATAACTAAGGACCTCGAGCTTTTGGTGATGAAAGAGTGTAGTTATCATGATTTTTAGTTTATAGACTTTAACTGCAAGTAAAAGGCAAGTGATTTTTCTAATACTTATACTCACTTAAAGCTATAATTAGAGCAATGATCAGGTGATAGTTATATACAACATATTGGAGAAATTCTTAAAGTGATAGTAGAAAGTAGATCTATTATGATATTTCAATACAGTAAACTAAGCGATAAAAGTCAAAGGTATTAGAAATTCATTTCTAAGTGTGAAAAGTTAATCAAATCATTGACAAAAATCGAAATGTATGAAATCGAACCTTACAAAGAATTAGTACTGTTTGAAGTTAAAGCCTTTAAGAGTTTAATGGAAGCATAGTTTTGGCTTGGATAAGGTGATTAGCTGTAAAGTATTGCTTACCTAGTTAAAGCAAAGCAGCTTCTTAATAAATGGTAGCTGCTCTTCATTAAGAAGAAATACACTCCTTTTTCAGAGAATAATGAGAAAATACCCAATAATTTATTTGACTGGCTTGTTTGCTTCTTATTCCATTTGATAGCAAAGGCTTAATTATACTTTTATTATTCTTTACCTGAAGACAGTAATACTTAATAAAATGAGAACAAGCAAAACAAGTAAAATGAAGCATGAAAGAATTTTATTTTTAATCCCAGCAACATTATTCGTCAAATAACGGATTACAAGATAGTTTTGCTTAGTATTATATTTATTGAAAAGCTAGAAATTAAATATGTTACTACCTTTAAAAACTAGAAATGCAAATGATTCTAGTATTCTTAAGAGCTTGAAAATAGGTTAAAACGTTATATTTAAGTTGAAGCTGAGAAAGACTTTAATATGAAAAAGCCTGTCTACTTCTAGGATCTCCAAAACGAACTGACTTATTTTGCAATTAAAATAGAATAGTCTAGCTATATTGGAGCGATAACTAATTGTAGTTCTTTAAAGTTTGTAGTCAAATATCTGAAAGATCTGAGGAATAGTATTAAGAATGATGAAATAATCCAATCTATTTATGACAAGAAGAAGTCACCTTTTAATAATTTAAGCAGGAAGAAAAGAAATAAGATGCTGAAAAAATCTTTCACTTTAGATGAATATAATGACTAAAAGACAGGAAGTGTTGAGCTTTCTCCCAACTAGATTTAGCCAGCAGAAACCCCAGTCTAAAACAACCCAGATTTTACATAGTGGGAGATCTAGTTCTTAGCATCTCCTACCATTGCTAGAAAGAATTTTGTCTTTGACAACCAGAAATAAAGAAATATAAAGAAAACTCTTGCAAAGTAGTAGTAGCAAGAGTATCTGCAATTTATAGATACTCTAAATAATAAATCCAGATGTTCGCTCCTTAGCTTTTTTAAAAGAAAATAACAGTTTTAATTTATTGTATCTTACTAACTTCCTTCATCTCTACTATTATTCCAATATCCGTTTTATGCATAACCCTGAAAATCTAAATAGGTTATAAAGTAATCTAACTTCATTAATTTAATTGCATGTATAATAAACATTTTAATATTCTAATTTAGACTTAAAGTTAATTACCTTTTGATAAAGCTATTCAAGATAGAAGATTAAAAATACACACAATCGAGTCAAATTAAACTAAGCTAATATCCTTAATTAAACATATAGCTTATTTAATTATATTTTAAATATAGCTAAATTGCTCATATTATAAGGTTCTAATTTTCCCTTAAATAGATCAAGCTTATTTAGTGTTTAGAATAAAAATCTGCATTCTGTATTAAACTCTTTATATTTTGTAGTTTACTGACAACTAGCTAAGTATTGATAGTTAAAGAAGCTCAATTGGTTATAGTAAATAATGTATTTGTACCTAATATCTTCTTATACTCTCCAATTATATATCTTTCATTATGTTTTCCTAGATTTGTTTAAGCTTATCAAGAGATCTATACCAATTATAAAACTTTGCTAAAACAGGTTTAAAGATAGAACCTAAAAGATAGATAATCCATAAGGTAAAATATGATAGAGTATTATTGAATGATAGATGAGACTAGTAACTAGATAATGAAGCAGTAGAATTATAATTAGAAATAGTATCAATTTAAATAGTAAGATTATACTTTAAAGGTAATGAAAATTATACTAAAGCATCTAGAGGATTAAGAAATACAAATTGAAGAAATATACTAAGATCTTGTTTAAGATTTAGATAGCCTCATAACCAAACTTATAGCATAAATGCAGACTAAATCTGTCTATATGTCTAATCAGGAAGATCTTGCTTTATAAATTGCTAATATTTTGCTAGAAATGAAAGCTGAAGATACTGCTTGGCTTACTGTTAATAAATTTATACAAAACACAGCTGAAGAAATAATTAAGCATTCTTTCTCTTATATTCGCTAGCATGAGTTTGGCTATGTAGCTTTTCTTCTGGAATGACTGTTGAAATATTACTAGCCAAAAGAAAGGCAACAAAACTAGATTAACTGTTTCATTGCTTTGAGTTATTATTTCTTAGATGATATTTAAAAGGCAAATGATTATGCAGATAAACTACCTATCAAAACTTAACAATTCGATTCTTATTTCAAAGAATATAAATTCCTTAAAGAAGTGATTAGCAATGATTTGGGAAACTACCAAGAAGTTTTAAATTAAGATTATTTGACTATATAAGGTGAATCTAAATGTGAGTACTTGATAGCTAAGCTTAATTCGTGCGTTCTTGAAAAGAATGGAATGATTGAAGTTTAATCTAGTATATAGAACACTCTCAAAGAGCTTCCCTTTCCTTTTGGATGGAGACTGTTGTACTTAGAATCTTTATTCTGGCTTAAAAAAGACAAAGTAGAAAATGCAGAAAAGCTACTTGACTAAGTAGTATTTGACGAGGTAATTCCAAGCTAGATATTTTTTAACTTAAAATGTATAAAAGATCTAAGGCTGTAAATTCAATAGTATAAAGAAGGAAGCTCCAATGTTTAGAGTTAATAAGAATAGGAATCTTAACAAAATAACGAAAGAAAAGTGACATTAATTTAAAGCGAGTAGATATATTAAATGGACCCTAGATAGGTTAATGAACTTGGTTAGATTAAAAGAAAAAGTGAAAACGATAGCATAGTGCATTAAATAAAGAAGTAAAAATAGGATATTCTCAATAATGAAGGAGATGAATCTTTAATGGAGATTTCATAATAAGTTAAAGATTCTTAAAACTAATAAGCAAACAATAGTGAGAACTAAAACAAGCTCTAGTAATGAAAAGACAAAAACTCTATATAATATGTAATAATATCTTGATATTAAAAGTTCCTTTTTTAAAGCTCTTTCAATAGGTTGAAAGATGCAATTTTTCTAATTTAAAAAGCTTTAAAGAATAATAATATACTCTATTTATTAGCTTGCAAATATAAAATGGCACTTGACAAAACAGACTTTAATCCACAAAGATTTTTCGAAGATTTGATAGCTGAAAAAAGTTTGTCTGAGTTACTTCAATTTGAAAATTAAATGAGCTATGAAATTAGAGATCTAAACTGTGAAATGCAAACTCTAGTCTATGAAAACTATAATAAATTCATTTTCGCTACTGATACTATCAAAAAAATGAAATCTAATGTAGAAGAAATGGAAGAGGAGTTGAAGTAGCTGGAAGAAGGTATGAAGAAGATAAATGAATGTACGAGTTAAATTGATTAGAAAGTTCAAGTTAAGCATAAAGAGATAAAAAAGCTTCTAAATATTGATTCTGATCTTAAGAAAGTAACTATTTTATACAGCTTAAACATTTATGTGATCTACCTGCAACATTAAAATAAGCACTTGCATAAAACTAAAACGCAGAAAAGTTGGATCTTGATATGGCAATATAGCATTATGTTGATTCCTTTGAACTCCTTAGTTTGCATAAATCAGATGTAAGTTTTCATTCAGCCTGCCTTTATGAACATCTATACAGAAGCTTAGGAAAAGATTACTTAAATCAGAGATTTACTTTGGAAAAAAATTTAAACTCCAGATGATGAGTCCTTTGATAAGTATGTAACATACTTGGTTTAAATTGACGAAAGCAAATCGAAACTAGCTTAAATCTATTTAGGGTTTTATTCAGAAAAACTTTAGAAGATTTTAGAGAAATTTCCATTGAACGAACCATAATAAAAGTAAGAGATAGAGCCACTATAAAATGAAGAGCAGAAGGAATAAGAGTAAACATGCATAACATGAATAGAAAAGCTAAATAAGAACTTCTTGAAATAATTCATTCACTGCATCAAGAACTTCAATAAAATATTTTCTGCTGAGCTATGTCCGTAGAAGTTCAGTGATTTCATTAAAGAGGTTTGTATGAAATATATCGAATTAGTAAAAAAAGATCTCTCAAAAACAAGATTAAAAAGCAGTGAGCTAAAAGAAGCTCTTGTTTTGATATAGAGTTAGACTAAAGATATTAGGTATTTCTTAAAAGAGAATGAATGCTAGTTTTCTTCTGATAATCTTAATGACAGGCTATAAGAACTATTTGAATATGCTCTTCGTTCTTAAGTGAAGATAGCAATGGATGAATGCCAGCTAGACCTGTTTTAAAGGCTGTTAGACCTAAGCAATAATTTAGAGACCCTGTAGAATATATAATTATAAGTAGAGAAAGTATCTATTGATACAATACTATGTCTGGAAAGCGTACTTTTAAGCTTAAAGCCTTTGATAGAAAGTTAGAGTAAGCTACTATAATCAAATACTATGTTTTTGGGTCTGATAAATTCATATATACACGATTATTTTGCTCAGTTGAAAGCTTTCATGGGAGTATTTAGTTTCCGCTCTACAAATAACTAAATAGTTAATCGATTTAGATAGAGTCTGAACTGTAATAAGGGAATAGTTCTAGTTGCTTGGCTTACTTTTTGTATTAATTTAGAAGATTCAGGAGTAAACAAGATTACAAAAGCAGTCTACAACTTGTTTATGGACTACTTCGATTAGTAGGATTTATGGGATACACTTGAACGTAATAATAAAGCAGAACTTCTACATATTATCAAAGAGTCTTAATAGGAAATTCTTAAGGAATATTCCGAAATCCATGCTTTTGCCCTGTTACAATGGTTTTAAAGCACTTTAGATTTCAAAGATCATAAATGGAGTCAGGTAGAGAAAGAGCCAAGAAGCATATCTCCAGGTTTAGAAAATTTTAACGACTTAATAAATTAAATAAACTTATAGTTAGATATCTTATTTGGCTAATAGAAGCAAGTGTATGGGAGAAAGAAAGTGAGGGCTAAAGAAATTCAGTAGATAGAAATGGAAAGACTTTTTGCTAGAAAGGCACCTGCGTTTGGACCTGTGCAATTTAAGCGCTCAAGTGTCTCCTTGGGAATTGTAAAAATTTTAATGAAAAGCTTATATGAATTACTTAGAGAAATGGACTTTAATACTTATGGTTACTAACAAATGTAAATAGATATTGCATTCATTGAAAACATTTTCACGAATTTCATAAGAGCAGATGATTTAGACGTCTTGTTCGGATTAAGTGAGGAATGTCTCTTCGCAGTGTTAAAAAGATGCTACGATTCCTAGCCTTCTTAGCTTGACTCAACAGTAATAATTAATTCAGATAATCGAATCAATAATAGCACATATCAAAGAGAAGATAAATTAGCAAGTCAAGACTTAAATTTAAAATTAAACTTCTTAATTTTTTCTAAGTTTAAAGCATTTCAGTATCATAAAAAGTAATTTCTAATGACTATTTTTCCAAGTAAGTAAAGGGTCAAATTAAGGTTTAAATATACATAATAAAAATGAAAATTTTTGAAGATAAAATTCGTAAGTCAATAAGATATGGTAGGCTTTTAGAATTTCGATCTCTTCTTCAGAATAATGCAGATTAAGATCCTTTGAGTTTCTAGGATGAGCAAGGTTTTACAAGTAATTCTCTATTTAGTTATGCATGAAATTTCTTATTGTCCTTCTACTGATAATATATAGATTCAGTTTCTTCAGGAACTAAATACCTTCTATGTAATTTTTAAATTTAGCAAGCTAAATAAGTTGATTATAATGAAGTCTTTTAAAGAAATCTGAAGCTTGTAAGTAATAGAGATAAGAAATCTCCTGTTCATATTGCTGCAGAGAATGATAAACGAAGTTTAATGAAACAATTTTTGTAAATAGGTGTTAGCATTTATACTCGAGATGCATTTGGATAAACTCCACTACATATCTCGGCATTTAATGGCCACTAAATATTTATGTCTATTATTCTAGATGCTGAAGAGAAAAATTTGACTCTGACAAATGATAAAGATGACGCAATTATTAAATGTAGAGATATCAAAGGTAGGGTTGCAATGCACATTGCAGCAATGTAAGCGCATGAAACAGGTTGCTTGATTATAATGCCTCTATATGACGATATAAATATCGCAGATTATGAAGGTAATACTACTCTTCATTATGCTACTTTAGCTTAAAACTTAAGAATAGTAAGATCTCTACTTCTAAGAGGAGCTTTGAGAAGTATATAAAATAACTAAAATTAAACTGCTTGAAATATTGCAAATTATTTAAGACATTAAGATTTAGAGGCTATCTTGTAAGAGGAAAAATATGACTGTCTTGAAGAATATAACCCTTGCAAAGTACCATTAAGACCAATTAAAACAAGTAGGAAAGGAATTATTTTTGTGATATTTATTGTAGCATTTAGAGCCGCAATTAATTTATTGCTCATTATCCCTTCTGATAAACTCTGATTCTAAATAGTAACTTTGATTTCCACCTTACTGGCAATTTTTTTCATGGTTTTAGCAGGTTGCAGAGATCCTGGCTATATAAAACGAAAGCCTAATGTATCAATAATGAATTTACTTCAAAGATATAATGCAGAATTTGTATGTCCCATATGTGTAGCAAGACGTCCACATCGAGCTCGACATTGTAATATATGTAATAGATGTATTAGAAAATTCGATCATCACTGTCCCTTTATTTTTAACTGTGTAGGATAGAAAAATTATTACTTATTCGTCCTTTTTATAGTTTTTGTGTTTACAGATGGATTGTATTCTATAGTAGTTACAATTCTAAGTAAGTTACTTATATTAGAGTAGATTGGTATTTTAGACAATCAATTCCTACATTTTCGATATTAAGTCTTTTTAATCTTTTTTAACTTAATTCTGACTTCGTTTGTAACTCTCTCAGTCTGCTCTTTGCTGATTATACATATAGGTAATATAGTTTGCGATTTGACCACACATGAGAGATATTCAAGAAAGAACTAAAACAGAAGTTTCGAAAATAGAAACTCTTCTAGAAATAATACAAAGAATTCATTCTTAACTTCAGAAATGTCAGATACCTCTTCCATGTTTCTACAGGGAAGTCAGAGATTCACTCCTTTTAGTGAAAATGATAGTTTAGTTAAAAGCAGACTTTAAGAAAGTAATAATGCTTAAGAAGAGTAAATTATACAGAATAAAGGATGCTTTACTAAATGTTGCGTTAGATCCTTCAAAAGAAAAAATAGCAGCTTTGTGTCTGAAGAAGAGGAAGAACAAACTTGAAACTTCCTTTAAGTGTATTGTCTAATAATTTATAAGTTTTAAACTCTCTCTATCTGCATTTATGTAAGTTTACCTATATATATCACTCAAGACAATATAATCATGTAAGCTGAATGCTAAATTAAATTAAAGGATTTATACTTTCTATCTTTAAGCATATTTTATTTGACTCTGAATAAGTAAATAAATTGATTTGCTATTAGAGTCTTAACATTTACAGCTAATCTTTATAAGTCTAGATATTTAAAGTAGTCTTTTGAATATAACAATACTATACTTTCTATGTATTTTAAGTTTATCTAAGTTAATAGCGTAAGTAGTTTTATGCTCATAAGCGATTAAGATTTATATATAGAATAAAAAATTAGCTAAAGAGCTTTTTAACTAAGAATAAATTGTTAATAGTAGTGTAATTAAATACAAAGCAACTATCTTATTCATAGATAGTTAATCTTATAACTATATTAATAGCCAACACTTTCAACATTAAAACTTCTATTTATAAATTATTTGAAATGAGTCTTTCTTAATAATTTTATGATTTTATAGTAAGATATATATCTTAATTAATTTGCTAATATATAAGATGTCTAAGAATAATATTAAGAATATAAAAATAAGTTCTATGACACTGTCCGATTTCTTTTTTCTTTTAATTGCCATTTTTTATAAATAAAAATAAAATAAAGCTAAGAAAAGAAAAAATTGAAATTAAGGATTAATTAAAGAGGTAGTTAATATATAGTCATTTTCATGACACTTTATGCAAATTTAGCTAATATAAGAGATAAGTTACTATCTAATACAAATTTATACTTCTGCTAGTTTAAGTAAAGAACATTACTAAAGCTGTTTATAATTAGGAATTTTAAATTATTTGAAAATTAAAAGTAAAACGATTTAATGAATGAGTCTAATTAAGAAACCATAGACATTATTAGTAAAATACATTCTTACTATTTTAATACCATCCCAATTATTTTCCTTAGGACTTTAACCGTATTCTATCTTTTGCATTTATAATCTAGAATTTATCCTTGAAGTTTTTAAAACCTTAGAATTAAAATTTATAAGATTGGAATCTTTTCTTCAAAAGTTCGAAATAAAGTTCTGATTAGAGATCATCTTTTAAAAAAGGACTTAATGTTCAATTCCAAAAAGAAGATGTTAAATATTTCCTTCCTTTAAAGTTAAATTTCTGCACTTAAATAATGAGCTAATAGTTTAACATAGAAGCATATGTTATTAGCTACAAATGAGACATAATCTTAAAGTATAGAATAAGTATTAATAATTATGCTTTAAGCTAGTTATTATAGCTATATCATATCTCATAGACTAATTATAAAAGCTATTATTAGTAAAGATCTAAAAGTCTAATTCTAAATGTTTAAATTGAGGGATAAGGAGACTATACCTGTATCTCTAGTTAAAAGTAATAGTGGAGATAGTAGAAAGGATTATGAAAAGGGTTATAGTATAAAGTTTATTAATAGCTTTAAAAGTGAAATTGTTGAAAAATGTTCTGGTCATAAATTAAGAATCTTCGTAGAGGCATCTCTCTTACTAAAATCAAGGAACGTCCATCTTCGTAAGATCTCTTAATAATTCCACCTGATACTGTGTGCAAAATCTGCTATGAAGATTGTGCTGAAGAACCCCTAATTGAAACACCGTGCAATTGCTCTGGAACTTAAAGATTTATACATAAGAATTGTTTGAAGAAAGTATAGCAAAATAGTCAGAATCCTAAAATATGCTCTGTTTGTAAAAGTGAGTATAGAGAAATGCTAATTAAGGATGAAGAGCCATAAAGTAGAAGATATTCATGACTTGGTCTTTTGTTAAGTAACATGAAAAAAATAATTGCCCTCTTAAGTGTTGAAAGTGCATTATCATTCAGTTATTTTCCTAAAACTACTATATTTGTATGAACATGCATTTTTGGATCGCTTTCAGGTTATTATATTTACCATAGATATCATAATGTACATATAAGACTAAGAAGAGAACATGGAAGATGGTCTATTTTATATATGAGATAAGGATAACCTGTATAAGAACTTAAAAGCGGTTTACTTATTAAATCAAACGGACTTGATGAAGAACCATTTAGAGATGCTACTGTACTTTTATTACACTATGGAGCTGATACTGGTAGTTATGGAGTTATTTTGAATAAAAGTAAGTGCATAATTCAGTTATTCAAGGATTTCACATCGGAGGTCCAGTACATATGGACTAAATTATGCATTTTCATAACTTAGAACGAGTAGAAGGAGCAAAGAAAATTATTGATGGAGTATATTTTGCAGGCTAAATTTTTGAATACATCCAATAACATGGATTTCATGCTGGAGATAGATTATATGTAATTAGAGGATTTTGTGGATGGGATGCTAGATAACTAGATGGAGAATTTAGAGAAAATATGTGGCAGATTGTAGGTGAAGCTAATGCACAAAGAGTTTGGCTTGAGTTAGGAGCGAGATGATTTACTTTACAAAAATTTTTCTTTAACTCTAGTCTAATTTTATAAAATTTGAAGGATCATTTATTAAAAACCATTATCAATTAAAAATTTTAATCAGTTCATATCAAAATCCCCAAGTGCTTGTAAATACTGATTGCTACTAATTCTTTAATTAAATCCTCCTTTGTCAAGCGTTGCTTCTCTTGTTCAAGTAAACTAAAAGTTCGCCAAGCTAGCTACCTAGATAGATATGAACTGTGATTGTGCAGAATTTATTTCTAATTATTTAAGCATTTTATCAAAAATTCTTTGGTAAACACTCTTAAAGTTTGATACATTGATATCTAGATTTTTTAGCAAAGAAATAACAATTTTTATTCATTTATTTCATTTTCTGTTTTCTTGAGAGGTGATATTATTCATTGAGACTATCCATCACACTTCTTATTAGAATTAGCATCTTAAGTGCTCTAAATAAAGAAATTTGATTCCTACTAAGTTTAATCAAATTCCTTTAGTTTCACTTCTTTGTCCTTTTGCTTTTATAAATTTTATACCTAAATAGATTTCTTATATAGTCTCTTTGTATTTACTTAAGACTTCCAATATTATTTTTCCTCCTTATTCAGTTTCTTTCACTCTCTCAGTTGAATTTATCTAAAAGTAACTCTCTAATCCAATAAGAGGGCACTTTGGTATTATTATTAAATAACTTCTTAGTTAAAATGCAAGAAAGCTTGCAAGTTAGATTTTAACTACTTTGTTTCCTAATTCATTTTTTAAGATACACAAGATATATTCATTAAATCCATTCTAAAGTACCAGCTTACCTTTTTAAATCTAATTTGATTCTTAATTTAAATATTTAAAGAGTAAACTACCAATCACTAGAATCTTTAGATAGTATATCAGAGATTTAGTAGCTAATTATATAGTCTATATTATAACATTAAAATAGACTGCTATGAGATGCTTATTATCTGGATATATTAATTGAAAGCTTAATTCTGCTGGAAATATTTATAGTATAAGCCATTAGTTTCAACTATAGTTGTAGGATTTATTTAAATCAAAGTGTCTTATTTTCTTTAGTTCCTTTATGTAGATTTCTTGTATGCTAGATTTAGTATAATATGATTACCAAGAGAGTAGCCCTAACTAATAGCGAAAAGAAGAATTGTTCTAGATTATATAGTAAAAAAGGGAAAAATAGACAGATTTAAGATTGTTTCTTATTTAAAAGAAAAGATAAATATATAGCAAATAGGTAAATTAACAGCTAATTAAAATGCTTTATAATAACTAAGACTAGACCAACTGTCTAATGATAGTAAATAATAAAAAAAGGTAGAATTAAGTTAATTGTTTTAGAAGAGAAATTTCACAACTAACTTGATACCGCTCTCTCCCAAACTAAAGGATTGCATATAATAATAGCATCTAATTGTAAACTATATAAGTATAAAGAATAAAAAATATAAAAAAAGCTAAATGAGTATTAGTTAAACTGTGGAATTATATATTAATATTAGTGTCTAATAGATTAGGATTTTATATTATAATTAAAGTACTATTATAGAAATAAGAGGTAATATACCTTTTCAGAATTTATCTTCATCTAATGAGATTAGATTTATTCTTTTGCATGAGTTCATTAAATAATCTAATTCTGTATGTTATATGATAAGGAACAAGAAATAGTAATTTATATATAGCAAATTATTTTTTATATCTTAAAACTTAAGTCATTAATAGACAGAAAAAGAATTAGCACTTAATAACTAGTAAAAGCTAATTATAAAATGAGTTTTATATAAAATTACAAATTATTGCTATAACTTAGTTCGTATGACAGAAATGAAGAATTAAATTAGTTAGCATGTTAAACTAGTTGCTGCTAATAATTATAGCAAATATAGAAATTATTAGCTATATCTATACTCTAATAGTTATAGGATGAAATAGGTAGAAATTTAATTTTTATACCCTGCTTAGATTAAATTTGGCTTTCTATAAAGAAAGTTACTTGAATTTTCTAAGTTAGTGTCAGTAGGTACTTTTTATTGCCTTTATTGATAAATCATGAAATAAAGAACTATGTTTCATGCTAAAAAGTTGAGTATACTCTATGAAAATAATGAAAAATGATTCTTTCATCTTAATGTCTTGATAAAATAGTTAAGATTATCTGTTCATAGCCCATTCTTATAATATGAATAAAGCATAGCTATCTTAAGTAAAAATCTATATAAAAAACAAAATTTAGCTTATTAAGTCTTTTTGGATTAAAGTTTATCAAATAAGAACAAATTAGTAAGAACTTGCTTAGATCAAATCCTAAGTTATAGGTATCTGACTAATATAATTCAGAAATATGATAATTATTTCTATATAGCTATGGAATTTATTTAAGGTTTAAGTGTAGCACTTCATAGAGAGAGGATTAATTAATTATTTTCTTAGTTTTGTTTAAGAAGAGAATATTAAATAAAATCTTGCTTTAAGTAAATCTTTAATCAGATGAATATAAGTAAAAAAAAGATGCGAAGTTCCTTTAATTTTCATAATATCGATTCTAACGCTCATAGTACTTAAAAGGATATCTTTTTCGATAAGGAATAGATGGTAGAAATATTATAAGATAGTAATCTGTCGGAGATACTAAATAGTCAATAAATCAAAATATTTTGAAAAAGGATTCTAAAATAACTTAGAGATTGAAGGCATAATATAGGAGAGATTAATAAATGAACTATAGTTTTATTTCCTTTGTATGAGTATAGATTCTCAAACTGCTAAAGAGTTCATAAAATAAGTTTTTAAGGAATTAAAAAGTCTTCGATAGTAGCAAATCTAAAATCTACATGTATAACATGCTAAAAAAATTGAATAGTAATAAGAGCAGATGAATTGCTAATAGTAATGGATTGAAATTCTAAAGCAAACAGTATTAGAGTTAAAAGATTAAATACAGGCTTTGGAATATAAGATAAAATCAAATAAAAAATATCATTTTGTTTACTCCATTGAAAATAAAACTGATATATTGTACATTGAGAGAACTTCCAATTATACAAGAAGATCCAATCAACATAAATAGGAAATTAAAAAAGCATAAAAAAACTTAAAAGGATCTTAATAAGTACATGTAGAAATAGCAAATAACATTAAGGAAGGAAAATATAAATTTGAAGATCTTAAATTTTCTCTTTTAAAAACTTATATAAGAGAAAAAGAAATATCCAAATGAGAGAAGTTTTATATCTGAAATAAAAAAAGCAAATATAATAAAAACTAGCATCCTAATAAAGCTCATATATGTCTATAGTGTGCTTTTTAAACTAATTAATAAAAAAAATTAAATGCCCATCTATAATTTCATAAATATAAAATCAGTGATATTTTCGATTTATGAAAATATCCAACATTTTTTTTTAAATCTAGAGAGTATAAGTCCAAGCAAGATTTAGATAGATAATAGTCATTATAAAAAAATGGAGAGTCCTATTTATTTATTTTGTCTGTACTTAGTTTATATGAAATTCTCAATTCTCTTGCTTATATGTTCTCAGTCGTTTTCATATTTGCAAAAATATAGTATCAAAAATAAAACTCTCAGATAAGCAAAACTCAATTATTTAATAACAGACATTCCCTTTGTTTAAATCACTCTAGTACTACTAAACTAAATAGATACCAACTGATAAATACCTCTTTGTAATTTATCATAATTTCGATAATTTCAAGGCTGAAAAATATGGTTCAAAATGAGAAATATATTATTAAGATAAATATAAAACTAAAAATTCTAAATCAATTTTGATAATGAACATAGATTTAATTTTCTTTCAATAGGAATTTTTATTTAGCATTTATGAGAGTTATGTTTTACATTCCTTTACTTTTTTATCAAATTTAAGGAAAAGTTGATATTAAAGTTACCTGAATTTTCTTAATAGCTCATAAATTTATTTTCGTTTGGTAGTTTTTAAATATTGCTTGAGTGGCGAAGTTGAAGATGATTAAGTAAGATTTTTTACCTGATTCTTAAAAGTAGATTATATAGCAAAGGATATTATAGTAGGTATTTAAGCTTCAATCAATATCTATATATAAAATGTTAGTTAGAATAAAGTTATTTCCTAAATGAATCTTAGCTTATAAATTATCAATTCCATAATAACTTCAAAGCTTTCTGATGTGCTTATCTAGATTGCTAGTTAGAGGAAGGATTATCAGAAGTTAATAGCGGCATAAGAGAAATAAAGTTGATTTAAATGAAATTTCATATTTTAATCAAAAATTGTTAGCATTTTATTATAAAGTAAAGATGCTTCTAGCAGCTCTTTGCGTTACTTGGTAAATTTTGCAGGTTTATTCCTTTTATCTACCTGGAGTTGTTCCCTAGGATTATGAAGAGGGAGCTTAGGTTGATTTGTTTGTCAATAAGCTGGAGTCAGCCCAAACACATCTTCCATTTAATTATTACTTCCTTGGTTTTTGCAAACCTAAAAAGATATAGTAGCAAAGTGAGAATATTGGACAAATACTTATGGGAAGTAGAATGGAAAACTCTCCTGTGGAAATTTATATGAATACTAATGAGTCTTGCAAGACTCTATGTGTAAAGCAACTAAAAGAAAAGCAGATAAAGAACTTCTAATGGTTTATTGACCATGATTACAGAGCTAATTGGGTAGTTGATAATCTTCCATCTGCTTGGAGATAGACTTTCTATAATGAAGATGTAGGTGCCAGGTTGACTCATTATGACACAGGATTCCCAATAGGTTGGGTATAGAGAAATTTCCCTGTTAAAGGAGTAAAATCGTATTACATATACAATCATTTCAAAATTGTTATTAAAGTTCATAAAACTTATTAGCATGATGAAAACAATGATGATGATCCTCCCACTACATTTAGGATTGTTGGCTTCTAGGTTGAACCTTACAGCTTAAAACATTCTTTGTAGGGAGATACCTTCGTGGCGGGATGTAAATCCAATTAATGGAAAGATGAATAGAGAATTTTAGATGTTTTGCCAGAAACTGCTGCTCAATCTCAGATTGGAGAATTTTAACATGGAACTAACACAGAATTTCCTTCAGAAGTTTTAGGATAGCAAGTAATGTTCACATATGGAATAAGGTTTGTTGAATCTGATGTACAATGGGCAAGTAGATGGGATCTTTATTTATATCTTGAAACAGATGAAGATCAAATTCACTGGTTCTCTATTATAAATTCTAGTCTTGTCGTCTTATTTTTATCTGGAATGGTAGCTCACATTATGCAAAGAACTATAAGAAAAGACGTAGAACAATTCGAGTAACTTAATGAATAAGATTAAGAAAATGAAAGAGATACAGGTTGGAAGTAGTTACATGGAGATGTTTTCAGAACTCCATCACATCCTTCATTATTTGCAAACTTGGTTGGCTCAGGAGTTTAAGTAATTGCAATGACAATTTTAGTTTTATTGTTCGCACTTTTAGGTTTCTTATCACCAGCTCATAGAGGAGGATTACTAACAACAGTACTACTTATTTTCGTTTTTATGAGCATTTTTGCAGGATATTACTCAGCTAAACTGTTCAAGACATTCCAAGGATAAGAATGGAAGAAAAACGCTTTAGTTACAGCACTACTTTTCCCAGGAGTTTGCTTTGCAATATTCTTTACACTTAATTTCTTGTTAGTATTTGAAAGATCTTCAGGAGCTGTACCATTTGGAACTTTGGTAACTATTCTAGTACTATGGTTTGGAATTTCAGTTCCTCTAACTTTCTTAGGCAGTGCTCTTGGAACTAAGTCTTAAGAATTCTTAATGCCTTGCAGAGTTAACAAAGTTCCAAAACCAATAAGAGAATAAAAATGGTTTTTGAAGACAGGTTTTGTCATCTTAATTGGAGGAATTTTGCCATTTGGAGCAATTTTCATCGAGTTAATGTTTATAATGAGAAGCATATGGACAGTATCTACCTTTTACTACATGTTTGGATTTTTATTCTTAGTTGTGCTCATTTTGATGATTACTTCAGCAGAAATTTCGATTGTGATAATATACTTCTAGCTTTGCGCGTAAGTTTTTTATATTTTAGTGAAGATTATAGATGGTGGTGGCGTTCCTACTTCATTTCAGGAGCTTCAGGCTTCTACCTGTTTTGCCACTCAATTTTGTATTTGCTTACACAACTAGAAATGACAAGATTCAGCTCAATTATGCTATATCTGGGATACATGTTCTTGACTTCTTATGCAATGTTCATTTTCACAGGTACCACAGGATTTATGGCTACTTTTTGGTTTGTTAGAAAAATCTTTTCACTTGTCAAAGTCGACTGAGACCACGATTAATTTATAAATTAAACTTTATTTCTATTTTTACTTTTAAACCTTTAAATATATTCCAAGCTTCTCCATTTCTAAATGCTATATCCTCATCTTTCATTCACTAATACTCTCGGTACTTTACTTGTATATTTTTCTACCTATAAGTACCTAACTCTATTAGATATAAATCTTTAAGCATATTATATATGAAAAATTCCCTTTATATTACAAATATTTTAAGTATTATAGTTAGTTATAAGAAACATAATGATGTGCTTCACTAATAAAGTTATTATATTATACTTATGGTTAATAAAATATTGAAACTAATTAACTTGATTCTGCTTTTTTATATAAGAACTCTTTTACACTATTTATCAAAACCTAGAAATTAAAACTTTCTAAGAGAGAATAGAAGGCATAAGTTTTAGTTTCTATATCCTAGTAAAAATTTTAATTAATTTAAGTGTAAAATCTATAAAGTAAAGCTATAAGCTTTTAAGAATATATCATAACAATTAATCCAAATTATCTTATTTATTCCTAAAGTATTTATTAGCTTAGTGACTTAGATAAAATAAGATAAGGAAGCTTCTATTTGCTTTTAAAGACTAATTTCATAAGATAAAATATTTTGGAATGGCTGGTTCTTTTAGATTCATATGATTGTAACTTCCTACATTAGATTGAATGATGTAAAGAATGATTATTCTTGATTTACATTAATTTTGTCTCTTTATTCTTTTATAAGATTTTTTTCTTTTAGCAGAATACTTAAAACTAAATATGAAATGAAATGCTTTTTAAATGGCAATTCTCTGTAATGAAAGTAGAGTTAAATTTAAAGCCCTGCTAACACTTTTTTGTTTGTTATATGGCAAAGATACTAATAATATGGTTAAAATTGTAATTGAAACTACTATATAAGTATCACTCAGTTTTAGTCTATCTTAAGTTACTTCTGTCTTCGAGTGAAAAAGCTATAAAGCTAATTTAAATGAATGATAATATTGTGTAAAGATTTATATGCTTAATGCGATAGATACATCTCATATTTCAACTATAGGACTATCAAATGTATTTAAAACTCATATATTAGAGTCTGTTCATTTAAAAGATTCAAATTTATTGAAATCATTTGTGATCGTTTTTGATAGTAAGGCTAATTTTTATCATACCTTAGATACACATAACTTTTACCTCTATTAATAA
This sequence comes from Loxodes magnus, assembly GCA_946699065.1. Taxonomy (NCBI): domain Eukaryota; phylum Ciliophora; class Karyorelictea; order Loxodida; family Loxodidae; genus Loxodes; species Loxodes magnus. The sequence continues at coordinate 73,853 of CAMPDV010000179.1, forward strand.
TTAAAAAAATCATGCAACTGATTTTAGCTTATGGTTTTAAAAAATTTAATTATAGCAAATTTTCATATAAATGATCATACTATAAAAATTATCTTTTAGCAATATCTTTTTACACGGCAATATAAAATTGCTTATCTTTAAACTTAATTAGTACTTATTATATAATATCAATTTATATAATGAATTCTACTATTTAAATACTTTAAAAGCTTTTTGAAGAATTTTATTTTAATCTCGTTTATAATTTCTTAATTATGTTTTGAGTATTAAGTTGAAAATTTAATTTCAAGATTTATCTAAGTCTAGTAATTTATCGATACATTTTTAAATCTTAGTTTGCTATTATTAACTTTATTTCTTCAGAAGCAGTGGAAATGTTTTTAAATTGAAACAAAAGCAACTTTTAGTAATCTAGTTGACTTATTTATCAATTTCTTTTAACTGCCTTTCATTATTTAATAATGTTACAATATCAAGTAATTAATGTTTTTCTCTTCATCTGAAAATAACTCCTAAATTTCCATTAAGTTAGCCTATTATTATACTTTTCTTAAATTTTAGTGTACATACGTATGATTAGAACTGCTTTAAAACTTTATTTCAGGTTTTTTTATGGCATTATTTATCTTAACATCTGATTTATCAATTTAATACCTTAGGATTAAATTATTCAAGCATCATTCATCAAAATATATTCTTTTCAGTTAAAAATTTAAAGCAATAAAAGCTTTTACTTATAAAATTCATCTAACCAATCATTTAGTTTGAGGTTAATGGTAATTTTCGCACTTTAAAAATTTTAGTTTTCTGATTCTAATGCTAGCAAAATTAGTTTTTTGATGGAGTTCTTTGTTTCGTTAGATTTGCTATTTATTTTGCTAACTGAAATCCAAAAATTTTAAGCTCATTTAATTTTTTTTAATTTTTAATATATTTTAATTTAAACTGCTTCTTATTAGCTTCGTTTCTGTAGTATAATTTTTCAGTCTTCATCTAAAATATTTATTTTTGAAAGTGCTAATTTTATTAGTAACTTGCTTGCTAAACTTTTCTTGAAATTAAGTATATCAATATAATCTAAATTTACACCTTTACATTTTACTTTTACTCCACCAATAAAAATAAAATTCTCTCTAAGCATTTTAATAGAAATTTTCCCTTTTTATATAGACATATTAATAGAACTAAGTGCCCTTTATTAATAGCTTTATATAATCTACTATATCAAGATATATGAAATTGACTAAAATGTTTTTTAGTAGATAGTCTTTTTATACCGATTTAGATATATTAATTTTGGACTAACTTACAGATATTCTAGTTACCTCTCCCTTCTATTATAAAACAGCTCTAAATATTTATACCATTAGCTTCAGAAAAAGTTGATATGTAATACCTTTTTATATTCTTTGCACTGTGTACCTGTAGCTTGCTCTTGTTAGTTTTCGCCTAAATTTAAGTAATCTCTGGTGGGTTATCCAGCTATTCTATTTAATATAAATAAGAGAAAAGAGAAATAAGAAAATTAAAGTTATCATCAATAGACCAAAAGAAATAAAGTTAGTATAAGGTATCTACATTTCTTTTCTATGATCTATTATAAATAAGTTGCAGGATAAATACCTTCATTTCCAATAGCACTATCATAGAGCTATTTTTCAAATATATAATAAAGTTATTATAAATATACACTTTTAAAGTGATCACTTGCTAAACAGTAGTAGAAAGGATAAATTATAGTTCTAACATATGTATAAATATAGAATAAATAAAGAGTAAATAAAATTAATAGAAATACAGATATTTGATAAGAATTTTAATCTAATACTTTGTTTATATCAATCTAGCTAAATACTTCTAGTACAACTTTAATGAAGCTGTATAATAATAAAATAACTATTGATGATTCACTCTTGATAATAGAGTTATTGATGAACTGCTAGTAGCTAATAAAGCAGAGGGATAAAATATGAAATTAAGAAAGGAGAAAATATAAGCAACATGAAGATAAATAGCTATGATTTAATAAAGTCTATTATTTCATAAATGACCACATAAATACTGATTTTAGTTTCAAAGCAAATTTACCTTTTTATATAATAAATTCTTCAGACTAATAAACTGAATTCTGTAATGGCTAAGATAAATACAGTCACTTAGCTAAGCATATGAGATAGTAAAAGGAAATAGCAAATAAAAAGGAAAAATAGGAAAAAACACTAAGAAGTGTTTTGATTTGATATAATTGAATTATGGTATTTTAGTAGTTAATCAAAATTTAAGTTATAGTCTACTTAATAGCAATATTTTATAAAGTATAATACAACTTAAAATTTGAAATGAGATAAAGTGTTGATTGCCAATAATGACAATAAAATATTGGTTTAAAAAAATATTAAAGTTTGGTTTCTAAATATTAATTAAATAACTAAATCAAAATTGGTTAAATTTCAGTATCACTAAGTATAAAATGGATGAATTTACATCTTATGAAGAGTTTAATACAAAGAGAGTCTAGAAGTTTGTTCAAATGTCTTCTCCTTATATTTTCGTTTTTGTTTTTGCGACTTGAATATTTGCATTTATAATGATAGAAGATTCCTATCCTAAGGTTGTCGCATCAATTCGATTAGTCTTGTTCACTATAAACTGAATTGCAAGTTACAAGTCTGAATCTATATGTAGATTGATATCTTTGATAGTTTTGCTGAATTCTTATATAAATGGATTTATGACTACATCTGAATTTGCTTAAAATACGATGATCGGAGCTTTATACTTTACGATGGTATCAAATAGTTGGGGAAATTTCACATTAAGAAACTTCAAGATCCAAGTAATTATTTATATTACTTTTGTCTTTTTCTGGTTCTTAAATGGATATTTAAAGGGATATTTCATTTAGTAAAGCCAACATTATACTGTGATATCTATTTTGATTATTGTTGTAACAGGATATTCCCTTTACTACTCTGAGCTTGATAATTACTAGCTTTATTTGCAGCATCAAGAGACTAAGTAACAGGAAGTTTAATGGAAGTTCATTGCAGAGTTTTCTTAATGTGGCATCGCTATAATTTCCAAAAACTAGGTTGTGTATAAAAATAAGGTGATACAGGATAAATTCGGATCTGAAGACCTGTTTAAGATATTAGCAAGAGCTAACTATTACTATAATGATAACTTAAACCAACCAATAGAAGAAAACAAAGAGTTCGCCTAGGATTTAATCATCTACATAAAAGATAGCAAAAACAGCTCTAAGGACTTTGGATTGATAGAAATTGATATGGAGCAAAATAAGCTTCTATTTAAGATATAAGGAAGGAATATACAAATAAACAAGGAAACAAGAACCATACTTAACTTTATTGATATAACTGACTTCTAGAAGTTAGAAAGGTAAATCTAATAAAATAACTTAAAGAATATTTTTATTAAGCAGTACTCTCATAAAGTGAGATAACCCTGCTCAAATATTTAAAGTCTTGTTGATTTGCTGAAGTAGAATGAGCAGTAATAAAGGCCTGACTAGATTTAGAGATATTTGAAGGATATAAAAGAAGAGACGGATAATCTTGTTAGCTTATCAAATTAAATGAAGGATCTAAGTGATATCCAGTCTGATTAGTTTAAGCCAATTATTTCTCCGTTTAATCTAAAAGAAACGATAAAATAGGTTATTAAATCTATTAAAAGTTCATTCATATGTGAAGGCATCAAAATCAAGAAAAAATTTGATAAAGATCTACCTGAATATATATGCTCAGACTCTGAAAGACTCTTTCATGTTTTACGAATTCTATTACTAAACTCTCTTAAATATACAAAATAGGGATTTATTAACCTTAAAGTTAAGTAAAAGCAAGAGTTTATATAAATCAAAGTGCAAGATACTGGAATTGGGATTGAAGAGTCAAAATAGCATATTTTGTTTGAATTATTTTCAAATATTAGCAATAATAGCACTAGTTTAGAAAAACCTTAAAGTATAGGCCTTGCTCTTTACTTTTGTAATCAGGTAGTAAAGTAGCTCAGTGATTAATAAATAAGTGTGAAGTCAAAACCAAATAGTGGAACAAAATTCACTTTTTAAATAAGAAATTTTAAGGATTAGACTCAAAATTATTCGTTTGAGTCATAGCCCTTAAATTAAAGCCCATTAAAATAAGTTCTAGGACAAAGTTCTATTTAAAGACTTTAAGTACCAATTTTTTAGTTCAAAACACTTAAAAGCTTAAGACCTAAGTGCAAATGTCCTTAAATTTTGATAGTGGATGATTCAGAGATGATAAGAAGTATACTGCAAAGAATTCTTGAGAGTTATTTAACCATAACTGCAAGAGATGGCTAAGAAACTGTTCTTAAAGTAATTGAAAGAATGAAAAACAACTGTTGCAATGAGTTTTAGCATATAATAATGGACTGTAAAATGCCGATTTTAGATGGATGAGATGCTACAATTTAAATACGTAAATTAGGATACAATGGAAGAATAATCGCATATACTGCTTGAAGTAGTGAAGCAGATATTTAAAGATGTATTAAAGCAGGCATGAATAAAGTTCTTGAAAAACCTACTACTGCCGAAGTTTTAAAGGATATAATAGAAAAGGATATAGCAATGGGGTTTAATCTTACTGACCAAGTTTGAATATCTAACTCAGACTTCTTTGAAGTGTATTTATATAAATATTTAATTTTAACAATGTATGCATATATTTAGTAATTCAATCTTAAGTATAATATTTCTACTCTCAAAATAAGAAACAACATCTATTTAACTAATTTAGTTTGAACCTATAATTTTTTCCTAGTCCTTAAATTGTTGTTTATTAGTCACGAGTATTAGTGTATATTTCTTATCATCAACTAAAGCATATTCTATAGTAAATATAGATTAACTTTAAATTTTCTTAAATCAAAACTTTTAAAGTATAACTTGGATAATGATCACACTTTATCTCTTTAACTAAATTTCCTCAAACTTATATATTACTTAATTTTGAGGATAAGTTTTCAGTATTTAAGTAATAAATCTTTTTAAAGTTTGATTTAATCATGTATTGCTAAACATCAATTGTGAGAGTATTAATATGGCTACTAATTTTGCTATATAGTGAAATTAGTTAACTATTTTATTAAGTATATTAGATCTAAAGATAGTATCCATTCTATATATCTTAGTCAAATCATTTTATGCCGAATAGCATGTTTATCATTTCAATTAAACCACACCCTTTTACTTTCAATCAATGCTTTATTCAAAATGCTGATCTAATTGTATAATACTACTATATCTGTCACTTACTTTGACTATAGATAGTTAAATAGATGAAAGGGATTTTAAAATAAACTTATTTTTACTTTTTGTTTCTTACTTTTCTAATATCTTCTTCTTAATTCTTTAGAAGCTTAAGCAATGCATATCTCTGAAATATATACCTTTAGATAGGATTATAGAATGAATACCAATCTCATGCTTATTGCTTTTAAAATCCTATGCATATTTGCATTTATTAATGAGACTTAACCATATATTTTAATTACACTGTTGAGTATTTTACTAAACTTACACTAGAACTCATTAATATTTTTAATTGACTACTAACATCACCAAGTTTTATAGAGTAAACTTAAGATGGCGAATTTAAAAATCTAAAATATGATATTAGTTTGAGTTGTACTCTTATGTGCATTATGATGATAACTAATCAACATAAAAAAGAAGAACTCTTTTATAATTAAAGATAGTTATCTCCAAATTAGATCTAGCTTATAAAACTATAGTCTTTATAGAGTAAGCAGATTACAAAGTAGCTATTAAAATATATTTCTAATAATCTATGGATAACAGATTAAAATGTTGAGACTGCATTATTAAATTCTGAGTAAGCAGATGAATATTCAGTTATAACTAACTAAGAACAGATTGCATGAAGAAATCCTATAAGTATATCTTGATTAATGTTTTAATTCTTTCTTATTTAGCGGTTCAAAACTATTTTTAATGTATATATACCAAAAATGTTGAGATCTAAAATCCTCATTTTATATTATAATTAGCTCTTTCTTTTAAGAAGAAAAGCTTATCTATTTAAAGCTCAGATTTAAGCTTTATCTTAGTGCTGAGGAAGTTAAATAAGAAATGGAGAATTTTTAATTTTAGGGTAATTAAACTTTGAAAGATATATCTAATCACTATGTTTTTTGATTAAAACAATTATAGAATTTATTTTATTTCTCTATTTAGATTTGACCTAGTAATTTAGTTCCTATTTTTGAACTATATTTGTTAAAGCATTTGCTGCAAAGACAGAATAGTTTAAGGATAAAAAAGATGATTAATCTTAATAGATTTTATTAAATATGAGTTTTTGATTCTCTCAACTTTGCACATTCAGGGCATAGATGTCTCTGATGTTAAACTATCTCTGTTTTATTTCTGTTAGGCTTCCTAATCATTAGTCTGCATTATGGAGAAAAATTATGTGTCATTTTCTTTTTCATAAACTTAGAAAAAGTCTTTATTCTAGACATAGATTGGGGAGATATCTGTGGAATTACTGTAGTAGCTACATTTCTCATTAGCTCAACCATGCTCAATATTTCATAAGATTTTGATGGCTTTACTAGCACTTCATTCATCCCTGCTTAAATGCATCTTTAGATATCCTAATAACTAGCATATGCAGTGTGTCCTAGAATTGGACCATTATATCCCAACTTCCTTATTCTTTTAGTAGCTGTCCATCCATCCATTAATGGCATTTCGCAATCCATGGTTATAAGCTAAAATATTTAACAGCATTCATTTAACATTTGCCTTCTAACAGCTCTAAGCGCTTCCACTCCATCTTTAGCTTCGGAAGTTCTAAAGTTCTACAGAACTTCTTTTAACAGTTAGCAAATAAGTTCCGAATCATCTACAATCAGTATTTAGATACAATTACATTATTTCGATACCTTAAGAGTTTTATTATTCAAAGAAGCTTATTTTTTTATCTTTATAAACTCCTTTCTATCTATCAATTCAAAGCTTTCTTATACAAAATATCTTGGAATTGGCTTTGTTTGAGGAGAATTCTTAAGAAGTACTTCATCTGTGTATAAACTTGTGAGAGAGGAAGGATATAGTTTGTTAGTTGAAACGATAACATAGAAAGTGAAAGTAGTTCCATGTGAGCCTGTTTTCACCCTCAATTTGCTTTTTCCAAGTTATTAGGCTAATTATTAAGATAAAAACAATCCTAGGCCTATTCCCTTTGGTCTTTCAAGATTGATTAACTATTAGTTAGTAGAGCTAAATAAGACAAAGAGAGATTGCTAATTTTCTGGACTGATGCCAATTCCAGTATCAATTACTTGAAATTTCAGTTTTTTCTTCTTTGTATTCATAAATTGTAAAACTTCCTCGCTTTCGTCAAATGCATCAGAGAGCTATTTTGATTAGGTTATTCTAATAGTAATCATACCATTCTTTGTATATTTAACTGCGTTAGTTAGAAGATTCTAAAGTAGCTATTTGATGCGCTACTTATCAGCCAAAATATTATCTTCTGATACTTCAATTTCAGTTTTCAATTATAAGCCCTTTCTTCCTGCAGGCAACCTTATTATATCAAAGCTTTCCTTAACTAGTTTTCTAAGATTAAATTCTTAAGGTTTAAGCCTAAAAGTACTAGATTGTATCTCAGTAATATCAGTTATTTATTTGGATAGATTTAATAAGTAAGAAGACTCTTAGCTAAGTAATTGCAGCTTTTCCAGAATCTAAGTTGTGTCAATATTGTTTGTATCGTTCCAATTAAGAACAGCACTTATGGCAGAGTCAAGTAGTTATTATATATTAGTAACAGGGTGTCTAATTTCATGGTTGAATGAGCGTATAAATAGCGTTTTATATTTATTTTCTATAATTTTCCTTTCTTTTAAGATGCTCCAAGTTATGTTCCTTAAATTAAGTAGAAGCATCTACTCTCCTTAGTAGATTATGTTTTACCCATACAGCTCACAATATTAGCATTTATTTGTGTTTCTATTGTTAACAGATATGACACCAAAATGTCTTAGCTTTTTAGTCTTCTGATATGAGTGCTTAATTATTTCATCGTATATGTTAGTGTTTTCACTTTTATCTCCATGCATTCTATAATTAGATTACTTGAGTATACTGAAGATGTCTGAGTTTTCTGTAAAGTTAGACATTTTCTCATTCATATTGTAGACAAAATCTTCTTTAATAATACAAGTCATATCTAGCTAGTTGATCTTTAGTTCTTAAAAGGCTTCCTTTTCTAGTAGAAGTCTCTTTCTATATTCGTAGTTTATTTGTTTTCTATAGTTTATGCGTATGAAGTAAGAAGTTAGAGAGACTGTACAAAATATTATAAAGAAGGTTTTGTTCCCTATCCAAGTCATCTTACTTTAATAGATCTTAAATGCAAAAATTGAGTTGCTGAGTAGATAAGAAAAAAGTTAGAAATTTAGCTTTACTACAAAGAAATGTCCTAGGATTACGCCTATCACATTAATCATGGCAAATGATACGAAAAAGCCTTCTATATCGTTCTGGACGTAAATACAAGCATAACAATAAATCATCGTTAAGTTCACTTTCCCCATGAATTAAATTACAGACATTTTGTTATTGCTATTGAGTTTCTTTATTATCTTGTAAAAACCTGAAGTCAGCAAGGTTAATACCAAGTACTCAGTAAACCCTCGGAAGTTACCCAAAGAGAAATTATAAATAGCAATCAGAAACACTATTATTCTAACCAGTGGCATGAATATGAGGTATGATTTCACTATTTTCCTTTTCAGTGTTTCTTCTGATATTTATATTTATGCTTTCATACTTAAATTACTATTATTCAACCAATAAATTATAAATTGCTCGGATTTTAATGCAAAGCATGCAATTTTTAAGGTAAATTATGCTCATAACTTTATCAAATGAAGAAATCAAACTATTTGAAAATGAAAATCTATATAAAGTCAAGCTAATTTTTCGAGATTAAAACTATAATGAAAGTTCTACTCTTTATTTAGTTTTGCATGCTGCAATGTTATCTTATAATGGTAACTATTCTTAAGTTGATTTGCACTGATAATTAGTTGTCATATTCAATATATCAAAATATAGACTTTCATATAGATAGAAAACTATCAGAAGCTTCACTGCGTATAGAAATGAATCTTAGCTTATATCAATGAGAAGCTAATAAAGAAAATAGCTTATATCAATGAGAAGCTAATAAAGAAAATAGCTTATATGCATATAATTCTTATTCTTAGTTCCACAATTAAATAAAGTAGAGCCTTTCAATTTCATCTATCTCAGCATGATAATTTAATCATATAGCAAAATAAATAAAAACTTTTTAATGTTAAGAGAATAGGTCTATCTAACTTAATCTGGTATTAGTAACTATTTTATACCGTACTCTAATTTATGATACTTCATATTTTGCTATTTATACTTCAATAATGTATTTAGTTTCTGGATTCGTTTATAAAGTATAAGTAATTAAGAAATTTATATAATCTAACTAAATTCCATTTCTAGATCAGTTTAGTTTAATAATTTAATCAAGTTAAAGTTTAGCTATAGAGCTTTAAAACTTAATCCTCTTAGTTTTAATAACTTCATATATATTGAAAGTATGATTGCCTATATCATCATATAACTAGTATGATAATATAAATATTTTAAATTATACCCTTGATAAAAAGTAAGCATCTTAAAAGCCTTTATCATATGATAGATGATATAAAGTAGAAATGGATTTAAATCTAATCCAGAATATTTAAATAATCTCCTCTATATTTCTATAATAGCTAAAGGAATCTTAAATTCCTATATATATCTAATTAATTATCTCCATTACATCCTCTTTAATTAACCTATTATATTTTAATTATTTTAGTCGCTTCTATAGCTAAATAATATAAGACTTATAAGTTAAAAATTTTTTATAGTTTATTCATTTGAATTATATTGCCCAGTTATTTCATTTAATCTAGAATGATATATAAAATTGTAAAGTCCATTCTTGATGAAATCTATAATAAGTTATTAAAGATATAACCTTTTTATATGAATTAGTATATTAGAATAAGTATTTTCTTATTATTTTCTTCGATTAGCAGGATTATTAAACATCAATGAAAACATAGAATAATTAAAGCAAAAAATATTTATCTCTTTAGTCTTATTAAAGATAGTTACTAGAACTTTAACTAAAATTTTCACTAATGTATCTCATTTCCAGACTTCTTGCTAATGTTCTACTCTTTGTCTTCGCGTTTCCTTAGATTGCTTCTAAGAACTGTATCTATTGGGTATCTTAGTTGTTTATATTTAAAACAGATTACTGTGTTAAGCTGTTATATCCTAGTTTCATTTTAAAAAGAGATTATGTTTATAGTATATAAATGATTCCATCTTAATTTCATATATCGTTGTAATTTTTTTACTAAGTTTAGTATTTTTCTAACTTAGCGGTGAAAATATTTGATTAATGGCTTTCCTCTTATTGATTTTACTATCATTATATGATCTATTTTGGGTCTTCCACTCCTCATACCAGTTTTGGAAAATAATTATTTACCATGCATAAATTGTCTTGAATTATGCTTTGCACTTAATAGTAACTTCTCTAAATCTAAACCATAAACTAGGATTGTTCTACCATATATGTTATTGGATCCAATAAATGAATTGGGATTTATTAAGTCAGGACTGAAGGAGTCAAAGATGGTTGCTTTATAGCTAGTTCGTAGTAATCATGCTTGAGAGTTAGAAACACACAACATGGGTTATATTTATATCCTTATAAATTTATAACGAAAGTCCATCAGCTATGTCCATAATCTTCAGCAAACTCTAATTGATACTTTCCTGACTAAATTGTAAAATACAATTTATCTAGAATTTCCTTCTATATTGCTCTTTTTAGAAAATCTCCTCCTATTTTAGACTCATGCTGTTTGAGTTCAATTTCAAGTTCACTCTCAATCAGAAAATTATTAGTAAATGACTTTATGATTATTTTGAACTGGCTTTACTTTGAATTAGCATAAATATCAGCTAAAGCTAATTGTCCTGAAATTACTAATCCTTATTTGAAAAGCAGATTAAATTCTTTGTTTTGAGGCTTTTCAGTTAGAAAATTCAGCTATGAATTACTGACTTTTATCTGCTCCAAAGCTAATAATTTATTCTAGATACTTGAATGAAGAACCTTCTCTTCGTCAATCAGACTCTTTACTTTTACCTATTTTTTATGTATTCTACCGCTTTTCTGTCAAATATCGTTTAATCTTGCTTTGACTGAATTCTTTTCCCATTGATTAGCGAAATTCATTAAGTCTCGCATAGAACTTATTTTTTCACTTTTTGCCTTTTAAAGGCTATCGGCCAATTAATCATTCTACTATTATTATATCTCGTTTTCATGCTTTTTATCTTCACTTCATTATTGAGCATGCAGATTGAAGTTTTGCTTAACTCTGTAATTGTTTGAAAGTCTAGATGGTCCTCTTGAAGTTAAAGCTCCCGAAGTTGCTTAACTTACTGGTCTTGAATTTGATTAAATAATTTAATAGTAAGCTTAGTAGCTTTTAGGGGTTTATTCATTGTCCTCATTAGTCGTAAGTAGGGAGGATATAGAGTCTACTGCTTGTTTAGTGGGAGTTCTTTAATACAGCTCTTTATACTTTTTACTATTAGCTTATGTTTAGTTTCTTAAGCTTTATTCTATAGTCCCATTACCTAAAGGACCTTTAGAGTATAAGTCAAAGTAGCTTTCTAGTTTAGTATTCTCTTAGTTTTTCACAAAAAGAGATCTTTTTGAACTATGACTTGTTTTAGAGTTCTACAATCTAATTTAATCTTAGGGCTACGCAGACGATAGAGGTTTAAGTTTAGATCTTTTACTCTTACTTGAGTGTATCCTAGCGGAAGAGGATTAATTAGAATCACTTTTCGTATAAATACTGATAATTTATTCTCTATTAGTGCTCATTTTTTAACTACTCTAAATATAATTATATCATTTCCCTTTCTCCTTATACTAATCAATTATCTCTCAATCACCTAACAACTTTAGTATGCCTGCCTTTTCTCATTGCATTTGATTATCTAATATGCAAATTAAGTAAATTATGCTTATTTTAATGAATCAAAAGGTTATTGTAATAGTTTAGAAGCTTAGTTACATTTATTAATTCTGAGAACTTTTAAAAGATTTTAAAGGGGTTTCTGATAGAAATAATAGGTAACTGAATAAGCATATAGCAGCTAGTTTAAATAAGTAGTTAATCTTACGTAGCTTTAATATAGTAAAGATAGTTATTTCGATTTTTTGATTGCAAATAAGCCTTAAAATTAGATAATTACATTAAATTTGCGCTATTTAATACTAACTAAATATAAAGCTGAATAAATTTGATTCTCTTTAGTATTTTAATTATTTCTGCTATTAAATAGAGTTTAAAGTTTAGAAAGCATTAATAGTTTCCTTTAAGAAATACTTTATTATATGTAGTTTATAATTTAGGATATGACTGTATCATCTAAATCTCTGAGTTTATATATTTACAATACTTCTTCTTAGTCTTTTTCTATGAAAGTAACTTTCAAAGTATTTGTCTTATTTCTTTCAAGCTTTTGATTAAATTATTTTTAGTGTTGATAGTAATGAAGAGAAAATGAATTAGATAGTAGTTTTCGTTGTATAAATATTGCATGCACCTCATTTAAGTGAAGGATATAGTATGATTATAAGCAAGCAATTATCTAATTTAAATTACCTATAAATCTACTTACAAAAATATCTTATTACAAGAGTCAATTCCTTTAAGTTATAATCACTAATGTTCAATCATGTAAGGCGAGTATAGTGCCTAACAAGTTAATAGCCAAAGCTTAGATAAAGATAATATCTTTTATAATTAAACTTGCATATTAGCAGTATTCTATTATCCTATATATTTGTTAATAAAATACTAACTTCTCTTTTAATTTAAGTTTACAGCTTATTAAACATTCTATCCAGTGTTACTATAAGTGATTGCCTTTTTTTAGAAATAAACGAAACATCTTTTTGGTGATAGATGGAAAAATGAGAGGAGAAAAAGTGCAGAAAGCTATTAAGATTAAGAATATTATAAGAGAAGTAAAATAGTATGATAATATACAGACTAAGTCATTTTCACTTACTCAGTTTAATAACTTTAAAATACCTAAATGTAAATTAATTGATTGTCTTATAGTAGATACTACTAAATTATAAATAGAGTTTAGTCAGAATCACATATCTTGTTACATAATTATTTATCAATTTCTTTTCCTTTGATTGATCCATTATTATCTTTGTAGTATTTCAATAATTCACTCTATAGTTAAATTAGCTGCTGTACTATAGCCAAAAGTATTATTATATACTAGCTTCTAAAATAGAAGTGAATTGCTAAGATTACTTATCTGATGTCTACTTACTGTTATATTTTCCTAATCTATAAAGAATTTATATAATAATCTCCTATTAAGAATTTCATTATATAATTAAGCTTTAGTAACTTTCTTACTCAAAATTAAAAGCAAAGTTAATCTCCAAGATACTCAATCCATTTAATTATCAATAGGACTCCATAATTTAGCAACTAACTAAATTGACTTTTATTAGTATTACTATAGAATTTATATAATCAAACTTATTCCTTACTAAGTTAATTTAGCTTCTTTAATCATAGTGCTTCTTTAACATTTACATATTATCTGGCTCATTAAGTTATAAAGCTTAAGTAATTCTTACTTAAGATAAGTTAGATAATATTTCCGATTTATATTAAGTTAGTAAGGAAGAGCAGAATCCCTTTCCGGGATTCCATAAACTGCTATAATGAAATTATAATTGAATAGTGTGATTTAGAAGTAAATTGATTAAAACTAAAGATACATAAGATATGAAGCTTATGCTTACAATGGATTTATTAAATATTATTAGTATTATTCTAAGTTACCACCGAGAGACTTGAATAGCTTGTAGAACCAAAGGCCAGTTATTTCATCAAAGAATAAAAAGTCCAAAAATATTATTAAGATAAAAGTCAATACTGCAGTTAATGAGGCAAAGTACGCTTTCTTAGCACAATCCAACAATTTTTATTTTCTTTACTGTCAAATTTCAGTCTATGTCAGAAAGCTTTACCTCTTATCTTTATTCAACTCAATTTTAAAAGAAAGTTTTGAGACTTATTAGATTTCTATATTTTCTTAATTCTAGTCTATAGGAGTACCAGGAATGTCTTTGAATATTTCATGTCCACCACTTTCTCGGTTGACAAAATGAACGTTGACTGCTTTTAAACCTTTTTTTTTCTTCTTAAGGTTAGATTTTTTTTTAATAGTTTCTTTATATTGCTATTACTATTGCTGATTTACTTGTAAATCAAAGTTTAAATAAGGAGATTAGATTTAGTCCATGTTTTGCTTATTTTATTTTAGTTCTTTTTATTACTTTAATTATCTAAAGCTACTTATATCTCTATTTACGCTACCATGTCTTATGCTGTAATGATTATTTTATTATAAAAATAAGAAAAGGAAATAAATTTGGTGAAAAAAGGAAGATTATAGATGTTTTATATGGTTTTTTAGTGTAACTAGAAAATGAATATCCCATTTAGGCTATTTTAGTCATGAGTTATTTTTAATGAATTTTACTTCTGGCACAAATAAAAGTTCGAAGCATTTAAAATGAAAGCATTCCAAAAGTTAATCAAAATATTAAAATTTAATCATTTACATTTTTTCTTTCCCCTTAGATGAAAAATTTTAGGAATTGTAAATCTTCCGATTTTAGTACTTTCTACCATTTGTCAATGCATTTCTCACATTTTATTGAATTTAAGAGTTCCCTGTTTGCACTATTTTAAAAATCTATTGCGGCAGCTGCAATAGAACTCCAATTCTCTTTCACGAATTATTAAACGCATGAAAAGTCTTGAGTGTTATCCTAAGGATTTTGCACTTATTTTTAAATTAGCTCAATTAACTTATTCGTCTTTATTATCTACCACTAGCTAGCTAAATTAAGAGAGTCTTGGTCTTTAGCAAGCACAAATGAAATTTGAAGTAGTCCTATAAAGAATAAAGTTAAGTATGCAGAGGCTCTCATTTACTATTATATAGGTGATACTTGAATAAGCCAAATGTTTTCGTAACTACTAATTTAAGTTTTTGTAACGAATCACTTTCTACTTTGTACAATAACAACTAACCACTTTATATAATAAGCTTATATCAACTAAATAAACTTCAATATAAACTAAGCAAGCTTATTAAATAGAGGGAGATATTGATGCTATGTAGAAGTTAGAGAATGAAAATATAGTAATGTAATAAAGAAAAGGAAAATAAGGTAGTTAATAATGATTAATATCAAGGTTCAAAGTAATTTTGCTACCTTTTGGATATAGCTTATTATTGGCCTTGTATTGCTAGCGTAAGGCTAATTGCTTGTGCTGAAAGCGGTAAGTCGCATGCAAACGTTTTGTAACTCTTTGCTTTTTATAAAGTCTGGGTCAATATTCATATTCAATACAATTTCCCAAATTCATGTCATTATTGTTTCCACTTCTAAATCTCGCTTTAAAGAAGGATTGGCAAGTAAATCCGAGAGCAGCAAAACCATATAAAGCATTGTGCTTTGCTAGAATGGAGGTGGTTGTATTTGGAAAATCTTTTTTGGATCTAAGAAAGATAGAATTTGTTGAGTATAGCTAGGATTATGCTAAGTCTTTTAAATAGCTTCGTCAAATTTGTGAGATTAAAGCAGTTGGTTAATTTACTATTACAGCGTCTTTTCATCTACTTTTTACTCTTCGTTTTATTGCTCAGATTTCTCATCTGATTTCTAATCCGGTTACTATTGCATTTACTTGAAAACTTGCTAGTTTAAAGATTCTGCAATAGAAGCTAAGCTGCTTACTTATTATTGTAATAGATTTTATAGTTAGTTCGCTTTTAATTCTTCTTAACTAACCTTTTCAAGTAACTCTTTTAACCCATCCTCAAAGCAGTTTTATATCTGATTAAACATAGTTTGAGTTGCTTTTTCAAATGCACTAACTAGCTATGTTCTGAACATTTCCTTGATGTTTTCTTATAACTAGTCCTTCATTTCCTTAATTTATCTTTATTGCTAAATTTAAAGTTGCTAATATATTTGGTCGAAAGATTCTATAGGTGGGTCGTAATTTTATTACTGTGTATTTCATTCTTGTTCATTTTATTCATAGTTCTTATTGAATTTCTACTAGAACTGCTTTTCTTAATATTAAGGTTGCTAATAAATTTACTATTGATGATGCTATTTTTTAATGTAAGGCTCTTCTTAAAGTTATTACTTATACCCGTTTTTTGCCTCCTCCTCCATCTTGATTGAGACTGACTTGTCATAAGCTTACCAAATAGGCAAGACATTAAAAACTGCTCCTTTATCAGCGTTTATTGTGACGATATCTAGTTCGTAATTTCCAAAATATATAACTTCTGATTGATGTGATCTAGGAAGCCTATTTCTGCATGCTAGAGCCAATGGAGGTGATTCTAATCTGAACTTCTTAATAGAGTCAAACATTATTTCTCTCTGAACCAGTAAATGTAAGCAAATAAGTTCAAATCTATTAGCTAGGATCACAAATTAGCCTGTACTATCTAGACAACTATATCTATCAGGAATGCTATCTAAATTTTTCTTAGTAATGAATTATCCTTTATAGTTCCAAACACTTACTGAAGAACTATTTACTGTTATCAAGATTTCATTGGCTTCTAAAAAGCTATTACTTAGAATTTTAAAATCATCGTTGTGTGGTTTCCATTCACTGAAAATTTTTCCTTCAGGTAGTTCTAGTATTTTAAGGTAGTGGTTTTCTAATGTGATTGCTAGATAGTCTTGGATAAATGTTATGTCTTAGCATTTTTAACTTTAAATGTAGACTTTATGAAATTTAGGATCAACTGACTCCTCTGAGATATTCCAAAACGTTACTTCACAGTCATTAAGACTGACAACATAGGCCTCTCTCTTTTCATGTAGTATAATTTTCTGATATTTGATATTGGAATTGAATTTCATCTTCTATTTAAACTCTAAATTCCTTTCCCTATCTACAATTTCAAGAACAGATAATCCACTTTAGTCACAAATTGCAACTTGTGGCTTAATTGATCTTAAGGCGACTGAGTTTACTTTATTGAGCGCCATGTTTAATCTTTTCCATCGGTCTTTCTCTATAGGACTTACGATTTGTAAATATCCTTAATCAGTAATAAAAGCTACATATCTCTTGTCAGCAGCAAGAACACTGGCCCATATACTACTCTTGATTTACTAAGAAGCTCCAATAGGAACTGTATCTAATGTTATTAACTTTTCATTCTCTTGTCCTAGCATCTGAGCAGCACGGGGTTCCATACTAGGAACGGAAGATTCCGAAAGGGATTACTTAGTTTCCAAACTTTGAATTAGCTTCTTTATAATATCTTCACCCTCCTTTTCTGATTTATCCGCCATTAATCTTATTGCAATTAATTGTTAAATCAAGCGTACTCCTTTACCTTTAATTTACCATTTAAATCTATTTCAATTATTTAAGCTAAGAAACTATCCAAATTTATTTTGATTAATGTATGCTTTATCACCAAATTAGATTAGATTACCTATTTAAATCATCTCGAAAACCTTCTTGCCTCTTAATTTTGATTCTGTACTAAATAATTATCAGTTAGAGTTTTGAGAGCAGACTTTGAAACTGTCTTCACATTATTATTGTATCTCCTATTATCCTGACATTACTCTCTTCATCTCTAGCTCTTCCAGCGACTTCTTTCGATTATTTTCTGAAACTACTAGTCTAGTATTAAAGCATCTTATCTTCTATTTCAATCCTTTAGCTCTAACTGACTGAGAAATAAAAGTTAATTGTTTGTTAATCTGAATTAAAAAGTTATATTAGTAGTTTAATATATAATAGTCTAACTAATTTAGGATTATGATCCTTTCATTTATTTACAACTTTTTTCAAACCAATCATTTTTCTACTATAGTTATACATTATCTTACTCAAATCGTAGTATATTTAATCTTTATAGCCTAAACTTAAATTTTATAGCCTTTATTATTTAGGTTGATTGATGCAACATTATGAATACTCTACTTGTTTTAAATATTAGCAATAATAAGCATAAATTGGAAAAATTAACTTCAAGTAGATTAAGATTTAATAGTCAAATTCTTATATCCTATTGAGCAATATTTTACCCTTTTATAGTATATTTTAATATCTTAGCTATCTCCATTAGTCAGAAATATAGTCTAATGTATCTTAAAATTCTAAAGGATTTAACTTAAATACTTCGTTATCTAGCAACCTAAATAAATAGCTAAATACTTAAAGACTTACTCTATTAGTTATTATATCTACATACATAAATTAAATCTTTATTTAGGGATTTTAAGTTTCTCATCTTCTTATAAAAAGCATTGCTGCTAAACTTATAGGAAATAATGGAATTTAAGGTAAAAATAGTTAATAAAACTCCCTTTTTTAGATGAATTATAATATAAACTAGTTTACTTAAATTAACAGTCTGATTATTTAGGATAGAATGATGCTTCTTAATAATTAAGCATATCTATCCTTTTAATAAAATTCATTTAGGTTGCTAATTGAGGTAAATGCAGCTTCTATATATTAGCTACTCTTTCAAAACTATTATGCTTTTGGTTTAAAAAAAAGGCGAGAATTATCTGAGTATCAAATTGGCTAGATTTAGCTTATTTATAATACTTAAAGAAAACATTATTTAACTATGGTAGAATTAAAGGAGAGCAATAGAAGGGATGTATGAGAAACTTAGCTTTCTATCAAAGTGTAATAGGAAAATATTACTCCACATTGAAATATAATAAGCTTAAGTAATTAGCCGTTTCTAATTATGATTTGATCAATCTCTTTAAAAGTATTAACTAGAATGCATATTAGAAAGGTATAGAAGAGAATGATTAGAATAATTAAGTAAAATTATATTAAAATGATAGTAAATTTTAGACTAATCATTTACTTTTTGCTTTCTTCTTTAATACGTCTTCCCTTAATTTACGATCATGGCGTTGTATATCTTCAAGTTGTTCCTTCGCCTTCTATGCTTGCTCTATCTATCCCTGCTTGAATAGAATTAAATCCTGTCGTCAGCCTGAGTCGGATGGTAAATTTCTCTGGAACATCAACTGTACTTTAAAAAACCTACATCAAATCGAGGACAAAATCTGTAGTCAAAGTATCTAATTCCATCGAATTCTAGATAACCCAAATAGGTTCCTTTTATTAAGCAAGTACTTTCATTCCTAATTTAAATCTTTCCTTCCAAGTAATCACTTGGTTTGCCTTTTACCTTTCCAAAATTAATCTCAGCATGTATGTTATTTGCATTATCATCAAAGGTCATTTTTCCTAAAGATTCATGTCTAAGAGTTCCTCATAAAACATTGGAAAATTCCTCCTTTGGAAAATTGGTGACTATTGTTTGTCCATCAGCAAATCTAACTTGTCTTTTCCCATAATTTATTACCTAAATGAAAACTCACAGAAACAGAATTCAGTGAGGATTTAACGGTAAAGCCAAAGTATCCTGTGAATTCTCACATTCCATCAGGTCCATATGCTTAAAAATGACTGTTAGGAGGATGATGACTAGTTTATTCAGTGTATACTTGAGTTCCATCTTCCATAATAGCGTAGCAAGTCTCGCCTAAAATTGGGTTTATTGGTTTGAGGAAATTGCTGGTAAGATGAAAACTAGAAATTAAATAGGTGATAAGCAATTTAATTCTCTCTAAAGGATCATTCATCATTGCAGCTTTGTTCAGATATAAAGGAGCTGTTATTAATGTTTTGCAGCAGTAATGCAAACTAGTTGCAGGTGCCATGCACTTTATAGGAAATGAAATTTTAGTTAAGTTCAGGCTTCCACTTAGTATTTTCCTTCCTATCTACTTAATCAATTCTGTGGCAGAGCTTCTAATAATTTTAATAATTGTCTTATCAAGTAATTGGTTTCCTCCTTTAGAACTAGCTTCAGATATTCTTATATCCGATTCTTCTTCAAAATACGGATGCCAATCTTAGCAGTTAGAAATTACTTTTTATTTCCTCTATTACAAAGCTTCAGGAGTTAATTTCATATTCTTTTGCAGCTCTTTTTGAAACAAATTAGTTTATGCGAATTGACTAGCATTAGCATATACTTACTCCTCAGGAATTTCAATCTAATCAAATAATTTTTCTTCTTACTAAGCTTTCACTTCTAATTCTTCAACTTCATTTGTAGGTAGATCGATGTTAGAGTTTTCTTCCAAGTTTTCTTCTTAAAGGTTTTCTTAACCAAAAGCAGACATTTATGTATAAAGGTAGAATTATAAAGCTAGAAGTTTAATCAGTATCTTCAATGTAAGGCTATTTATACTATACTCTTTTTATGTTATAAACAGGCTATTTATTTCCATTGCTACTCTAGCTTTAAAGTACTAAACTTGCTATTTTGTTTTAAACTTCCAAAAAAGACAAGAACTAAGTTAGACATCGAAGAATAGCTCTATAGGGAAAATGACAGTTGTATATAAAGTGAGGATGGTGTAAGCATTAGGTATATAGCAATCTTGAAGGGGATAAATATAAAGAAATTAAATTGAAGAGTATGTTCTTGAATATAAACTATATTAATCTAAGCCTCCCAGTACTTAACTAGTAACTATATAAAATATATTTTATTTTTCATGTCTAAGCTTCCTTTAATAACAAGAACTAGCGATTTAGGCATTTATTAATAAAGCTAGTTAGTGAAAATAAGTAATTTACCCTATATTTCCTATTTATTAAATGCTTTTAAGAACAGAATGCTAGTTTAGACTTTAATGCATATAGTAGAAATATGTAAGCATATGGTAAGTGAATGTCTGAAATAATTTGCAATAGTTGGAACTGAGGGCATAGAGAGTATATCCAAAAAGTTATTTTCTATTATTTAAAATAGCTTAGATGGATATTTTTTAGGAAGTACCTTAGTTAATAAGAAGGTATAGTTTCCTTTAGTTTGATAGTATAAATAAATGATTGTATGTAACATTAAGATACTACTAAGATGAAAAAAGTTCATTTTACTTGTTGGTAGCTAGCTCTTCCTATCTCGACATTCCCTATATCATTTCTATTTGCTCCAAAAATAGCCTGTCCAGGAAAAAGGGCTTCGGGACATAACTTTGGAACTTCAAAAGGTGGATGGTTATATTTAAAATACCAAGATCTATAATAGCAAAGGCATCCAAAAAAGCAAATAGAAGCGGTTAGTACACCTGAAGATATCATAACAAACATTATCCTCATAGAGTATTCAGTATTTGATAGTTCGCAGTTTTCTCTAAAAGTGACGTTTTGCATATCTATATTATTAATCACCTGCATAATGTGAGCAAATATCTTCAACTTAATCTCTCTGTAAATTAGAAGGTAAACAATAACTAGTGAGCTTTAATTTTTTATTTGACATGCATTTAACGAGAGAGCAAGTATCTCCGCATCTTTCACAATCTTGATTTTACGCACCACAAATTTAGAATACATCAGACGTATTTGTAACAATGCAATTTTAATTTTCTGTGTTAAAACTTACCAAGATACTTAGATTCTATTCTTACAGTGAACTCTCCTTAACTTAAAAAATACCAGAACAAGTATTTATTACACAGGTGGAAGCTTTGTGAGAAGTTTCCCACAAGGTCAGATATCTTAATACATATTTTGGAATGTTTCTAGCAAGTTACATTAAAGCCTTAATTAGCAAGTTCTAAATCAGATATAAGCAATTCGTTAATGCTATTAAGATCAATTAGTTATATCTTCATCTATTTGTAGCTTTAATAAACAGCTACTTAAAGCGCATCTTTTGATTTGATAGTCTCAACTCTTCCTGTCTTAATTGGAATTATTTATGTGAATTAGCTTTCTGTGCTTAGTATAAAGGGTATAAGTAGCATTCAAAGCGCTTTCATTTTATTCTAATTAGTTCTTAATGATATAAGATATTAACATACAACACACTTTATACCTATAGATAATAAGAGTAACCTTTAATCTTTCAAAACAGGATTTTCTGTTTAATAATAGTTCTTAAATACTTAGACTCTGCGAAAGCTTAGTTTAATAAATAGACTATTATAGCCAAAAGAGATTTGATTATTGCAATATTTTATAGAACTAAAAACCAACTTTTAGCTTAATTTTTGTGTTAGTTTCCTAACTATTTTATATAATAAAGCCTAGCAAGAATTAGATAAGCAATTATATCTTTCTAGGTTATTAGTAAAATGTAAAGCTTAATAAGCTAAAATTCATTGAAAAGGCAAGAAAGAAGTATTGAAATAAACTAGAATGCAAACACTTTAGAAATAGTTAACTACATAGTAAAGCTAATAGTTCAGCAGCTTAGAATATTATTAAATAACTTCTTACTAAATAAATCATCTGCCGCTAGTTCTATTTCATCCTTCAACATAGGATATAATAGATATGATAGCAGTTAAGATTAGAATACTTAATATATAACTTTAGTATTTTATGCTTAACTATATAAGCTTCTAATCAAAGGATGCAGTTCTTTGTCTGTCTATGAGAAGTTTAAAATTAAACGATTATATAGGTTAGAAAGACTTATTATATAAGGATATTAGGATTTACTTTAAAAGCTTCAATTTTATAATATTGATTAACAATAAAGATTGTCAAATGTTCTAAATTAAGGCTGGCAGCTCTAGGGCTTATAGAAGATAGTAAGATATCAAATATACATTAAATATGTTCTTTATTAAATCATATATAGTGATATGCTAAATCTCAACCTTTAGTTTATTTATTTTAGTTTAGAATTAAGCTTATATAAATAGACTCATCCTAGCCTTTTATTAAGTAATCTTATAAAAGTTATAATCTTAGACATTTTATAGCTAAATTTATTGATTAATCCTTTAGCAGGTTGCTTTAGTCCTGTTTATAAGACAATTATAGTTATTATAATTGACTTCCTTTAGATTTAGAACTATATCTAACTTTTAGCTAAATGAAGTTAATTAAGTTAATCTTTTCCTGTCTAGTCTAAATGTAGATTGAAAGCCTAAATTTATTATTCAAAAGCTGATGAAATAATGCTTTAAGACCTTTTAGCCTTATTATATTATCCCTTATAACTTAATTATAAAAGTATCAACAATAACCATAAGGAATTTAAGATGGCATAAATAAAAAGTAGATTAGAAGTCAGATAGCAATATAAGGATAAATAAAATAGGACTTATATACTTACTAGGCTAGCTATCACAAGTATCAATAATAGGCAATATAAATATTTTATTTAGATAGAGGAAATTACTTAATATTGATACTATTGTAAGTAAGCAAAGTATATACCTCACACAAAATGTAGCCATAGTACAAAGTTTTAAGCTTGGAATATAATAAAAAATATCCTATTGATTTAGCTTCTCAAGTTATTATACAATTATTCAATTATTATGAGGAAGGCTGAAGATAAAGCAAAGTACTAGAAAAAAATAGCAGAAGCAAGATTAGATAAGCAATGCTTGAAGTGATAATACTGAAAAAAAGGAATAGAGTTAGGATAAGTAGATGAAATAGTTAGTCATAAAGCTATCTTCATTTGAGAAAATGAACTTAAAAATGAAAAGGAAAAATGTAATTTATTAGTGGACACTTAAATAAAAAGCTAAGTTCATTATATTTAAAAATTAATTTTGTTTGTTGAGTAATGTAAAATTGAATAGCTTTAGAAGCATCTAAATACTCTTTAATCAAGCTAAAAAGAGACAGGTAACTTAATATTTATTTGTAAAGCATTTAAATAAGATAATCAAAAATCAGGTTAATATTCTGCCCATATAACTTCAAGCAAAATGACATAGCAAAAATGTAGTGGGCTTAATTATCAAGCAAGGCTCTTAAATTAGTTGTATGAAATATAAATACTCTTACATCTCTAAAATATATCAAACAATTAAATTTTAGCTTTAATATTCACTTAATCTGAAAGAGAGCTAAAATAAACCTTGCTATATAATAAAATCACTGATATTATTCATCGATCATAGTCATTAAATTTAATCAATTGAATGAACTAAACTACATATATTAAATATTACAACCACTAGCCATTTTCCCCTTTAGAATGTAAAATTTCATAGTTCTTACTTAAAGGAGATCAATAAATTAGCTATTGAATGGTAGATGAATATAACTATTAATATGAAGTTACATAATTAACGATATTTTCTTCATATTTATAATAAGTAATAATTTGAAAATGGTTGATTGGCAGTGTTTGGGAGTACGAACTCTATCAGAATGTTAAATTTAAAGAGCTTTTGAGTATCAGATGATGAACGACTACTGCTTATTAGTTATTAGAGATACCTCAGATTTAAAAACTACTTGGTAGGATAGGGTAGTCAGTAGAAGTTTAAGGTTTTATTAAAAGGATAAATTATAAGGAGGAGGCTGTAGTGCTAGCAGAAAATAGGTGAGAAATTCAAATAACAAACAAGTAAATGACTAAAGCAATTCGAAGGCTGGGGGTAAGAAAGCTTAGTAATCAGATTCTTCATAGCAGTAAAAGGAAAATTAAAGTCAGGATCAAAAATAGACAGAAGAAGGATAGAATAACGAAAGTTTAAACTTAGCAATAGTGGTGATGTCTTAAAACCAAAGCTAAAAGGAATAATTTTTAAGTGATATAATCCTTCCAGAAATGAAAATATCTTATGATAAAATTCTTGAAAAGAAAAACCAAAATCTACCAAGTTAAATAGATAATTTTGATTAACATATACAGAAGCTAGAGAAGCTAGATATATTCAAAGAGCCTAACACTTGATAATATCTTAAGATGATAATAAGGCTATAGGAATAGAGCTTCAATGATATTAAAAAGAAAAAGTAAAAATAGTGGATAGAAAACTTTTTAAAAGTAGTTAAGAAAATACTAAAAGTAACCTACTGCCATTTCCTGGTTATGTATTATGATAACCAAAAAAAGGGTTAAAAAGAAGCTTAGAAGTTTTAAGAAATTCAACAACTTTGTACTGAACTCTAAAATGCATACGTCTAAATCCCCTATAAGAATCTAAGCATAATGGTTTATATTATGCTAATGCAATCAAGTAAAGATTTTATGGACTTGAGTGTTGAAGTCTTGAAGGAAATAGCCTTGACTGAATTTTCCATCTATAAGAAATAGAGAGATGTAAGGATTTAAGAAATATGTCCTTTTAAAGTTGAAGAATTTTTAAAAGCAGATAAAGTGTCTTTAAAGGTTATAGCTTTACATTATTATACTCTATTTCCTTTGAAAACTATACAGACACTATAAGAGATTGTGAATAGTATACAGGATCAAAAAGAACTGAGTGTCTAGTACAGTTTTTTCAAGCTAATAGATATAGTTATAGGAAATTGGAATTACCTTACTGATCCTTAGAAAGTATAGGCATGTGATGCTATAAACAGTTTCCTTCAGAAGTGACTTTCTAATAAAAAAGACTTTTCATAAGTAGAAAGCTAATAGTTTGTGTGATGCAAACTTGTAAAGAAAGTACTTAAGCTTTCTATAGAGTCAATTCAAAAGTTAGTCGTTAATGAATAATAGAATGATCTTAAAAAAGTATAGAAAACCTGGGAAACTATCATTGTAGATTTTTGAATTAACGAGCATAGTGAAGTGATATGGGAAGCATTAAAAAGCAAAAATTACTAAGAATTCGTAAAGAACTAACTTTAAAAGCTATATCTACATGACAGCTAAATAACTTTTGAATAGGCTCTCTCAAGTAAACTGTCAAATAGCGATAACTGAAGTCCAGAAAAGAAAGAAAAATAGGAAAAAGAGGAATCTACATGATATAATAAAACTTAATAATTAAAATCCAATTTAAATGATTATTTTATGCTAAAACTAGTACTCTTCCAGTTATATTTCCTAGCATAAGTTATTTATTAGCACTATGTATTTTAAGTAATAGCTCTTGTCTATTTTATCCTACTAGCAGCAAAGTTATGTTACGTTGTTTAATTATTTTGAGTAGTTTCTAATTGTAAGATATCATGTGCTTATTACTCCCATAATTTAGCTAATTTTCTATACTTTCATTTAGTTAAATGAAATTCATAAATATAGAAGGAGACATGGAGAAAGAGTAAACTGCATTTAAACTTAGAAAATTTAAGTAATTTGAAGCTTTAAAAATATATAGCATTCAAAGCAAAAACAAGGAGCTGAAATAGATAGAAGCATAAAACATCCCTCTAGTATCTTGATTCAGTCAGCATATAAACAGAAAAAGAAATTCAAGAAGCTAATGTAAAAGACTTATTACTCAAAAATATATAAAAAACTTATAGCAATAAAAGACTCAAATATATAAAGTAAATACCTTATCACTCTTATAATATATATTTTAGCAGAAAGACAGATGAGCAATCTATTCTCAGAATTAAATTTATCAATTCTCTAAATGTTTTGCTTAAAAATACTAAAAAATTTATTTAAGTAATTTAGTACTCTAGACACGTACCTAGCAAGAGTTATCCTAAGAGATTACTCTCAATTATGATTTTAAAGATCTAAGTACTTTTTTATAGTCTGTAGTACAATATTAAACTCTCTTGTACTGCTTTTAAAAAATTAGTTTTTAAATAGCAGTTAAAAAGTGCGAGGCAAAACAATGAAAATAAGGAAATTTCTTAATATGGTAATTTAAATAAATTGGCTAATTAAATGCAATAGCGATTTCATAACTGAGGTGAATAGGTTATTATAAACTTTAACCAGAATAACTCTACTTAACTAATTCCTTTCCTGTTTACTAGAAATGTAGAAAGGATAGATATGTAGGAGGCAAGGCAAATACTGTAGGAAAATATTAATAAAGAGGATAAGTAGACTTGGGTGAATTTTATGTGGAATATCTATAAATATCTGATTGAAGAAACTAACGTATTTGTTAACTTACTTGAAGCTTATAAGGAAATCACTAGAATTTATAAGCTAGAACTAGAAGGAGCTTGGTCAGTACCTTTATTGAGGAAATTCACAATGGAGCTTTATAAAGAAGCTAAAAAAATTGATCAGGAGACTTTTTGAGAGTAAGCTTCAAATTCTATAAGAGATTTGTTTTCTGCCTGTTAGAGTTGTAAAACTCCACCTCCAGATAGTAAGATAATGGGAGCATTCACATGTCTCAATTATATGTTCAAAATTAATTTTAGAATAAACAAGTTAAGACTTTGCAGCAATTTATCTTCATGAGTACAAAGTAAATTAACTAATGATTCTGAGTTCTTGCATATGTTCTAAAAGAGTGAGCAAGCTACATATGCTTATTACTAAGGAAGGCTTTTTATTTATGATTAAAACCTGAAAGAAGCTGAAAAAATGCTAGATTTTGCCTTTGATATTACAAAGATAGTTTATAACAGATAGCTCATCTTGAGATACTTAATACCTGTGAAAATTTTTCTTGGTAAATTCCCTACACAACAAATGCTTGAAAAGTACTAGCAGGCTGAGTTCATTCCCTTTATCTAAGCTATTAAAACTGGTAACCTTAAAGAGTTCGAAGCTTTAATGAATAAATAAGAAGAGAAGCTAATAAATCTTGGTATCTTCTTGCTTATGGAAAGATTGAAAATTGTATGCTAACGAAACCTCTTCAAAAAAATATGCAGTTTTTTCCCTGAAACCCATCAGCTAAAAATAGAAGTTTTCTAAAAAGCACTAGAACTTTGCAATGATTTCGTAGATCTTGACGAAACTGAGAGTTACCTTGCTACTCTAATATCTCAAGGTTGGATGAAAGGTTTTATTTCCCACGAAAAGAGAAAACTAGTAATTTCAAAGAGCGTTCCATTTCCCAAGCTTTCCTCAACTTACAAATGATAATTAATTACTTCAGCTTTATTACTAATCAACTTAACTACTACTAACTACTACCCTTCTCTTTCCATCCTATTTTCTTAGTACCTTTTATCCCTTTAACTTCTTTAAGTCTTTTACTACTTTACTCATTATCTATTAAGAGTAAACATTTTAAGGATTTTACATATAATAAGCCCTTCTATAATAATCTTTAGAGATACAAGTTTAAGCCAATAAAGCTTAGATATAATTAATATAACCACACATTAACTTTTTTAGCCTTTACCTAGTAATATGCAGCTCTTAATAACTTATCTTCATTTTGGGTTTCATCTGAGAAATCTGTATAAATTAGAGTAAAAAAGATTAGAAGTATCTAGATATAAAATTTAGGTTATAATGGTTAAGTTTTAAATAGCATACAAACTATAAGAATATTATACTAGGAATAGAAATAAAAGTATCATTGACTCTTTAATTATCTTCATTTTATTATAATAGAAACTAATATAAAAGGACTATAGAAGCATTTACTTACTTTAAAGCCAAGATTATACATTCGTTTTATAAGAAGCTCTAATATAGGAAGAGCTGGTATTTCTAAAGTTATTAGCTCTAAATTTTAAAGTTTTAAATATTCTCCTTAATTTAAATCGAGCAAAGTACCTCCAAATATAAAGCTTTAAGCTTAAGTAAAAGCAGCTAAACTCATTTAACTTAATATATAAACAGCATGAGACTACCAAGGCATGGCAGTCTTTAGATGATAGTAGTAAATACTGAAGAGTAAAAAGGTTTGTGTGTATAGTATTTAAATAATAAGGTGAGGTAATAAGAAAATTTGAAATGTATTCTGTATATAATTCTCCTACTTCAAATTACAAAAATCCTGTTTCTTGGTCTGAATCACTAGCTGCTATTGCAAGATCAACTGAGTAGAATCTTAAAGGAATTTCTCTTGCTCCTTCAAGAAATTTAAACCTCGATCAGTCACCTGGATTAATTTAGCAAACCTATGAAAAATCTTTGTCTATTTAGATTAAAGAAGCTGTTCAAATTGAATTAGAGTAAGCTTTGAGAAGTACGTAGCAAAGTAACAAATGGAGTAATCTAGAAAGCGAGCAACTAACGACTAATATCAAAGACATTCAGAGAGAGCTAAAGCAATTACAGTATTAAAGCGGTAACTATGAGACTATTCAACTGCAATAAACCAAAGATTTCAGTAACTTGAAAAATAGTCTTTATGACTCTGTTGAGAAACATAGCTAAGAATTATTAAAATTAAAGTCTGAACATCAGTATAAATGGAGAGAAGAATTGAGCTAAATAGAAGAAAGAATAAATGATACCATAAGAAAAGCTTAAAAAGAGAACTAGTTAAACAAAGGAGATTTTGAAAGTCAAACATCTAAGTTGAAGGACTTCGATAGGTAACTTCAATAGCTTAAAAAGTAAAAAGTTACTGAAGATGATTTAGATCAATTCAAAGTCAAAATGCAATAGATGGTAAAAATGAGTATACAAGAGACACTTTAGGACTAGTTCTTAGATTCTTTCTAGCAAAAACTAAACGAAACTTAGCAAGCTAGTAATGTGAAATTTGATAGTATTTCTAAAAGAATTTCAGAGCTAGAGAAGTACTTCAAAGACTAGATAGAAGACAGTAAGGATGAACAGAGATAGATCTTATAATCTCTAATTGAAAAGGAATTATCAAGTAGATTTGCTCATTTCAAGCATGAATTTATAAAAGATACTCTTAATAAAGAAATACAGAACCTAGAAAAAGAATTAACTAATAAGCTGCAGTATCAATAACATAGTGCTCCACCGGAAGAAGCAAAAATGTTTGATTCTAACTCCGTTAATTACGAAGAAATGTTACATAGAATTGAAGGACAACTAGGATAGAAAGCTGACAGAACTGAATTTGTACAATAGATATTCAGCATATCAGAAGATTTGCAAGACATTAAAACTAAGAAAGTTCCTTTGATATAGTAATTAGAAACCAGTTTTGCTGAACTTGAACTGTAATTAAAATCAAACAACAGCAGAAATAGAGAAACAAGCAAGAAAATTAAAACCTTAGAGGATCAAATTAGCTAAGTTGTCTAATAGCAAGAATAAATAGAGTAAAAATAAAACGAAATGCCCCAAAAAACTCATTAGCCTGTTATCAATAATCAGTAGAATCTTCCATCTGAGTAACTTCAGGAATAACTTAATTAGCACGAAGTTTTCCTTAGAGAGGTAGAAAACCTCTTAAATGAACATGAGGATAGAATAGCCACTGTTGAAAATATTTTTAACGAGAATTGAGAGAAGATCGAGGAAAGATTTTAATTACTGGAACAAAATATTGGGATGGTTGGACAAGAAGCTTAGAGTTAATAAAGCATATAACAGGAAGATTTCTCCAGCTAAAATAAAAAATAAAACATAATATAAAAAAGAACTTAATACGTTGAATAAGAAAATGACCAATAAATGAATAATGAAGTTTAAGAAGATTAGGATAGTGAAAGAGCATCAAGTGAAGAGGGCGATTATTTTGATCCTAATCCACAGAATAAAGCTGGAAATAATTTGTTTGGTAACTAAATTCCAGTAATTTCTGAAAGATCTGCTTCTTAGGAAGTAACCCCTATGCAAACTTAGTTAAGAAATAAAGAAGAGATAATTGAAGACTTGTTTAAATTAGTTGTAATGGGAGAGATTAATAAAGCATTAAAGGTAGTATAAAATAAGTCACTTAATGAGTCTGATTTAGCAGAGAGTTAAGATAGCATGAGAGTCGTGGGAAAAAAGAGTCGAAAACTTTTCAGTGATATTTAAAAAAGCAGGGATATAAAGAATATAAAGAATCAAGAAGAGGAAGAAGAAGAGGAAGGGGAAGAAGAAGAAGAGGATGAGGATGAGGATGAAGAAAACGAGTTGGACTTAGGGATGATTAGAAGTTGAATCATAAAATTATTATTTAATATGAATTAAAAAAATCTTAAATTCGATGTTGAGACACTTCAAAGCTAAAAAAAGGCTGTTAATATGACCTTCTAGAAGTAAAATTAAAGAGATACAGTAGATGCATAAATGATATAACATACGTTAGGCTAATTACTAGATTTACCCACCTCGCTTGACTTCATATACAATTAGAAATTTATGCAAGATATATATAGAATTCTAAATAAGCTTATAAAGAAATTCGTTGAATAGAAGATGTAATACCAGTGTCCAGCATTCATTAAATAGCTTACTTTTCTATTCCAAGTTACAGCCGAGCAAATTTATCACGATTTAATAGAAAAGAGCTATATAAAATAGAAAAAGAGACGTAATTGGAGTTTGGAAACAGATTAATTAATGAATTTATAAAAGGGTATGATTAAGTTAAATTAGTAGATAGAGGAGAAAGTAGTAACTTAATAGAGACATAATAAAAGCATGGATAATGGAAAGGTTCAAAATGATTAACTATGGGATTTATAGAATAACATTTTTCTAACATCTGATATGCTCTATGAAAAAAGAAAAAAAGATAGAATCCTAAGTGCCAGAACTTCCAAAACAACAAGTAGGAATTCATCACCTTAGAGAATAGAATGCCGCTAATATTTTAACCAAATACCGAAGGCTAATATTCCATTAGGGGATTGGTATTAAAAGCAAATAATTAATTGCAGTTATGAGAACGACAAGACAATAGTAATGCTTTATTTAGAAATCAAATTCAAGAAATAGCTACATACAGTTAAGAAGAAGCTTTGAATAGGACAAAAAATAGCCTTAGTCTAAGCAGTTCTAATTTAAGTACTCAGATTATTTAAACCAGCTAAAAAGCTAAAACAAGCTAAAATATATACCGTCTCATAGATTCGCAAGTAAATATTGAATTAATTAATTTTATGATATTTGGCAATTATCCTTGAAATGTCGGAGAAGGGATAAGTTATCTTACTAAAGATTAGATAACTGAATGTAATTAAAGTTATACTTAAATTCTTTAAGGAATTAGTCTTAAATTATATAAAAGAGATATCAGTTTTTAAGCTATACAGAATCAAGGGAAATCCTAGTCAATTAATTTCAACAACTCAGTTAGTCCTCGAACATGTCCTGCATTTACAAGCCATTCTCTAAAATGCCCCTAAATGGCTTAATGGAGAATTCTTTTTTACTCCTCGTTTAGTTAAGCCTAAGTTATTTTGCTTTAGACTTGAATTAAAAAGTTACTTCTCACAGTCAGCGCATCGATATACTCTTCTGGAGTCAATAGATTACTGGGATTTATTTGTGCTCCAAAGTACTTGCTTGGCATAATTAAAGGGAAGTAATCCTTAGGCTATAATAAAGTATAGTTTAAAGATTATTCAGAACTAAAGTTCATATCTATCGGTTCTGACCATTTATGTATGTTAGTTGTTAAACTAGTTTGCAATCCTGCCTTTTTTAGGTGACTCAGTATTTGAGGATAGAAAGCGTTATGTGGTGCCATTTGAATTCCTCTACAATCTCCAAAAAGAGCTGGACATTTGCTTGTATACATATAAAATATGCAGTCCACACAATTTCCAATTTTGATAAAGTTACCTGCTACAATAATTTGGCAGTTCTAGCATTTATCTATCAAGCAAATGTCTTTTATAGCAGCAATGAATATTTGAGAATTTCTGCATTTTGTAATCTGAGCAAAGGGTATGCAAGAATCTATATAAACATAGCTTTCCTCGCAATTTTCTATATTAACGCTTCCTTAAACATTTTACTCCACCGTAACTGAACGTGTAGCATCGATTAGATTCAAACTCTTTTCTTCAGACAGCGCTTCATTTTGTATAGCTTCTTATAGTCATTCTGATAGTTTTTGCAAAGGAATTTTCTAACTAGCCACATTCTTTTCAAAAAAAGGACAAAGCCAAGCCAAATTTTATAAAGGCTTACCTTGTTCATTCTTAAATAGGCAACTTAAGACATTAAGATCCTTAGCAGTCAAGAAAACTTCTGAAGGACTTAAAGTAGCAAAAGCTTCACTGGATATTAATCTTAGGAATAGCCTAATATGATTCTTTACAAAATGGGCGTATAAAGTCTTTGATTCTGCTGAAAAAGATTTTTAAGCAAAAGACAAAACGCCCTATTTTTTCGGACTGGCAGGTTGATTCTAAAAGCTTCGATCTTCATTCCTTCAGTCAGAGTTGTATTTTGTAATGCTTATGAATTCATTAGTATATCGAGACTAGCTCTAACTAAAGAGTTAGCATCCTAAATAGATAGAAAAGGTTTTCAAATCTACATCTTCTACCAGTTTATCCTACAAAATAAGCTTATAAGTTTGGTAATAAGTTTAGGCCTCGTTCAAGCTGATTTTCAGCTCCTTAATCGCCATTTCATTTCACTGCTACTAAGTTATTTTATAATCTGAATCAGCAACTTAAATCAACTTCTACACAAAATCGAGTAAACTATTCCTATTAAGAATATCAGGGCATGGATAAATCCCTAGTTCGAAAATATCAGCAGAGACTCATAAATTGATATTCTCTTTGAAGAAATCTTTCGTAGTCTTACTTAGTCCTTCTCTTTACTTTCTTTCTACCATTCCACTAAAATTAGTTTTAAATTGAAATTAAAAGAATTCCAGCCAGTAATGAATCAAACTTTATATCAAGCATTTATTTAAAAATGAGGTATATAATGCATTAATAGTATAATGCTTAGATTTATATTATGCAGTAAATTCGTAAAATGATATTTATCTATTTGATTGGAGAGCGAAGATGTAGGGATTAGAAAATATTTTTTAAATCTACCATATTCTTGCAAAGGCTAGCTTACTGAAATAGTAGATTTGAAGTTAGTTGTATGACTATAGATCATAAATAATAAAGAGAGTTTGAAGAGTTATAGAGTTATTAGTTGCTAATTAAATAAACTAGTTTATTTATCTTTTTATGAATTAAGCAAATCTTTAGATTCTAACTCTAAAAGAAATGGGAGGGATTTCTTTCTTTAGCTATTTATATGGCGTCTTTAATAAAGAAGGAGTGAGTAGGTTAGTATCCATCCTTAATTTTATTGTATTTAATTAAGGAATTTTTAGACAGAGTTCCTGCAATATATAATATGAAAGGAGCATATTTAATGAATTTACACCCTATCAGATAAAATTAAAATAAATATAAGTTATAAATAAGTTAGGAATCTCAGCACACTGATAAAAGCATTGAAAAATGGTTAGAAATCTTAAGATAGGGAAATATTTCATTCTCTATTATAATCTTTTTTATTCTACCTTTTATAACTAACTATGCATCATTACATCAATCTGCCTTAAATACTATACTTCAAATATATGGAAGATATTTATTAAATAGTTACCTACATTATCTTTAGAAATTTAAATGTATAGATGTTAAAGGAAGGAAAGATAAGCACTAAGTGTTTAAATATATCGTTTAGACATTCAATATGGATATTAAAAGATAATATATATATTTAATATATAAGATGTATTTAGAAGAATCTAATTTCATATTCCTAAGAAAGCATAAATCAAACCTATAAGATTATAATACAAGGGATATTTACCAACTAATATAGCAAAGTTTGAAATTAGATAATAAAGAATGTAGCAAATACTTTATAGTAGCTAAAGTAATTTATCTATATGATTTACTTAAATAGACTCAGTGTCTTAAATTAAGAATTTATATTCAATAATAAAATAACTAACTTGTTCTAACTTTCTATTTATACTTTTTAAATCAAGTTAATTCTTTCTGATTTGAAATTACTTTGCTTGAATCATCAGATAAGTACTAAGGTTGCTGAATATGTATTTTTTGCTTAATCTTCTTTAGCTTTTTATTTACCTAAAAATTCTCTTATTTAGATGTATTTATTTAAGGCAAACTCCAACCGAATCTTGAGTTAATGGCTTCTAAAATACTCTTCATTTCTCCCATTGTACTCTGTAAGTTATTGACAGTACCTTGAAGCTTCTATCTTTAAAAATTACCTTTAAACCTTTTCTTTAGGCTTTTATTTGCTTTTTAAGACTCACAATTTCTTAGTTTTAGCATTCTATCAAAAATTACTTTTGATCCACTATTTCAGTTTCAGCACATAAAGATCTTGTTCCTTTCTTTAATGAAGGAGTTTCAAAGCTTTTATTCTATCAAGTTGATTATTAAATTTTAATTGGAGATCCTATTATCTCATTTTAGTTTTGCTTTGTTTTTGCTTTATATTTAGGAAGGGGTAATTTATTTAAGCTTTAAGTTGAATTTATAGGAGTTATTGAACTTTCATTCATTATATTGTCTTTACTTTGAGAAAGTTCTATTGTGCTGTTTACAGCTATATTATCTTACTTTTATTCCTATTATTGGCTTTTATTTTCTTCTTATGTTTATTTCGTATTCATATCTTTTTTAGGTATCTTAAAGGTTGCCAATGGACTTACAACCTTTTTCTAACTAATTTTTGATTCACTTGAACTAGAATTCTCACTCTAATTCTTTGGCTTTTTAATAATTTGTTTGATTTACTGGCACAACTAATCTTAAGAGGATCTTCTTGCTTAATTCTAGTTCTATATTTTGCCTTTATCAAGTAGCTTAGTATTCAGTCTATCTGATCTTTTTCTTTTTTTTGTAAATTAATCATTTTCTCATTCTTTTTCTTCAGTTTTAACTTCCTACTTTTTAGTTTTGCTATTTTCATTATTAGTTTTAGAAGCTTAATCATCCTCCTTCTTTTATTTGAGCTCAATGCTTTTTTTTAGATTTCAGATATTTTTTTGTCTATATAGTACTGAAGTGTTGATAATCTTATTATTTGCTTTTTAATCTTTCTTTATCTCTTAAGGAGGAATTCATACTGGTGAAAAGACTTCACTTTCTGATGCTTATTATTCTAACTTAATTAAATTAGCGAATCTTTCTGCTTAGTATTTCTCTAGTTTGGCTGGTACCCTGTTTTAACCTAGTTAGTGAAGGTCAAGTTCAATGGATGTCATTTAGTTTAGCTTCATAGGGTTTTTATTACCTTAGAAATGTTATTATGTAGTAAGTATGCTAGTCAAATTTTAAGGTCTCAGTCTTAGCTTGCAAATATTTTTTTGCTACATGAGATCTTCCATTAATTCTTAATTCTTCAAAACTCTTTTTTCAGCTATTAACTCCATTTATTCCTTTATATCTGCATAATCTTCAAGGATGCTCATAAAACTAGGACCATCAATTACTAGCAAATCACATTCACAATCTGTTTGAGCGTAATCTGCTCTCTTAGTATCTGGGAATATTTCTACTTCTCCAAAGTAACTTCCTTATACCATAGTCTTGTATGTAGTTTTAGTTCCATCAATTTCAATTAAGAAATTGACTCTCCCACATACAAGGAAGTATAAGCATTCAGCTCTTTGGTTTAGCTTATAAACATATTCTTTTTCATTAAAGAATACTGGTTAGAGTTGTATTCCAAGTTTAAATATAAACCCTTCACTTTTCCCTTACAGGAACTAAATTTAGGACATTTTATCCTTATGCATCGCTTTCACTATTTCATACTTTATCTAAAGAGGCAGCTCT
Source organism: Loxodes magnus (assembly GCA_946699065.1). NCBI lineage: Eukaryota > Ciliophora > Karyorelictea > Loxodida > Loxodidae > Loxodes > Loxodes magnus. Next base: position 110,507 of record CAMPDV010000179.1, read on the forward strand.
TCAAATATTTAGGCCTTCTCATTCCAACTGAATACTTTTTCATGGTTATTATACACAAGAGCATCTACTATTCTTTTCTTTAGTTCCAAAGGAATTTTAGACTCCAGTGAAAATTAGGTGAAGAAGGCCATTTTTCTAGCTAAGTTAGATTTTCTAGAGTCAAGAGTTTGAACATAGTTTGAAAGAGCTCCTATTATAAAAGAGTAAAAGCAAACGCCAAATAGCATCCATATTATAGCCAGGATCCTTTCTAGGCTATTATGAGCTGAAATATCTCCATATCCTACCGTACAAATTGTAGTAAAAGCCCAATAGACACTAGCAAGATATAAGGATATGGAATTTTCTTCTTACAGTCCAGCACTAGTAATCCAGTCAATTTTTTCTTTAACAAGAGTAGTTTAGAAATATCATAAGCAACCATAAAAGTGAACCAACAATATAGTCATTAAAAAAAAGCTTAACAGAGTTATTATGCGAGTATCAAATCGCTCCTTTAATTTGTTCACAGTTTCGTTAGTAGTAGTTCAAAACTGGATAGCTTTAACAATTCTAGGAATCAAAAAAATGTGAAAAATTTTGGGGCTGACTGGAGGATTTACTTCTTAAGTCAGGATTCATTCAATAAATTCTATTGGGCAGCAACATAATAAGTCTCTCAAAAACTTCTTTTTAAGGTTGTACGTAACAACAATTTTAACCCTTCTTTCTAGTGTAAAATCCTCTAAATAAAAGGTAGTAAATAAGTTGAGTATAGCATCAATCAGAAAGCAAAAATCAATCACTAGATTGAAGTAGAGTTTATATCCAAGTTTTCAATAATCAGTGAAAGCATAATGATATACCATAATAGTCAGTGTTATTGTTAGTAGAATTGATGTAAAAATGCTCTGGAAATGTTTCACTTTTTTATTAGGATGAATAAGTCCAAAAGGAAGCGGAGGTTCAGTCATTATCTTTTTTCTTTTCGCGTTAATTTCTTTAAGCACTTTAATATCTTTTTTAAACTTACTATCTGCAGTCGATCCATAAATTTTAAGCTCTTTATCTACTTTCGACAATGTTATTATGCAAGAAAGTATTTTATGAGTCCTTAACCAATAAGCACGATATTTTAGATACTAAGGATCTGGATTATCTTTTAGAAAAGGTTAGAAGTCTTTCATTTTTATTATAGCTCAAAAACCAGAAAAATTAAAATATTATTTTAACTAATTTCATTTATGCTAATTACATGGTATCATTTTCATACTCTCTAATATCAGACACCTTTATCTCTTAAATATCTCTTTTATAGCCATTTAATTTAAGCGTGCTTCACATTCTCTCTTATATTAACTAATTTTAGTTTTCATCCGCTCATATCTTGTTGATAGGAAAGATAAGTATTAGTTATAACTATAGCTTTATCTATGCCTTAAGTGTATAAAATTGATTAACTAAATTCTTTAAGCCTAAAGATAAGATTAAGTTAGTATTTCTATATTTCGTTTTATAGGAATAGCCATATAGAATGCTATTTAACTATTATATGAGAATTAATCTAATTTACTTAAACTATCATATATTAGAAAATCGTTGCTAATAACAAAAGCTGCTATCTAAATCAAACTTCTCTAAGTTAATTCTAATATCTGCTTTGATACTAAGTAAGTTATAACTGGAAACTTTCAGAAGCAACTAAGAAATTAGCATCTTATTTTTAGTATGATGGACAAATTGCTAGTAAGTATATAAATACCAAAAGAACTGAAGGCAAATTAACTGATAAGATAGTAGAAGAAAAACTAATCAAAAATTTGCAGTTAAGTATAAGATATTCATAAGCTTCTATTCTGTAAAGCTAAGCCACTATTAATCAGGGATATCAAGCTAAAGAAATGCTTCAGATGGTAAAAGATTAGATTGAAAGGAAAATGAAGTAAAGCATTAAATCATTATGATAAAGAATATTTAGATTATTTAGTTTTAAAATCTTTAAAACCACATAAAAAAGTATTGCCTAATTCATTTATTTATAAACTAAATATCATCAGATTGAAAATACTTTAAATTAAGCTATCAAGTTTAAGGAGAAATGGGAAATCAAATATGCTTTAAAAAAGATTGGATACTTCTAATCCTCATATTACTAGAGAATTTCTTTAAGTAAAATAAAATTGACGAGACACGTATAAAGAAACCCTAGATTTTTAAAGGAGAGAAGAAATTCAACTAAAATTATTGCCTTTATAATCCTTTCAGAATCACTTTTAATAAGATCTCTAATATGATGAAGTAAAGATATAAAATTATATATAAATATGGTTATTAGCTTGAAAGGTAAGAATAATAAGTAAAATTATTAAAACAATTTAATTACTTCTTATATGCATTACTTGGGATAATCAAGTTATCGTTCGTTCTATGGGTAATATATGTTAGTTCAATTATATTCTGTTTATAAAAAGGACATAATGCATATTAACTTATAATTAATTTCGCTTATTTAAGCATTATAAAGCAAAAAGTTTCATTAGTTTTAGAATTTATTAGTAGAATGCAAAACGAAATTTATAGAAAGTAGAATTGAGATGCTAGAATTAAAATTGGAGGAGTTGTTTGATCAAATGTAACTTCTACTTATATAAAGTTCATTTGAAGTGTCTACTCCATAATTTGCATCTTGTCATTAAACTAAGTTGCAAGAATCTTACTAACATAATTTTTTTAATCTCTCTTGTCATCTATGCATTTTTAATAGCCATCTATAATTATCCAATGCTATAGAATGTCAGTCTTTAAGTTCTTGTATAATAGATAAAAATATGATATAAAAAGCATTAAAGTAGGTTTCATTCTTATTATATATTATTAATAAGGCTTTAAACTATAGTTATATATACTGATAGATGATTCCTATAGGAATTTAATGGTTATATATTAATAAACTTTACTCTTATATTTTATTGCTTTCTTATGGTTTATTCTATTAAGACTAATTTATTAAAGCAGCTAGAAGCTTTAAAATTAAGATAGATAATTTATCTCATGTTGACAGCCAAAACAAAAGCACATAACGCAGGCTAAAAGTAGGATTAAGAACTAGATTATTTCCATAAGGCTTTTGCTATCGCCAAAATCGATTATGTTTTCTATCTTTTCATCTATTATTACAGGCTGAGTCTGTATTATTACTTACCAAAAATTTAGCAAGCTCTCTTATTGTCTGATCTTATTCAAAAGGAAGTAAGCTTTAATTATGCATTTACTTTTAATTCTAGAATTAAAGCTTTTTTCTAATTATCTACCTATGGGTTTATCCTCCCTCCTCGATATATTGAGTAACAGAAGTAAAATCATTATAATTAGACTATTTTTAGACTTAAGGATAAATAGACAAGCTCCTTATATTTTGCTTGTCTTCTTTATCATTTGCTCCCTAACATTAATTCTCCTTAAGTACTTCACAATAAGCTCTTTACATTTCTCTCATATCTCCAGATTCTTACAACCCTTGCTTTCCACCCTAAATATCTCCTTAAACCATCTCCCAGCTCTCTTATTTTTTTGGTACTTAAGAAAGCAACATATTTATCTTTCCTACTTTCATTTATAATGATTATTTAGATGTTTAAATATAAATGAGTAAATAATCCCTTAAATAATAGCACTATTTAAAATGCAAACTCTATTAAAAATAGTTTTATAAGCATAGTTGTATAAGATAAGAAATATTACTAGCAAAGGCTAATGAAGAGCTTAGATATTATACCTTAGCCAATCAAAGGATAAAGGAAAATTTTATTTGGCGAATAAATACTAAAAATGCAAGATATTAGGTTGCTAACTCTCTAAGCTTTATATCAAAAGGACTTCCGTACATTTAAAGGAGAAATAAATAAAATAGGTTTGTGGAAAAGTGTCTGCATGAATATAATAGATGAGAACTGAAAGATATGAGGATTAGAAATATAGAGTGAAATAAGGTGAAAGAATATAAATTTAATTAGCAGAGTTAAATAATAATAGGCTAGATATATGATTTAGCAATTTAAATATTATTTAGTAGCCTTCAAATATTAATAAACATTCACCATTTTATATCATTTTGGATTATTGCTTCTAAGGTTTAAATATAGCAAGCTAAATTTTATTTAAGGAAAGTAGTTTGCTAATAGCGTATGCTCAGTTATTAAGACTTATTATCTTCATAAATTATAAAATTATAGAAGCTCTTTAGGTAACGTCTATCTCCTATGCCTAAAGTTAACTACTTAGGTATTTTTATTTTCCTGACTCAAGTTCTTAGAGTTGTATATAATAGAGCATTCTTTTAACTAATATTAATATTAATTTTCTTAAGAAAGGTATAAGTAAAAATCTAAACTCTGATTAGATTTTAATATGCACGAAAATATAATAATGATATCTTAAGCTAATTTAAGAAAAGCTCAAGTATTTATGGAGGAAGAGCGAGTATTGATATCAACAAGTATATTATAGACAGTTGGGTAAATAGACTTAGTAAGAACAAAAAACACATTAAATTTAAAATAATTTCAGGATTATTTTTACTGCTTAGTTCTGAATCCAGGAGGAGGATAATTTATCAAATTGTCCATATTCAAACTTGCGGTTGGTTGATGCCCAAACTTAATCCCTTACAAATTTTTCATGTCTAAACTTTGAGTTTTAAAATGAAAATTTTAAGTTCCATAAAACTATGAAAATTTGTTTTACCAATAAGGTGTAGAATAGAAGGGAGGAGTCTATTATAAGTATCCATTCGTTTCGACAAAAGAATTTACTTAAACTGATAAAGAATTTTAGATATTTTAGTTTTCGACTTAATGTTGTTACTATAAATTTCCTTCTCTTTGTCTGTCTGAACTCTCTTGAAATGGGAAATCAGAAGGCAATTCAGAATACTTTTTCACTTTTGGCTAAAACTCTGGTATAAATGGTCGAGCATTAGCTTTTAAAGCATTCTTCACATTTCCAGAACTCTTTGAACGAGTATGCTAAGGAACTTTTGGTTTAATATAAATATAATCTAAACTAATAACAGGGCCTGCGTTATTTGGTTCGCAGTACTTCCATTCAGCAACTCCAGTTTTAGCAACAAAGTCCTAGACATCATTGCATCCAAAGTTTTTGAAATCAATAGAACGCCCCAACTTATTCTATAACATAAGTTATACTCTACTAGCTATAATTCCCTCAGGTTTTTCTTGAACCAATTCCTTTAACGCCCTTATTATTTCATCTAGTTCCTTCTTAGAGATAATTGCAAAAGGATGATTCTAAGACCTCAATTCAATTTAAATTTAAGGAATCGAACTTATTAGTTCCTTGAGCTTTGGATATCCAAGTTCATTTAGATCCAGCTTAAAGTCAAGTTTAGGTTTAAGAAACTAAGGAAGCTAAGCCAAAGAAATTCCAACTCTGTTTTCAATCAAGACTTCTAGAAGAGCTTATTTGACTTTTTAGATCTTTAATTAAATTTGTTCTTTTTCGTTTTTATTACCAGGAGTATTTTCACCAGCACTTCACATAATAAGAGTTCTATGATATTTTAAGATATCTTCATCTAATCCTTGCTGTACCATCTATGAAAGTTTTCCTAGTGATGTGTTTCTCAGAACTTCAGATCCACACTGTTTTACAAACTAAGCAACTCCATATCTTCCTCCTGGAATTGCTCTTGCTCCTTCACAATCAACTGAACCTCTGCTTTTTTTTCTTTCATGTCTAGCAGCAGACGATTCTACACTTGATGATCATATTTTTTTCTTCTAAATTTAGGGTTAGCCTTAAGAACAGGACATCCAAAAGTCTTCTAAATTCCCAGTAAAATAACTTTTCAGGCACTAATAGAATTAATTTCATTCAACCTCTCCTTTAACATTTTTCTGATCTCATCCTTCTCATTCTTCATTGGCTGGATAAATTACTAGCATTAAATTTCCGGTAGCTGAATCAGGAACTTCCTCAACTATGAATTTATATTTTCCAATAATTGTCTCCTCTTGAGTATTTCTAACCGCTTGCATTAATTATTCTCATTCAGCTGCTTAAAGTTTTAGTCCAAAAGCTTCTTTTATTCTTGACTAAATTGATTTCTCATAAGGTGTCATTTCATCTAGCTTTAGAGAACGTAAAGTTCACATTAGAGACTCAAGCGAAATGTAGTCTAAAAGAAGACTAACAAATTGCAGTACACGTGAACTACCGAACTAGCGCTTTGTGACATGTACAAGTTTAGCATTTTCAGCTCTTTTTATAAGATCATCAATCTTAATGCTGCTAAAGTACTTTTAGAGCTGGACAATTTCTATCATTGCTTCTCCTTTACTTGCAAACTCAAACATCTTCTTTTAAAATTCCATTATATCTTCACTAGGACATTATTTAGGAGTTTGAGTTTAAGGATAAAAAATCTTTGAAACTTATGATTTATTAGCGATTAATTCTTGTGCCTCTGTACTATGATACTTAGGTTTAGAGTAAGAAGAAGATTCTATTTCGATCAGATTGGTATTCAAGCTTTTTAAGATATAGATCTTAGAATTTGTATGCTAAACGAACTGTTGCAATTATGGTTTCAAGTTTTCTCCTTAAGAAGAAAAAATTATTATCTTACAAGTCTCTTTAGTAATCAGAATATCCACTAAAATTGATTATATTGAATCTAATCCACTTTACAAGCTAATTTAATAGAGATTTCCAACTTAAAAATCGCTATAACATAGAATATAAGGAGTACCATTCAACTTGCTGCAATACTCAGTTAAGATTTTGATTGCAGTTTAAAGATAATTTGTCGAATTATTTCTAAAGTCCCAATAAACTTTAATCACTTCTTTAGAGTTAATGGGCTGGCGAATATGCTTTGCTCTTTTTCCCTTGTTATGAATTTTCACATCACACTCCTCACAAAGCAGCTAGTCGCATTCCTAACATCTTATTTTGCGTTCTAGTTCTTCACATTCTTCACACTTTTCCATTTTATTTAAATATTCTATCATTCCTTAAATAATAAAAGCCCTCATCTAGATATCTTTTAGCTTGAAAATTACTAAGAATAACTAGAAGAAATTATAACTTGTCCAACCTTATTCTTCCTTTATTTCCTATTAAATGTTTCACAGCTATTTTTAACAGCCATTCCTTTAAAAACCACTCTATCTGAGATTGATTAGCGATATATAATAGCCAATTTACAGATAACTACTATTAAAAATCAAATAGTTTTCTTTACTACTTCGATAGATTTTCCAAGCACTTTTATACAAGGATAGATGCTAGATTAAATAAGAGCTTATAAAGAATAAAGATAATCTTATAATATGCTAAATTAGATATTTTGGAGTAGTATTTTTTAGTGTATTATGCTATTCTTCGAACTAAACCATACTTATAAAAAAGCTGACTCTAATGTGTATTGGAATTTATTCCATTACTTCTTATCATTTTTTCTTCTTTTTTAACTTATTTATTCTCTAAGCCTATATATTTTTCAACCTCTTCATAAGTATATGTAATGATATTAGAATGAAAAGTTGCAAAATAGATATCCAAAATAGCATTAACGATATGCATAGCTTAATAATGAGCAGTTTAATAAATTAGTCCTTTCTATTTATAAATAAAGAACTATTAACTAAAGATGTAAGTGTATAAGCATTGGATAGCTATTTTAATAGCTCTTCTTTTAATATATTTCTATCTCTTTATTTATTATTTAAGTCTATATAGTCAAACCATCTTACCATGTGATAGTAGCTTGAAATCATATTTTCTCAATTTCTATTTTCTTTGATTATAACCTTATAATATCTCTTTTATCTAATGCATTACATCCAAAATTGCATTTTAAGTATTAATATGGAAAGCGTGCAATTAGACGAATCTCAATCATATGATTGACAAATATATAATTATCTGCGAAAGGGAAATTAGCATTCTAATTTGTTTACAATGTACTGTAATAAGGATCTTAAGACCAATAGATATCATTATGGTAGAAATGCCAAATTTCATTTATTAGTATATCATCAATATTTTGAATCTTGTATCACTTTATTCATAATAATAAGGCTATTAAATAAGAAAGAAACTGTTTTAAACTCCTATTTAGCAAGGTAGTTTGCAAGTAAAAATCAGTTAAAGAATCCTAGCACTATCCCCTTATAAATTTTTAATCTAGCAAAGATATAAAAAGCATATCTTAAGGATAAATCTAACTAATAAGTAAAAGATTATCGTAAGTGAAAGATACCATATGAAATACTATAAAGGGTAGTTAATTATAACTATATGAAAGTTATATAAAGCAAATATATTAAAAACCCAATGCATTAAAAGTTAATTGTATTCTAGTAATTCAGTAGAATCAAAGAAGAGAGGAGTATTATTGACTATAATTGCTGCTGATAAACTTCTATACTTTTGCAAACTTATAGACTCACTGTGAGTTATAGATACTTTGTAATGTTATTCAGAGTGATGAAGATTAAAAGAGAATTTAGTGAAAGATATATACAAAATACTCTTAAATAGAAAGTAAAAATCAATACAATGAGATGATATAATTTAGCTTTAAATTGGATTATAAGATACTGATTAATTAAAAACTCAGCAATTTCTTATATAGTCCTATATTCAGGCCTAATTAATCTTACTTGCTTAAAGTAATTTTATCTCTACAGTTATCTTCTAAAAATTTTATTTATAAAAGGAAAATCTCTTTCTTATTTTTCAGCCAATATACAAAATCCTAAAAATTAAAAAATTTTGGTAAATTTAAAGATAAAAAGTAAAATATAGGGTATTAATTAAACTAACAAGTTAAGTTAGTAAGCGAAGCATTTAATTTAAGAATGGAGTCTATTAAGATTTTTCTGTTCTTGGTGTTATTATTTCACTGCTCTGAAGCTCAAATGGTTGCCGTATTTTATACAAAACGATCTGATGGCTAACTTAGAGATTTAATTGCCGAAAATATTTAGAATCTATTTTCCTTTGAATTCAGATTGATTGATATAGAGCTTACTAGTTAGTTCCAAGTATATAATGAAATGAAGAGAACATAGACACAGGAAAAGATTTTCTTGGCTATTGATATTACTAAAACTTTTGTGTTTTCCTTTCATATTAGCCAAGCATGCAAATAATGAAATGCCTTACATTTGGTTACGGATACTCATACTGATCTATTTACAGACAATTTATTGATTACTGATCCTTAGTATTAAGATCTAGTTAAGGCTTATCGAATATTCTTTGACTATTATAAATGAAAAAACGTTGCTTTGATATAAGATGAGAACTAGTATGAGTTTATAGATAACTTAGCCTTTTAAGATTGAATTAATGTAAAAATTAGGTTGTAGCTTTCGAGTTACCTGTCAATACAAAACCATATTGAAAATATAGGTGGAATCTTAAAGGCCTTGGGAGTGAGTATTTTTGTATTCGAAACGTAAGGAAAACTCTTAGAAAACGTATTAGAAATCTCTCAAAAGTTGATATTAAATAAAGAAGGATTTCAGTGAATCTTGGGATAATACGCCTTTAACAAACTCTATAATTAAAGCTAAAATGGCAAGAAAATATAAGAAGGCATGATAGGTATTTCTATAGATCTGTTCGAGAGCCATGCCTATTATCATTGATACTTCCTTAAAGAGTGGTTAATTATACTTAGCAAGGTGACTTCTAATTCCATTAAGATAAATTATGATTCCTATTTACAAGAAATATAGAGGAACTATTATGATATTTATAGGTATAAGATTTTCAATTACTAGAAGGATCAACTTATTGTAGCTGGAGTGATTGATTTATAAAATAATACGATAGAATGACGACAGAATCTCGAGTTTCTGGGAGGAGTTTTTAATGCTCCTTAAGGAGATAAAGTGATTATTGAAGTGTCTTATGTATCAACTGGTGCAAATCCTGATGGAAGTTACGTAAATTTTATTGATGGGATAATAACTGGAGCAGAGCTAGGCTTCATAGAAGTTAATAAAAGAGATGATATTTTACCCAATTACATTTTAAAACCTAATGGTTTAAGTCCAGGAGGCACTCTTTTTGATTGAGATTGAGACAACATGGAATATGAGGCAAAAAAGTAAAAGTTCGGTGTAGGTATGCTAGGTCCTTATGCTTCAGGGGTTAATAAGGGATGACTAGATTTGCTAAGCTTTCATAAAAATGATATTCCTGTAATAGGTTCTTCTGCTACAAGCGCTATGTTTACAAATAAAACTGCCTTTCCTAACTATGTGAGAACTATAAACTCTGATGCTTATATGGCCGTAATTTAAGTGAGAGTTATGCTTCTTAATGATTGGACAAAATTTTCGATTCTTTATGGTGATGATGCTTGGGCTACCAGTTTAGGAAAAGGTATTGAGGAAGAAGCTGCAAAATGAGGAATTGAAGTAATAAATGAGGAAGGCATGAGATAATTTCCAGCTTAACTGTAAAAAAAGAACACTAGTGATTGGCATCCTTAAGTTGAGGCTTTTCAAAAAAGTGGGGGAAGAATTGGGATATGCATATGCTATACTGATGATGTTTATAATTATATCATGCCTTATTTATATGATTTAGGAGCTCGCACAGGAGATTGAATATGAATAGCGAATGAATGAATTGCTTAAGATATCATTTCATAAGCATATACTAATGAGATTTAAAGAAAAGCGATGGAAGTCATTTAGGGTACTTTATAATACAACCCATCTGCTTTTAATGGAGAATATGGGTAGTATATGTATGAGGAGCACATAAGAGTTTTTAATGCAACACCAATTTGATATGCTTCATTTTCTTATGACGCTTCGCTATTACTTGGAGCTGCTATTGATTATTGCATCTAAAGAGGAGACGATTTTACTGATCACTAGACATTAAATAAAGGTCTTAGAAAAGTAAAAGTTCATGGAAGTACTTCTTCTTAACTTTCAATAGAGACTGGAACAAATGATCCTGCTAGCAAGTAATATGATATAATAAATATCAGAGATGAAGATGGAGATGGCTTATGAACAAGTGAAAAAGTAGGATTATTTTGCTCAACTTGTCCTGTCGTTCTACAACTTTAAAAGTAAATAATGTGAGCAGATGGAACTTACAATACTCCAAAAGATTATATAGTAGATATAGATTGTCCCTTTAGATCAAGGCAAATCAGAGATTTTAAAAAAGGAGAAAATTTAGCTTTTATAATAAATGCTATTTGTGTCTCTTTTTCTGCAATTTTTGCTTTAATAGGATATAGATTTTGGAGAAATCAGCAGTTAGAATAATTAACAAATTTAATAGAAATGACAGCTGCAGATGGTATTTATTACATAATCTTTATAGTAGAGCAGGCTTAATACATTTCTGTTGGTCCAAATTTTGATTCTATTCATGAAGCAATATCTGAAATTTTCAATCTATTCAAACTTGATGTCTACAAATTTATAAACTGAACTGCAGATACCTATTACTTTGTATTTAACCTATGTTGTTTTGTTACTATAGTATGGCTGATTTTGCTAATTATACTATTTTTACGACTTGAAGAGAGATTCCCTCTTTAACTAACTAAGTTTCTTACAAATATAGCATTTTGGCTGCTTCCGATTTTAAGTCATTTAAGCTTTTTGCCGATTCTATATATCATAACTGACTTATATTTATGTGTCCATGCTGTTGATTTAAACTTTGATGACCATTTAGATTATGATGAGAGTTATTTGGATAGAGACTGCAATACATTTTGTTGGCACGGAGACCATAAGTTTTACGTGGCGTATGGCTCAATATGCCTTGGCTTCTTCATTCCAACAATCTGCATGCTAAGACCTTTCTTTTAAGAACTTTAGATAGAAACCCACATAAAATAATCATCCAAATTTATAGTTCTCAAAACCTTTATTTAAGCATTTTCCATCATGTTCCAAAAAACTCTAGGAACTTACTATCAAGAAGCTTATGGTATAGTATTTACAGTTATGTTCTCATTATATACCATAATAGTCTACAGAATAAAGCCTTTTAACTATGGAAGGATATACTGCATATAAGTCACATGTCTCATTGCTGTTGTTTTCATAAGTTCTTTAGCCACTCTAAGCATGCTTTCTAACACTGAAAAGCATCTAGGATGGTTTGTAGCTCTTATTCTAGGATGGGTAGTTATATTTTCAGTGGGGTTTTATATTATGTTTAAGAAATTTCCTAAATACTTGTATAGGAAGAAGTAAGATAATACGCTATGGTTTAGATTTGCTTTCAAGCCTCTAGCTGATGTTAACATGCTGAATGAGGTTATCAATCAATAGCATGCAAATAAATTAAGTATAAGTCCATTAAAAATAAAACCATCTGATAACTTAACGTTTCAAGAATGCTCTCAAATGAATAAGACCGATAACAAAATAAGTTAGAATACTTCTAATGTAACTAAACAAAACTTAACAGGTATAGATATATCTAAAACATAGAGCGCCAACTTATTGGAAAGAAACTAAGAAATTTCCTCACCAACTAAAACTAATAAAAAATTAAAGGTTTAACAGTTTCAAACAAAAGACTTAAAAACGAAATCCTAATATGATATCAAAATGCAGCCTGAGAACATAAAGTAAGATCTGGATAAAACTCTTGATCAAAGTGGAGATGAAAATTAAATATTTTAGAAGTAAGTTTTTAAATTACCTTTAGGAATAATACAATGAAACAAGCTAAATAGAATAAAAGGGAATAACCTTTAGTTATACAAGAATTTTCAATAGAAGACGAAGAAAGTTGAATTTGATGGACTTAAATTTCTTTTAATCATTATATAGTTAAAAAATATCTTCACTATTACTCTAGTAGGTATTCAATTACCTTTGTCCAGTAACAAAATTATAAATAAGAGAGATATATAAAATACTATATCTGAAGTACAGTCCTCAAATTAATAATAAAATATAGAGAATCATAATTTAAACAATCACAGCATTCATATTCTATTGCCGTAGATTCTTAGAATGTTGGACTAAGAACAGCATATAATGAATCAAATGGAATGCTACTTAAAAGTATAAAAAGCAATTATCAGTATATTTAATTAACAGCGAGCACATGAGTATGTGATATAAAAATAGGTCTAGCTCTATTATCAGTAGAAGAAAGTGCTTAATGAAGCATTATTTAAGTCTATATTATTATTTCACAACCAACTGATAGAATATCTATAACGAGTTAGTATAAAATATATATAAAGATGATTTATTTTAAATTAATAACAATTTATTCAATAGATTTGGCTTCATCATATCCTTAGATAGTAAATGCTTACAAACTTTATGCAAAATCATGCAAGGATACTTTACTAATATGAACTATATTTGCTTTATCTTTATTTTTTAATTTTTTACTTGTATAAAATCTTAAATGCGAATCAATATATTTTAACTAGAACTGAATTTGAGATACTTAATATCCTTTATTGAAGAGATTATTACTTTTAGATTTATCTCCACCTTCAAACTTTCATCCTCTTGTATCATAAATAGCTTTAGTCCTATCCTTTTTTATCCTATACTTCCAATTTTTGCTAATTTTAAATCTTTCTGTATTCGTTTTTTCATGCTCATTTTATTGATAACCCAGTTCTTATTTAGTAATTTAATCCCCTTTAATCCTATTGTTTATTTAAGTTAAAGGAATTTCATTATAAGAAGTATAAATGGATTATTTATAAGCTTAAGTCTGTATTGTGGGATGATACTTTTTATAAAAATAGAAGTCATTAGATTATTTATTTTCATTTGAGGGATTTAAAAGCAAATAAGAGAAAAGGATATTCAGTAAAAGTGACAAAAAGAGAGAAATATTTGCAAGCAAATAAAGATAATAAAAATAGAAAATAGTGGATTTCTTTCTAGCATTAAAGAAAATATTGTTAATACTGTTAATGAATTAGATACAAAATATAAATATCATAAAAGTCTTCCTAGTCAAATTCAGAATACATGTCTTTAATTTAAAATTTTAATCTAATTAAAGAGATAAATTTTAGTAAAAGGAAAGAATAATTAAATTAGAAAAATGTATGATAAAATTAATTAAATCAGCTAGTTATTTTGTATACCATCTAATTTATCACTTAATTAGGAATTTATAATCTAGCATAATTGAAACCAACTAAGTTTACTAAGATTTGGTTATAGTTTAATTTCAAAGTTATCTGATTTAATTTGGTTTAATACTTTTATTAATTATACCAGAAAAGTGTCTATTTATTAAGTTAGCGTCTTTTATAATATCTTTTTTATGAGGGAATTGGTTTTTATATTTAAAGCTATTAAGATGTTGAAATTTAGAAATATAAAAGATAATAAAATTTGAAGGAAGTTTGAAGAGCAAGATACAGTGTAATATAATGAATACCATATTAATTATGGCTAAAGAAAGAATTGTAAGTTTGATCACAAGTGCTATTTGCCATACTTTACATTCATTTCTATATGCTTTCTTACTTCTCTTTCTTCCTAGAGAATAGCACAGCAATGACAAAAGAAATGAGTGCAGCAATCTCCTCCAAAGCTTCCGTCAATCTAAAGATTTTCTCTAATTTGACCTCTGTTCATGGGATAACAGCATAAAGGAAAAAGACAAGTTAAGCAGCAATGTTTCTTTCCAGATGAATCTCCATCAATAGCTTTAAAGTTCTTATAAGTAATGTATAAGCTAGTACAAGGTGGTAAAATAGTTTCGCAAAGGCACAAAGAAGCATTCTCAAAGCATCCGCATAATCCAGTCTTAAATTTGTTTAGAGGTTGTTTTATTTTATTTTCTTATGTAAGTGGCTATTAAGACATTTATTCTAGTTTAGATTTATAATTATTTAATCATCATTCCTTTAAATTATTAATAACTGTATTATTTAATTTAGGATACTTTTGTTATGGATAATTGAATGCCTTCTAAAACTTTATCATTGCCTTCTAGATATCAAATTATCCTTATTACTTTTCTCTTAGTCATCTAGTGTAATTCATTAATAAAATTCTTTTTATTTTTTCATAAATTAATGACTGAAAACTCTAAATAAATTAGACTAAGCTGAACCATAATTCAGAATCAAATCTACTATATTTTTATTTCCATAAGCATTTTTACAAGCATATACATCAAGACAAATTTTATATATACCAAATTATAATTAAATTAGCTATTTGATAGAGTTAAAAAACAGAAAATTTACTAAAATCGCACTTCTACTAGCAAATTTAATAACCTTTTAAAATGGTTTCTCTTCCTAATATCTATATTTCTTTCTTTTCTTCCAACACTACAATTTATATTATTCTTTTTTCTTTAAAAACCATATTTTAGTCCCTAAATTCTTTTAAAGCTCTAAATAGTTTCTATAAGACATACAATATAAATAATGACATTACAATATAATTCTATTTATTAGGCTAATATTAAATAAATAGATCAAAAGATTATAATGCTCTTGTCTGCTAAGAGATAATATTTCATCTCAATCTATTCTATCTTAAAGTTATCATCCTACTTACTTTAATGTTTATTACCTTATTTTAAATAACATTATTAATAAATTTAACCTAATTTAACTGCTCTTTTTCTATATTTAAGATCATTATTGGTTTAACTCCTTATCTCTTTCAAGTCTCCTAACTTATGTTTATAAAACTAAGATTAATAGCTTTTAATATCTGAATCTAAGTCTAAATTTAGTTTCTTAATAGTATTCCCTACATTTGCAGATAAAAATTTACTATTCATTATTTTTTCTAATTATAAGAAAGAGCGATTATAGAATACGCCCTATGTAAGAACTTTTATTGAGTAAACATACTATAAACTGATAATGCTATAGAGATTGAAGATTAACAATATGAGAATCATCTAGTAATTTCATTTTTTATTCCAAATAAACTTTAAATTAGGATTATAGAATTACGCTTATTTAAGTTTAATGACCAAATAAACTACTATTATAGTATTTAAATTTATGATCCGTTATACGCTGAGATTTTGATAGTCAACCTTTATAATTATTTATTCTTTAACTATCAATCTTCTGATTCTTTTAGAACTAAAGCTTAAAATGATTTTCTACTTTATATCTTAATCTTAACTTCTAAAGGAAGTATTAAGATCTTAGCTTAATTACTAAATGGAATATTAAAAGTGTCTTGTTGGTCTTTACTATATTAGCCTGCTTTATATCTGATCTTTATTATAATTTTGGTTTCTTTGTTTTTGCTTAATTTGGCTATTGTAGCTTTCCTTAATTTTAAGCTTAGAAGACTTAATTAATTAAATTATCTAGCTTCCTATGAGTTGTTTATAGCCTCTTCACCTTCAACTGCCACTTAATCTTGCAATTATACATCTTTTTTCCTTAAATTACGTCGAAATTTTCTGCTCCGTTAACCTTTTTTGTTAAATAATGAAATAGTAATATTCAATAAAGGAAAACGGAGCAGTAGAGTTTATAAATTGGTAGGTTAAAAATTAAAATACCTTAAATGGAATTTTAATTAACTGCCACTTAAGTAGCTGCATTTAACAAGATGCTACCTAAAGGATATAAATTAGAACCTTCAATTTAGAAAGAGAAAAAAGTAAAAAGCCCTTAAGAATAATAACCTATAATTTAGCCTAAAACTTAACCTCCAAAGGAAAAAATTTAATAACCTAATAATAAAAAAGTCTAACCATCTATCAATGTTACGTAAAATTAACCTTAGTAATAGAATCCTAACAAATAACGAAGAACAGAAGCTGAGCTACTTGATTAAGAAAGTCCTAGAAAGATATAGAAAATAGAAAAAAGAGTAACTAGAGAAAGAAAACCAGAAGATCTTGGTTTTGAGCCTAAAATTAAAAATGCTGAAATCTATAAAAAATGTATCAAGATCATAACTTAATTAAAGAGGTAATCGCTTGCTGTACCTTTTTTATAACCAGTAGATCCAGAAGCTTTGAATATACCTGATTATTTTACTGTTATTAAGGAGCCAATGGATTTAGGTACTGTAGAGAAAAACTTGAAAAATGGATTGTATTCAAGTATACATTAGTTTGGAGCAGATGTTAGAAGAATTTGGTCCAATTCTTTTAAATATAACGCACATGGAAGTGATATGTATCATTATACTCTGGAAATGAGTAAAATATTTGAAAATCTCTATAAAGAGATAGAAAATGCTGACAATGGTAAAGTTGCCATTGAAGAGATTAAAAAGCAAGTCAGTTAGATATAAAACTAGATGAACAAAATGAATAATCCTGTTGCTAAACCTGTCTAAGCTTCAAAAACACCAGATAAGCCGATGTCTATGTAGGAAAAATAAAACCTTGGTAAAAATATAAGAAAGTTAGATCCGAAATATTTAAGAGGCGTTATGAACATAGTTGCTGATGGTCAACCTGTAACTTAGAAGACTCTAGAATTCGATATTGATAACCTTCCTACTAGAATCCAAAGAGAACTAGAAAGATACGTCAAATAATGCTTAAGCAATTGTAGTAAAAGCAAACGTTCTAAAGGAGAAGTTAATATAAACGGAATATAGATGGCTCATAAAAAGACTGAGGAAAGGCTGAAGGATGTAGATTAGAAATTAAAAAGCATCCAAGAAAATAAGTCAGTACCTTAGTAGATGAAAGAGTAGGAAGAAAATTAGAACATAAAGGAAGATACATCAAGTTCCAGTTCAGATTCCGGTATTTTATTTATTTGCAGAATCGTCTAGCTCTTCTGATGAAGAGTCGAATAAACAATAGAATGGATTTGGATCCATGCTTTGAGAATTGCCTAACATAAAAACACTGAAAGTTCTATATACCTTTTAATTATATATACAATTTGTAAACTATGCTTACCTTTCATTTACTTAAATCCCTTAAATCAGGTAAATAAATAGATTCTTATGATATTGAAGCCATCTAAATTAGATTAAAACTATATAAGTAGTAACTAATCAAAGTTATTTCATATCACTACTTCACAGCTAAGATCAAAGAACTTTCTCTTAGTCATTTGGTTACATCTTTCATGGAAGATTCATATGCTATGCGAACTCTAGTCTTCTAATCTGGAGCAAACTTTTCTATTACTTGATGTAACCTTATAAGCGGTTTAGAAAATCGATTCCATCTGCTCTTTTATATTATTATAATAGATTTAAATAAAATGCCATCTAGCTTACTTTATACTTTTATTTCATTTAATTTCTACATTTAAATCTCACTCCCTTCTATATAACTGCTCTTAAACTTATCTAGTTGAATTAGCTTTATCTCCTCTAATATTGTAGTGCTATACAATGGGAAATATTTTTAATTGACTAAGAGTTTTGCTTATAATATACAAAATTGCTTAATTTCAGGATTCAGATGAAGGTAAAAAGAGTACAAGTAAGGATAAGTACTAGATGACAGTTGATACAAAGGGTATTTAAAATATGAAGATGAATAAAAAATAAGCCCCTATAAGCCTGTTACTCTATTTGAGTAGTAACTAGCATAGCTAAAGTAATTAATTTAAAAGGTACTCCAGTTTTCTTTAACATTAAGCGTTTTAATTTAAACTTCAAACTAAATAAGTATACTTAATTAAATCTCTAAGATTATAAATTACTACTATAAGACAAAAGCTTACTTGATGTAAATTATTTGGTTAATTTAAATTATCAAAAGTCTATTTAGATACCTTAGAGTGCATCTTGTGTATAATTAAAATAGAGATATAAGATTTTACTTTGCTTCATTCAATTAATAGAATACAAAGAATGACTTTTAATATCTATTTTACTAATAATAGAAGCTACTTTGTATGCTAATGAAACTTTCAGGTGTTTTAAAAATCCTTTATTTGGGTATAGAATGGATTAGATATTTCAGGATATAAAGGAAATGACTACTTTTTATACAATTTAAAAGAAAATAATAAGTTATAAAAATGTTTTAGCTTAAATAAAGTCTCCGATTGATTGTAAGGAAAAATTATCTAAATTCAGGCTAAATAATTTTCTACCTGTTGATTCCTAGTCAACACTAAAGATATATAGCTTATTCCTAAACTTTTTGATCTAATTTAATACTGTAACCTAATGTTATTTCTGTATTATTCGCTCAGTTTTTCCTTCAGATAAATTGAATTTGAAAATTGTTTTAATTTCTATATCATTGCAATCAAAGCCTCCTAAAACAATAAGTTACTAGCCTATAAGATAGCATCCATGCAGATTAACTGGATAAGGAAGTTTTACTAATAAAGTTCTGAAATTATCGTATACAGGATCATAACTTTCTATAGTATCACTTAGAATTTTATTTGCTAATCTACCTCCAACAAGGTAAATTAATTTTTAGTCAGTAACTGCGTAGCTAGAATCTCTTACAATACTAGTCGACCCGATATTTTATCATTTCCCTTAATCCAAGCTATATTTTTCACTTGTTAAAGTATATTCCGTAGAGCTGACTTTGCCAGAAAATATATAAATATAATTTCTCAGGTAAACCAGACTATGATTGTATCGTTGCTTTTTCATATTGTCAAGTTACTAAAAATTAACATTGTCGTTTACTGCTAATTATCTAACCATATAAGTGCTATTTACTGGGTTTTAGGTCAAACTTTCCTAACCTCCACACATAAAAATTCATCCCTCTTTTAAACTGCAAGATTTCACAAGATTAGGAATTTAAATAGGAACTACTATATTAAGTCAATCTCCTGTTTATACGTTATACTGCAAGATTTCATTCTTCTTAAACTTGCAAAAATGAATATAGTTATAATTGACTGTCTTCTTCAGTATCAACCCAGCTTCTATCACTTCTTTGTATTCTTGATTGAACTCTAAATTTTCTTCCATTTTATACTGCTTAAAGATACTCTTCAGTTGCTTTTTTTACTTAATTAATTTAATCTTAGTTAGAGGATTTGACTAACTCATTTTATACTATTGAAAAAGATTATTTTTCTGGTTTAGAATTTTCTATTTAAGGGCTGTAGAGTTCTAATATAAGCTCGTTTATTTAATCTAATGAACCTCTTCTAATGTTATCTTCAAGAATCTAATTTAGCTTTGTATCTTTGCTATAAGGTCTTTAGATACCTTAACTGTCTAATTTTATAACTCGTCTAGAGATTTTATCTAACTTATCACTTATTCTCTATCAAAGTTCTGTAGTTATTTAAGAATTGAAGATTATAGCAAGTTATGAGCATAAATTATTGTTTATAAATCATGCTAAGCATGAGATCGGGGATCTCTGATCACCTTCATACAGTCAATACAAAATTGTTAGTTTTAATCTGTTTCTTTACTCTTATTTAATTGTTTCTATGGAGCATTATTGGTCTAAAATTGGTTTATTTATTCTTTTCATATTTCTTTGTTCTATACTGACTAATTATGCTATAGATTTATTCTTTTTTAATAATTCTAAGATTGTTTAGAAAAGGTATGAACTAGAACTGTTTATAGCTTACTATCAAGCATAGCTTCTTCATCTTCATATTCTTCAATATTTTCTTAATCCTGGATATAAGCTTATGGGGCTTTATTTCCTTCCTAGTTCAAAAGCTAAGAATTTGGTGGCTACCCTTATTAATGTCTTTTCATATTTAAGGATAGAAATATTATTTATTTCTTTATCCTTATTTTATTTTACTATAACATACTTCTAAAGAAGTTCTTTTCATTGCTTTATTAACTTTTGGATAGTTCTATTTTAAATGCGATTATATTATTTATTATTAGAGGAAGGAGAAAGATACTTCTACCGATAGTTTAGTATATTTGAAGAATTAGAATTTTAATCCGCTCTTAGGTTGCTTTTTTGGAACTATTATAACCAATGTGAGTATAGAATGACTAATGGTTTGTTTTAATTGAATTGCTGCTTCTTATAGAACTTTTCCACTCTTCTTATATATTTGTACTAAATTTAACCTTCATACTTTCATTCGATAATTATAAATTGAATATATAGAATCAAAACGTACCTACTTAATCATCCATTGAATATAATTAACCATTCATTTTATTGTATATTTTTATATTCAGAACTAATGTTTTTTTGGCTTGGTCTAAAGAATCTTTTAATTAGCTTATATATCTCAAAATGTTTAAATTATGCACTTTTAGTAATTTTTACTTTTATTATGAAATAAATAAGCTAGTTTCATTTCTCTTTAATGAGAGGCTATTATTTAAGTATTATTTAGATTTAATCCTTAAATCCTTATTTTCATAGCCCTTGCTTATTTCACACTAAAGCAAATATATAAATATCAGTATTTAGTATTCTAAACTTAAACTCTATACCCAAATAAATTGCATACTTATTACTAGATTAAGATTATCCTTATACTTAAATCACTTAGTTTATTAAATTCCCATCTTAATAATTAGCCTTTCTCTGCTTAGTTAAATCATATATTAAAGCATAGACATATCAATCATTATAGTTAGTCTAGTATTATTAATCAAAAAAGGCTTTTCTTTATACACTCCCTCAGTTAAAATGCAATAGGATATAATTAAAGATAGAAGAGATATCTTAGCTTAATAATAGACTACCTTTAATTGCTAAATCTCTATTGCTTCCTAATCTTATAATTCTCATTATTTTCATTTCTTAGTTTTCTTGTACCTTTTTATGCCTTTGGATTAGATTGAATCATAGGAACTCTGTTAATTCTCTAAAAAGGTAGTAAAATAAAAGGGAATGAAAGTAAAATAGATAATAGAACTCAACTAAGACTATTAGCTAAATCTTTAGATCTAGAATAGCCTTAAAGGTAAAAGATAAGAGAGATAAATATCAAAAGAAATAAATAACAGCTATATTTATTTACTATTAAGAACAAGTGGATAAAGAAATCATTCTTATAAAGATTTAAGAGGTTAATTGAAATAATTATAGATACTTTTAAACTTTGGGAAGTATCTAACTTTGTTTACAGTTAGAAAAGGAGAAAATGAAAAAGAAGAGAAATCAAAATTTAAAGATAAGAAGGTTATTCATCCTATTGATATAAAACTTTTATTCACAGTATATATAATATTAGCAAAGGTTTTATAGCATTAAGTTATGATACATTTATAAAAGGAGTTTATTTAATAGTGAGTAGCTGGAATAATATGATTATTGAACTTAGTTTTAAATTAAAATTAAAACTAAAAGGAATGTTTAATCATGACTTCAAGAGTTTGCAGAACATTTTTCTCTATATTATGCAAATATAAATTATATTGATTAGAAAGTTTATATCGTAATTCTGTATAATTTAAAAGTTATAAAATGAATATACAAATTCTAATGCCTATAGGAATAAAGGATACTTAATCTTGCTTAATTTTTATATAAAATACAAATTCCTAACTATCAAATAAGTAAATATGCTATAGATATACTGAAAATCTCTATTCACCTCATTTAATAATTAACAGTTTATGTTTGGGAGATAATAATTTCCTTCTTCTTAATATCTCAGTTATAAATCATTATATCCTAACTCATTTTTTATTAGCTCATATATAATTATGTACCTTTTGAGCTGCTACAACTAATCATTTAATTTTATTTTGCTGAACTTTAAATATAATATAATGATAATGATAATCTTAATATCATGCATCATTACTTTTTCATTAATTATACCATAGTTAGTTTAATTTACCGATTCTTAATATTGTTTACTCCATTAGTAGTTTCTGCTAACTTTTTATGAATAAAAAATAAAATTTCCTTAGATCGATTTGATTTGATTACAACATCTTCTTGTTTAATGTTTATAAATATAAGGTTGCTTATCTAGAATTTTAATTATATTAATTATATTTAATTAATCTTTTAAAATGAGCGCTTCAAACTAATTAAATTAAAGCAATGAGAATTATAATTTTAAGCTTATAAATTTAAAGTATTTATTATTAAAGGAAATGGTGCTAGTTAGTAGATTAACTCATTTATTTAATATTTATTATTTACTATATTTTGACTTATCAATATCAAAGTTACATTTTTGTATTAAGCTAACTTTTTTTTATAGCACCTTAATCCGAACCCCCATCTATAATAATTTTACTTAGTATTTAAGTATATTTACCTTCTTAGATGTTTATAATAGCCATAATATTAACCTCTTTTAATAATATTTATGTAGCTATTGGATTATTAAATTAAATCTTGGAGTGTAATATTTTGGTAGCTATGATTTAGCCTAAGTATTACCCTATGCTTCTATTGTTTTTATACTAGGCTATTTTAATTATACCTTATCAATATAATAGATTAATCTATTTCCCTTTAACTTGTTGCTAATGCTAACTAACTATTATTTCTTTTCATATTATAAGCTACACTAGACTAGTTTCTCATTAGATAAGTAACTAAGTTATAAAATTTTATGCTTAAAGTATTATTTTCAAGGCAAACTTAGTTAGTTATAGCATTGTAAGGCATAATAACTCTAATATAGAAGTGACTTTTTACTTTTATAGTTAGGGTATATTTAAGTATAGTATTAAGCTTATGGAAAGTGACTGTAAAGGACTACTAGAAACTTACCTACTATTAATAAAATGTTTTAAGGAGTAAGTTTTAGGTTATATTTGTGAAATATTACTCTTAACCTTAGGGAATTACTATTAAAAGCGATATAGGTACCTAGTAAACTAATATATAGCATAGTTAAATATTCCATTTAGTAAGTGTAGGAGATTAAAATATTAATCTGATGGATATATTAAATGCGTAAAGGATCTAAATAAAAGCTATGCAAATTAAGAAGGAAGTAAGCTTATTTGAATAGATATGCTAATATTACTTTATATATATTTATTAACTTACAATTAACTAATCTTATCTAAAACTGCTAATATGGAGTTAGTTATTAAGTATTAGGCTTAGATTCAACTTTAATAACTTAAACTAAAATATAAGAAACTTATTTCAAATATAGACACTAAGTCTAAGATTAAAAACTAATAATTGAAAGTATTAAAGATTATCTAATTAGCAAAGCATAATATAAAGAAATAAATTATCTAAAGCATAATATTGAAAGAGTTGTGTAACTATAAAGAGACTTATAATGAAGTAACTTTAATTAGTATTGTAATAACTTTAATGGTAACTACTTTTATATGTAACTTTATGTTTTCTATTGTAATTACATTTTAAAGTAAATAGCAAAACAATTTTATATCATAACTTTTACTTAGAATCTGATTAAAGCAATCAGCTTTCGTATATACGATGGATTTAGGCAAATAAATCCTTGCAATTTAAGGATGGAAGCTTTTTAGTTACCTAGATATTAACTTTAAGCTAGTAAATAAACTAAAAGTAAAAACTTTAACTATAAAAATCAAAAAATATTGCAGCAATTTTTACCTCTATTGCTCGCAATCTCTATCTTACACCATCTAGCTTGCTTTAGATCATAAATCCATAAAGTTTTTTCTCTATCATATGCATAAATGGCATTCTATGAATGAATAGGGTTATTAGGATATAGAATCTACTTGAACTATTATCCATGAGTAATAAATCTATAGCTATCGAATATATAAGTATGCTCTAAATCAAATCCAAATGTTACTATATCGTTTTTAATGCTACAGCAAAATAACTCGTCTGCAGGGTTAGGTAGCCAGATATCTTTTTCTAATATTCACTAATCTCTATCAATGATATACTTTATTACTAAATCAGTTGACTAGTTTTTAGCTTTATAATAGCCTCCTAGAATGTAAAGTCAGTCGTAAATGATAGAAATGCCAAAGTTGTTAATTTAGTATTTAAGCTGGAAGTTATTGATAGTCTGGAATTATTTCGATTGAGTATTAAATACTTCATTGTTAAAAGTACCTTAAATACAGTAAATTGTCTAGCTTTACTAACATAGTCCATGATCATTGTATTGATGCTTGCTTTAATAGCTTAGTTGATTCAATTTCCTTTAGTTTTGCTAACTCTGAAAATTAAACTCTCATAGTTAGTTCTAAACTTAGTAATACAGAACTCTCTCATCTACTTAAATGCTACGACCAACTGAATAA
The DNA here is from genome assembly GCA_946699065.1 of Loxodes magnus. NCBI lineage: Eukaryota > Ciliophora > Karyorelictea > Loxodida > Loxodidae > Loxodes > Loxodes magnus. The sequence goes on from CAMPDV010000179.1 coordinate 135,610, forward strand.
AACTCTACTTATGCTTTGCAAGTAGCTTAGTTTGACTTATTTTTACTTGAAGCTTCAATTGTAGCAATTTTTCTAGACTAAGGAATAACAAAGAGTAGAGTATTTGATTGTACTTTGATGGGCTAAATTTCTAATTCTTAAGGCTTTTCTTAAGTAAATATTTGGTTGGTATCAGATAAGCATTGCAAGTCGTTAAAATCAGGTCTTCTTGCTTCATCATGCATAAGCATCTTCATTAGTATTCCTGAATATTTGTCTGTTTTATATATTTTTTCTACTTATTCTATTGATTATTTCACATAAGCAAAGCCATTTTTATGATTCAAGTATTAGGGTGGACTAAGAGTTAGAATATAAACAAGAGAGACAGCAAGAGAAAACACATCAGACTTGTATGGATTATATGTGCAATGCCTATCACTTTTCAATAAGCTTTCATATTATTAAGGAGAAAGGAACATTTAAGTTCCTCTTAAAGTATGTTCATTTGTACCCTTCTAATCTTTCAATTGCTTCACTTCTCCAAAGTCACCAAGCTTTACTTTTCCTTCATTTGTAAGGAAAATATTTTAAGGCTTAATGTCTCTATGAGCGAGATTCTCTTATTACAGTATAAATCCAGCTTTAATTAGTTGTGAGAAAAGCTTCTAAATACTGGTCTAAGTTCAGTATTACTGTGCTTATGAGCTTCTATTTCTCTGTTAGTATTTTCTAATTAGTTACTATAAATCCCCTTCACTGCAGTATTCTAACTCTGCTATTAGCTTATATACCTTTTAGTCTTTCTCTTCTATTACTTCATTCTTAAAACTATACACTTAGCAAAACAAGTCTTTGTCTTTTTATCAAACTTCCTTTTGCTTACACATTTCTTTCCAGAAATCATAATAAGTTTCCTAGCTGTTAGTTGTCAATAATTTTAGTACCTTCTTTAGATTTTAAATCTAGTCTTTTACAACCATCACCTCAACTCTTTTCCAGTTACTTACTAGCTCACTATTCTCTCCTCTCTTAATCTAATCAGTTCAAGAGTAATAATCGTCTTTTAAGTGATCTATAATCTTATATTAGATATGCATATTATTTTTCATATTTATTATCTATAAAGTTTAAAACATGCAAGTAATTATCTAATTATATCAGAATTGCAGCATCTACCATCAATTTACTAATATAATTATAGATTTGTCTACTAAACTCATTATATGCGTTGATTAGTTACTAATGTAGATATTTATACACTTTACTGATTCATTAATCAATAAGATAATTAAAGTAATGTGAGTTATAAAAGACATTAATCTAATAAGACTAATAGAGGATATTTTTAAATAGATGGTAGAAGTTTTGCTTTTCATTTCAGAAATCATTTGATAGCTAATTAACGAATCATTGGATAAAAGGGCTTATAATGGCAGCTAATTAGTAGTGGAACAGCTACTAAATAGTATGCTGATTATACTTATCTAACTAAATTCTTTTTATGATATAAAAGTAAAGAATATAAAGAGTGTAGCTAATTGAGCTAGATTAAAGTGCAATGGAACTGATTAATTAGGCTTGAATAATTATACCTTTTAGTTATCTATTAATTTAAATGAAGCCTATTCTTAACATATTAGCACCTAGTTCATACTATTTTTATTAATGTTAACATATAAATAAATACTATCTACACCTTATAATAGGCATTCCTCTAGCCTTTAAGAGCTATTACCTAATTTAACTAAAATCAGGATATACTTTTAAAGTTTTATCTAAGCATGTAGTAAAAACTCAAGGCTAAAGAATTAGTAAAATCAGTTAGATAACTAGCCAAGTATTAATAGTATAGCATATGAATGAATATAGTAAGGGTATAGTAATCTAAGCGAAGTAAGGCTTATACTGTAAAATATTAAAAAGGAATAATTTACTTTACTTAGATAGTTTATGGAGGATTATACTTTCAAAGTTATAAGTAAGTGATAAAAGCAAGTAAGTAGTATCTTCCTAATTATATGAAGACTAGTGTTAGAACTTTTGAATCATATTTAAGCTAAGCTATTGTCTGACTACCTTATTCACTTCTAATTTGTTCTGTTAAAACTGTCTATCTTCTTAAAGTGTTTAAGATATTAATAAAGAAGGACTTTAAGTTTATTAATAGAAGCAGGTAGTTCTTTTGCATGAGTTATGATAGTTAAGATATACGGAGGAGATGAGAGGAATGAAAAAGTAAACAGGTAGTAAAATATAGTAAGTAAGGGACTAATAAAATAGTAGGTTTAGGAATAAAAAAGTTTAATTTATTGTTTTGTAAATGGAAAAGTAAAAGGAAAAAAGCAGATCGAATAGTCCTAGGAATAAGATTTATGAAATCCTATTGTATGTGATTAAGAATGAGAAGAGTGAATTGTAGGAATTTACCAATGATTTCATAAACTAACTGATAAAGTCCACTACTTCTGAATCAGTCATTTATAACTTTGAAGATGGGTACTTTATTGGCTATCCAGATGGTAACTTTCTTAAGTAGATTTCGAAAGTTATAGCTTTGTGATTCTAGAACGGATCTTTCCCCATGTAGTTTTAACCTCTAGAAGGATTTTAGGATGAAATAACGTGTGTAATGAAAGTGCTTAATTCTTGTGATGAGATAATAAAAGACTTGTATAGTGCTATTGATATTCAAGAGAAAGCGATATGATTTGCTAAAGATCTTTTAAACAGATTAGGACCTAGAGGAGTTCTAACCTTGCTAGGAGTTAGAAGAACTAGAGGAAGCTATACTGATTACATGCTTCCCTTCAGACAGCATCTGGTAAATTCGTTCGGCAAAATACATGGAACTTCTAAACCTTTGAAGGAAGAAATTAAGATAGAAAATCAAACTTGACTAACAGTAGGAGCAAGAGCGCTAGCAAAGCATGCTCATAGATCTTCAGAAGGCTGGTGAGGAAAAATATAAGGAAACGAAATAAATAGAAATTAATAAGCTTTAGAGATAATTGAGCTAATAATTAATAATTGCATTTGGATTAATATACATTAACTGCCACATAATGAAGTAGTATGCGAAATTAGAGTATCTGAGGGATATGGAGCTAGATGAAGCATAAAAGATAGCTAAGTTGGATTCCGAGGATTTATCGAACCATAGATGGAGGAAGGTCATTTAAGAAGATGGAAGCATTGAATATCTTGTTTTATAAGCTTGTGAAATTTTATAATAAACGAGGTTATAAAATAATTCAAATCTTTAATCCTTTTCCTTTTACTCTTCTATTACCTTCCTTTTCGTAAAATACTCCTTCATTTTTTCTATCTACAAGATAGCTTTACTTTTGAAAAATAAGGTTGTCTTATGATATTCAATAGCTAGAATACCTGTTAAACCCTTATAGTAAAAGTATAATATATAAGAACTTTAGGTTAATTATAATGCTAAGAAATTCAATAGCTGTGTTTATTTTTTTCTTTTTAGCAGTTAAGAAAATTTAGCCTTCATCTCTTCTTTTTTTAGTAGAGGAAAGACTTAAAGGTAATAGCAATCCTTACGTTTTTTATTTTTGTCATAACAAGCTTTCTTGCTTTTTTAGCCACTTAATTTTATAGCATACTACATTTCATCCAAATAAGTAATTCAATTTAATCAAAGCATAAGCTTCGGCATCTCTAAATAATTCAGCCTCCTTATTAGAGTATTTTATATAGGAAGAAGTGGAGTCTGTGAATTAATGATTAGGGTTATTTAAGATAGAAGGAATGAAGTTTAAAAAGGGAATAATGAATGTAAAGATATTTAAATATAAATGAGCTCAGATAAAATTAAATCTGACTCTTCTATATACAGTGAAAACTAAGAATGCGAGGATTATTAAAATTTGAACTTCCAAGATAACTTCTGATAGTAACTTGCCAAAACGCTGTCATCTAATAATCTTCTCAACTAATAAATCATAGATTTGTCTAATCCTACAAGACCTGCAACTGGGACTTTAGTCTTCCTTGGTAGCTTTAAAGATGGGAAATTGTTTTTAGATGGTTAAGCTATTAAAGTATTTGCTGAGTAAGTGTAAAAGGAGAAATAAAGACACGAAAATTAGATGAGTTTGCTACAATTAAACTAAGTCAATGCAGAATAGCTTCTTAATGACTTCAATATCAACCTATATTCTATACTCAACATCTCTACCTTTGAGTGCGAACTTATAAGTAGGAAATAAGAAAGAGAGGTAATAAATTTTATGGCCACTTTAAAAAACATAGTATTAAATACAGTTACTGAACTAGAAAAAAATAGAAACATAACATTAAAGTACATTAAGGAGTAAAGCTAATAGCATAAGTATTATGGGATTTAATGTGCCTAATAAAAAGGATGAAGAATAATGTTGACAAGAATGAAGTAACTAAATCTAAACGTTGAAGATTACTTTAGTCAGAATCTTTAAGATTCTGCATTGAGTAAAAGGAAAGAGGATCTACTTAGAAGCCTTGATGCATAATACTAAGAGCTAGTTTGTAATGTGGCTCTTATAGTGGAATAAATAGCGGAAATATAAGTATAAAATGATAAAAAGTTAGGAAATAAACGAAAATAGACAGTCGTGAGTCCAGTCTGTAAGTTTTATTCTATATAGTTTCTAAACGAAAGCAAGTGTAGAGCTTGATAAAATGCTTGCTATAAAAAAGCTTAGACTTTACGGCTCCTTCTAAAATATATCTATAATCAAACGCCACAAGAAACTCTGAAAAAAAACTATTTCCAATCACTAAAGAGTATCTAGATCAACCTCTTACAAGATATGGTAAGTGTTTTATTAAGGTTTAAGATGCTTTTAATCTGCTTTCTCAACATCAGTTGACAACAATATTTATAAAATTTAAGGTAGCGAGTTACAATATGATAGTAAGATAAGAGAACTAATAGACAAAGAATAGCCTTTTTATAACTAGCTGCTACAGTGATAAAGCTAATTCTGAGTGATTTAGATAATACAAAGAAGAGAAAGAGATATAATTGGAACTGTTCTCAATTCTAATATTGACATTCAATTAATTGGGTGTCAGGTCCATGATTTAAAAACTTAAAATTAAGAGTTTTATGTGCTTGATATGCCTAATATGTATCAAACATTCTAAGATCCTACAAGTAACTACGAGAGTATGTTTCAAAAAGTGGTTTTAAGACTTCTAACAAAGGATGAACTAAATGTGATCTAAAATATCTATCAAAATTTAAACTTCAACTGTTTAAAGCCTCTAGACAAAGTGATACCATTCAAAGATGGGTAATTAAGATTTGCATATATCATAGTAAAAGAAATACATCAAACAAGGTAAAATTAATAGCTATGAACCTATTTAGTTCAACTAGACTTGAACAAAAACTGAACTTAAGGATAGTAAGAGTAGCAAACTTAATCATTCTACTGCTAAACATTAGGATGTCTTTCACAGTTTTAATCTTAAGAAAACTCTTCAATCCAGCAGCCTATCATTAAGGTTAAATTTAAGGAAGGAGCTTAAGCTCAAAAGCCAAGTGATTAGAATAAACGATCCAGTTCAGTGAGTAGGAAGGTTTAAAATAATTAACAGAAAACAATCTCTTCTGAAAATACAAAAAAGATATAGACTAAGAAGCAAAATTCCTCAGACTGATAATTGTGTCTCTTTCATGGCTATTTGTTACAGTTCTAAATGAACAATGAAGTAAAAGAGTTTCAAGAATACCCAACTGCTAATTTTTAAATCTAAAAAACAATAGAAAAATAAATAAAGTCTTGAAAAGAAGGAATTTCAGGTATAAAAAGTATCCTTAGCATAGTAGCTGAGGGATTACTTAAAGATTTTATAAAATGAATATAAAATTCAGTTTGCAGGACTTCAAGATTTAAAACTAAAATATAAAATATTGGATAAATTAGTTTATAACAATATAATAGAGAGTAAATACTATCTGATGACAAATCCTTTAATAAGTACAAAAAGTAGATAAATGCAGCTATAGATATTCTACGAGTAAGCTTTTATAAGTTTAGAAAGCGAGAGATCATGAAATACAAATTACCTATGAACTAAGAAGGTTAATTTTTGCCAGTTTAAGTGGAAAGCTATTGAAATAGGTTAGGCAATAGATTAAAGAAATTTTAGAGAGCTCCCATCCATTAGAATAAAAGCTTTAAGAATTGAAGGAGCTAAGATAATAAGCTGAGTAATAAAACTAATTATTGACACATGATAATAGTCATTATCCTAGTAAAAGACCTGTAAGTGATCCACCCAGTTTAAATACAACAAGTAAACCACTCAGTCCAAGAACAAAGTAAATCAATAAATTAACTATCAAACCTTCCACAGCCACAAATAAACAAGTTAGACAAATAAGAACGAAAATAAACATTGGTCTGAGTAAGTAGCTCAATTCAAAATCACAGAAACCCATGATAAGAGGTATGTATATTACAAGCGATAACATCAGTAGCAACTCTTCACATATAAGGAGTCGCAAGTTTAGTTAAAATTTAATTTTTTGTTTAACTTACATACTATTTTCATTTCTTAAACTTTTTACCATAATCTCCATTCAATAGTATATACTAAATTATTCCTAAAAATATACTTTAATAGTTTATATTTTTAGTTAATTCTCTTAATATAATAATAAGCATATAAGTGATTATCAGAATATACCAATTAGATATAACTTTGATGTTTAAGATAAGATTAAATCTCTAATTCTTATTGGTTAGTTTAATAATAGGAATCTTTCAACCTGATAACTTTAAGACATTGACTTTCACTAGAAATTTATAAATTCCTCTTAATAGATTTTTTTAACTTTGATATTTGATTAATTACTCCATTAATATTTATCCTTAACTAATAAAAATAGACAGATATATTCTACACTATCAGCTAATTCTATAGAGTCCTTATAAATGCTTAAAAATAGCATTCACGATCTATTAAAGCAACTATAAAGGCTAAAAGGAGTGGATTCGTTATATTGTATAAAAGTAGGAAGTTTCTAGTATCTTCTTAGTATAATTTAAAAAAGGAATTTTCTTAAAACTTTTCAAATATAAAGGCGATTTGTAAAGTTGCGCTTAAATTCTAGGTATGAAATTATAAAAAATCCCGCCAATTATATTATTTAAGCCTGTTTGGAAAAATGCTATAATAATGTCAAGGGTTGAAATGTTAATCGAATAGGCTTTTCATGGAAAAGTTAATAATGTGTTCATTCCTTAGGTGATGTCTGATATATGAAGAGAGGATAGTTACTAAGTAGTTCCATTAGAGTCAAAATTACATCGGTATTTGTTGTAAACTAACCGAAAAGCTTAAACTGTTAAAAAAATTAAGCTTTGTGATTTTGTAGGTGAGTTAAAATTAATTGCTCCTTCTGAGTTTATAACTGAAGAAAGGAAGTTTGGGAATGAAATCCTATCTAATGTGCATATAAATTAAAAGTTTAAAAACCAAATTAAGAGTAAACAACTAAATAAAATTGGAGGTATTTTTTCTGTTAATTAACTAGAAATAAGCCTCCAAGAAAAAAAAGCGAGAAACCTCAACGCAAAAGCAGCTTGCTTTATTCCTTCATTTGAAAAGGAAAATTAGATAAAATGTGTGGAATGAAAGGATGCTATTAATTGATATTTCTTATTTAATTTTATTTTGATACTTTTTCTCAAAATTAAGTTAAAAAGGCTTATCTTGTAGAATATTTAAAATAGAAACATAAAAGATTTCATTGTCTCGGGCTTTTGGTTTTCTTTAAAATTTCATTCAAGTCATGCTCGTACTACATATGGAAGCATTTATTATTCGCTTCCATTGCTTCAAGCTCAAGTGAATCTGCAAGAGTGTTGTAGTTTTTTTTTGGAATATCTATAAACTTATTCTACTTAAATATGTCCTTTACGAATGGATCTCACTAAGCGTGTATGCTATATATTGTTTCACCGCTTTTTTAGAGTAACTTCTAATCTTCCTACTTCAATTAATCATCACAGACTAGAATTAATTTGTTCATATTATTATAAGACTTAATAACTCTCTATATATTTTTGTCATTTCTACTCATTTGCAAGTTTTGTTCAAATTTTCTTTCTTAAAAAGTTTTTTTTCTAGTAAGATTCACAAGATCCTCAAATTATGACCTATGGTTAAAGGATATCTATTTTTAAGAAATTTAAGACTTTTACTTTCCCTTTTTTTCTTCAGAAATAATTTTCTCTTAGGTGTTTCTGTAAAGTTTTTCAAATCATGCTTTAGGACTCTTTGATATATATCTTTATTTTTTGCTGATCATAATTTCATTGATAATTTGCTTGATATAGGTGCTACGCTAACCCTCTTGATTCTTTTTTTTCTTTATTCCTGTTTTTTTAAGCTTTTCTTAGTAATACATTAAGTTGCTATGGATACGTATTGACTTTTTTTAACTTTAATTTTTCTTGAAGTCATTCGATTCGTAATACTATTTAAACTCTTCATTCAATATCCTTTTGTTGAAATTTTTAAGTTTAGGCAGCTTAAGTTCTCTTGGCAGTTCTTTAGGACTATTTAATAGTTTATAAAGTTCTAAGGCTTTCAAAGACCTCCTTATTTAATTTTCCTTGATCTCTAGCTCTGTTAACTAATTGCTCTGCTGTTCAATGGAAGGCAATTCATGGACACTTTCCTGACAATCTTCAAATTAATAATCATCTTAACTATTTTTCTTAGACATTAGCTAATGGCTATTTAAGGTTATTATATTAAGCTTTTTACTGAACTACTTTTTATTTTAATTCATCAAGCATTTAAATCTATTGTTCTGCTAACTATGCCACTTTAATACTTTTTTTGAACGGAAGAGTAGTTATGGAGATTGGTTTATAGATTAAAAAGTTGGTTATAGATGCTTAGAAAGTAAAATGATATTAAAAAATATCCTATTGGATCTTCTTTTAACTATACACTATGAACTTAACATCATATTAAGTAGTAAACATTTGCTTAAGTATAATAACTAGTATTCCTTATAGTTAGGGAATTTCTTTATTTATGCATGAAAGTTAGGATAGCCTTTTAAAATCAAAGCAAACTTTGAATGAAAAATGGTTTCGGATGCTTAGAATCAATAAAAGTATAGTAGAGTAGCTAGCAGTATTTAAAAGGCTAAAGCAGCTTTGGTAGTGGAAATAGTTTACTCTAAATAATCCTTTTTCCAATAAAAATTTTATCAGACTAAGGTAATAATATTAAGTAATCTATAGCTACACCATTTTAATGCTATCGCTATTTATATTTAGTAATGCTTCATGTATTCTTTTTTTAGATCTTTCTAGACATAATTTCTCGACAGTTTGTTTCTTGCCTAGGGTATCAGCAATAAAAATTAGCATTTAAAGTAGATATAAAGCTACTTTTAGCTTCTTTTGAAATGAAGATATGCTAGACATCTAATGAAGTAAATGCTTTATTGGATATAGCAAAGATATTATATTATATGGCTTAAAAAGTATTAGTTATAGACAAAAGGGATTAGAACTGTTAAAAATGTAAATAAAGACTAGTGACAATCAACTTCCTTTGCGAGAACTTGCCTAATTAGAAATTATAAATCTAGATGAATTTCTTTTTGAGTCAGGACTTTAGATTTTTAATGAACTCCTTGATCCTTAAGAAGATAGACGAAAAGACTAAATTCTTTCACTTCCTCTTTTGAGATCTAGAAAATAAGAACCTTCATGTACTTGTAGAGGGTTTAATTCTTTGTTGTGAGTCTAAATTAAGTAAAGTAGCTTACATTAATAACCAAGAAATTGGGACAAAGTCTAAGAATAAAGCCCCATATTAAACCACCTAAACCAAAACCTAAGCATATTAGTCACTATTACCAAGTTAATCCCTATGTTTAAAACTTACGTTCAAATGGCATTATAAAGCTCATCCTCCAAAGGAAATCATCAAGACTTATCCAATAACTTCAATCAGTCAGATCGCAATAAACATTTTGCTTTTGGTGATACCTTACATAATATTAAGTTCATCCTATATTTTTCTAGCTTATAATTAATTAAATATCTGCATAAAGACGAAGGTATTAAATACGTAAGTTAAGTGTCTAGAAGGTCCGAAATCATCATAGTACTTATTATAATCTTCTGATCCATCAAACTTCTTAGCCCTTCCAGAGTGAACAGTTCCAGCTAATATAAAAACTTACTACTAGGGTCCATTTCATTATATAAAATGTATTTGCCATGACCGTACTCAGGAAGTCATAACTCTCCAGTGAATAACATGAAGAACAAAACTAATGACTAATAGAAAGCTTGTCCTATTATATGCTTCCACATGCTTTTAGTAATCATGTATTCATTCCTTTTATGAGGCTTTCCTTATAATAATTCATCTCTAGGAGGCTCTGTAGCTAAGGCTAAACTTGCAAAGGTATCCATTATTAGATTCACCCATAACATTTATACAGCTGAAAGTGGAGATTATTCTATAGTAAGAGCTCCTATTACTGCTGAAATTACGGCAACTATGTTTACTGTTAACTAAAACTACAAAAACTTTTTTATGTTTTCGTATATAATTCTTCCCCATTTCAAGGCATTTACTATATTTGAGAAATTGTCTTTTAGAAGAATAATATCAGATGCTTCTTTAGCAACATCTGATCCTATCTCACCCATTGCAAACCCTACATCTGCTTTTTTTAAGGCCGGTGCATCATTTGTACCGTCGCCTGTTACTGCTACAACATGACCTTGTGAGATTAATCCGCAAATTAAAGCATATTTATCCTCAGGTTTGCTTCTAGCTAATACGCAAAGCTCAGGATAGATTTATTAAAACGCTAGCTCATTTTTTAAAACATCAACTCTTGGATTTTCACCATTCTTAGCTGTTCTGATATTTCTTGGACAAGGACATTCTTCAGTTCTGCATTTTTAGCAAACAATTCCTCCACATATAAGTTAAAATTCCTTGCCTTCCATTACTTTTTTTTCTTAAATCTAATCTATTCGATTGGCTTAATTTATTTCATTTGAGTCAGTTTTGGAAAAATTAATTTTAGTAGTACTCAAATCCTAATTCAACAAACTAGAGTCTCTTAATATTTTTTTCTGGTTCAGAATTCCACATGCTTACGCTATAGCTTATGCAGTATATCTATTATCTCCTGTTACCATTATAACTTTGATACCAGCTTATATGCAATCTGCTACAGCTTTAGACACTTCTGGCCTTAAAGGGTCTATTATTCCAGCTATTCCTATTAAAGTGAAGTGCTTTTTCTCTATTTTAGGAAGTCCATTTTGATCTCTCTTTTATAATTTAGATGGATCCTTCACATCCTTGAAAGCTATTCCTATAGTTCTTAACTAATAACATGCCATTTCTTCAATGCCAGCATTTATTTTTTGCTTCAGTTGCTAAGAAATTTAAACTGCTTCTCCATTTTCATTGAGTATAGTATCACATTTAGAAGCTACTATTTCAGCTGCACCTTTTAAATGAACTCGCCATTAGTCTTATTCTATTTTAATAGCTGTTGACATTACTTTTCGTTAAGCAGTGAAAGGAAATATAATAAAACTTTCCTTACTATCTAAGTACTATTTCCTTATTTATTGCCAATCTACTTTCATCGTTTCAAGGAACTTGATAAGAGCTACTTCAGTTTTACTTCCCTTAATTCTATTATCAACATTCTCTTCTTTTTGGTCTATATCAGCTGTGGTATTTACACTTATGCTTTAAGCAAGTATTTAGTAAAATTTTTTATTAGCTTTTTGGAAAATTTGATCAGAGTTTTGAACTATCTCAGTCTAAGTTCAAAATTATTATACTTACATTTTGTTAGTAGTTAAAGTTCCTGTTTTGTCGCTACATATTATATCTGCTCCACCCATCGTTTCACAGGCATGAAGTCTTCGCACTAAGTTGTTTTCTTTGTACATTTTTAGAACGGAATAAGCCAATGAAATCGTAACAGCTAAAGGTAATCCTTCTGGGATTGCAACTACCAAAACTGTAATTCCTACTATAAAATATTTGACTAAATCTGTAGGATCGTCATTTCCATCTCAGTCATGGATACCAAAAATTAGTTCAAAAGCAAATCTTAAATAGAGAGCTAATGAAGTTAAAACACCTGCAATAAATCCTAATTTGCTAATATCGGTTGCTATTTTTTCTAACTTCCCTTATAAAGGCGTTATTTCATTATCCTACTCAGCTAAATCATTAATTTTTCCTTCAGTGGAACTTTCACCAACGCAGATAATTAGTAATTTTCCTTTCCCTTTTTCAACACTTGTTCCTCCTAAGCAGATAGGAGAAGGAACTGCATTTTTATACTCTTATTCCTCTTAGCCTTTACTTTCTTTTTAGATTTATGGAAGACTTAAAAAAAGATCAATACTCCGTTCTTCTTCTATAGTTGAAAGTCCAATATCTTATTTTTTGAATTCATATTCATATTTACTTTTTTCTTTTAATATTTCCTCCTTTTACTTCTAGATTTTCTCAATTACTTATGGATTTTCAAGCTTAAATTTCTCAAGCTATTACCAACAAACTTCGAAAGTATATTTTAGTATATTATCATTCTCACCTGTAATTGCAGCTTCATTTACCTCAACATCGTTAGCTTCAATTAAAATACCATCAGCAGGGAAAATCATACCAGTTTCTATTTCGACTATGTCACCAACTAAGATTTACCTTGGATTTACTGAAAACTTAGTATTATCTCTTAAAACAGTAACCTCCTTCTTGTTTAAATTTTACTCCTATAAAGCTTTAAATTGCTTTTCTTTCTAATAGTCATTTGTAGAAGTTACGAATACTACTATAAAAACAGCCATGCAAATAGCAAGTCCTTCAACTCATGCATAATCTGATTTTGATTCTACTGTTAAGCCTAGAATAAAGCTAACGATTCCTGATAATAAGAGTATTCTTAGTGTAAGATCTTCCAAGGCATCTCAACATAGTTTCAAGAAGGACTATCTCTCTCCCTAATCTCTTTCATTAGATCCAAAATGCTAGATTCTTTCTTCTCTGTTCTAATTTTCTTTCAACCCTGTGGAAAATTTTGTTTTCAGTTTCTTCTCCAGACCTTATGGGCCTCCTAAAGATTATAAGCATTCAAGATCCTCAGCCAAACACCTTTCCTAATAAAGCTAAATAACTTCTATTAATTATTCTTTATCTATTTCAAAAGCAGATCTCTATAAAGAGTTCTATTTCCCTTAATTTAGTTATTCATTGCTCTCATTTTAAATCAAGTCCATTTTAATCAAATTAGCCTTCAGAGGAGACTCCATTTTACTAATAAATATCCAATCTTTTCCATTTAAACAACTTATCTACTAATATCCCTAATAGTTCTACTTCTCATTCTATACTAACTTTATCTATTATCAATACTTTTACCTTTATTATGCAAAAGCCACAGAATCACTTTCATATCTAATATAAGATTATAGATCACTTAAAAGACGATTATTACTCTTGAACTGATTAGATTAAGAGAGGAGAGAATAGTGAGCTAGTAAGTAACTGGAAAAGAGTTGAGGTGATGGTTGTAAAAGACTAGATTTAAAATCTAAAGAAGGTACTAAAATTATTGACAACTAACAGCTAGGAAACTTATTATGATTTCTGGAAAGAAATGTGTAAGCAAAAGGAAGTTTGATAAAAAGACAAAGACTTGTTTTGCTAAGTGTATAGTTTTAAGAATGAAGTAATAGAAGAGAAAGACTAAAAGGTATATAAGCTAATAGCAGAGTTAGAATACTGCAGTGAAGGGGATTTATAGTAACTAATTAGAAAATACTAACAGAGAAATAGAAGCTCATAAGCACAGTAATACTGAACTTAGACCAGTATTTAGAAGCTTTTCTCACAACTAATTAAAGCTGGATTTATACTGTAATAAGAGAATCTCGCTCATAGAGACATTAAGCCTTAAAATATTTTCCTTACAAATGAAGGAAAAGTAAAGCTTGGTGACTTTGGAGAAGTAAAGCAATTGAAAGATTAGAAGGGTACAAATGAACATACTTTAAGAGGAACTTAAATGTTCCTTTCTCCTTAATAATATGAAAGCTTATTGAAAAGTGATAGGCATTGCACATATAATCCATACAAGTCTGATGTGTTTTCTCTTGCTGTCTCTCTTGTTTATATTCTAACTCTTAGTCCACCCTAATACTTGAATCATAAAAATGGCTTTGCTTATGTGAAATAATCAATAGAATAAGTAGAAAAAATATATAAAACAGACAAATATTCAGGAATACTAATGAAGATGCTTATGCATGATGAAGCAAGAAGACCTGATTTTAACGACTTGCAATGCTTATCTGATACCAACCAAATATTTACTTAAGAAAAGCCTTAAAAATTAGAAATTTAGCCCATCAAAGTACAATCAAATACTCTACTCTTTGTTATTCCTTAGTCTAGAAAAATTGCTACAATTGAAGCTTCAAGTAAAAATAAGTCAAACTAAGCTACTTGCAAAGCATAAGTAGAGTTTTATTCAGTTGGTCGTAGCATTTAAGTAGATGAGAGAGTTCTGTATTACTAAGTTTAGAACTAACTATGAGAGTTTAATTTTCAGAGTTAGCAAAACTAAAGGAAATTGAATCAACTAAGCTATTAAAGCAAGCATCAATACAATGATCATGGACTATGTTAGTAAAGCTAGACAATTTACTGTATTTAAGGTACTTTTAACAATGAAGTATTTAATACTCAATCGAAATAATTCCAGACTATCAATAACTTCCAGCTTAAATACTAAATTAACAACTTTGGCATTTCTATCATTTACGACTGACTTTACATTCTAGGAGGCTATTATAAAGCTAAAAACTAGTCAACTGATTTAGTAATAAAGTATATCATTGATAGAGATTAGTGAATATTAGAAAAAGATATCTGGCTACCTAACCCTGCAGATGAGTTATTTTGCTGTAGCATTAAAAACGATATAGTAACATTTGGATTTGATTTAGAGCATACTTATATATTCGATAGCTATAGATTTATTACTCATGGATAATAGTTCAAGTAGATTCTATATCCTAATAACCCTATTCATTCATAGAATGCCATTTATGCATATGATAGAGAAAAAACTTTATGGATTTATGATCTAAAGCAAGCTAGATGGTGTAAGATAGAGATTGCGAGCAATAGAGGTAAAAATTGCTGCAATATTTTTTGATTTTTATAGTTAAAGTTTTTACTTTTAGTTTATTTACTAGCTTAAAGTTAATATCTAGGTAACTAAAAAGCTTCCATCCTTAAATTGCAAGAATTCTTTGCCTAAATCCATCGTATATACGAAAGCTGATTGCTTTAATCAGATTCTAAGTAAAAGTTATGATATAAAATTGTTTTGCTATTTACTTTAAAATGTAATTACAATAGAAAACATAAAGTTACATATAAAAACTAAAAGTAATTACCATTAAAGTTATTACAATACTAATTAAAGTTACTTCATTATAAGTCTCTTTATAGTTACACAACTCTTTCAATATTATGCTTTAGATTAGATTATAACTAATAACTGCTTAATAAAATGCAGAAATAAATAAATTTAGTAAATAATTCTTACTTCATCTGATTTATAACTTCTAGCTTTCATTTAATTACTTAGAAGAATAAGCAATTAATGAGTTTAGTCTAGCTTTTAATCAGATTCTTATTTTTAATTATTTAACTAGTATTAATTAAATAAGTGCTTTTTTGGCCTTTTATTTTAAACCCCTTAAGGTAGATAACATTGTATAAATTGATTAGATATCTTTTTTGTTTTTACTTATTCTGATTAAACATTATTTATCTTAAAAAAATTACTCTATAAGTGAAATTTAAATAACATATCTCATTTTAATAGACGATATTTATATCATTTGCCTGATTATTGAGACTATAAGATTGGATTTCCGCATTCTAATACTATAAAAGAAACTTAGAGTTTCCTTTTTCTCTAATTTTGGATTAAAAATTTTAAGGATTTTTAACTTTCATAAATTACTCCTTAAAACTAATCCTTAGCTTCATAATCCTTAAAAAAGATTCTTTTTGCATTACCTCATGAGTTACTAAATCTTATGGCAAACTTGCACTAAGCATTTTTGAAATATCTAAGGTAGAACTTAAATTCAATTTACTCTTTTTTAAAGCAGGCATAGCTTAAATTTTTATATCTTGCTTTTTATTATAAGTAGCTTTCATAAAATATATTATTATAGCATATTAATTCAGAAACAGGTCTATGTACCTAATATGCGAAATAAACAAATTAAAAATTATTCTAAGTATAAGGGTATAAATCTTAGTACTTATTTATGACTATTATCAAGATAACTGGATAATATTATTAGACGATTAGAAACAATAATTATAGTAGAAATAAATTATAAAGCTTAACTGGATTAAAGCTTTACTTGATAACTCTGATTAGATTATTAGATTGAAGTTTGTTGATAATAATTAAAGAGGTATAAAATATTTCGTTGATAGTTGAATATAAAAATGATCAAATCATATTCTAGTTTTCCTCTTTTAAGTCATAAATCCACACATTCCTCTATTCATTTTCCCCACTAAATATTAAAGCGTAAATGCACTTGTCTATTAGTTTAGATTCATTTATTATGCATCCTTCAAACATCAGATCAAATTTTCTAATTCTATTGTTGTTGAAGTTGACACAATAACCTTTACTCTAATAGTCGTGATTGTAAAAACAGCCTCCAAATATAAAGAATTCTTATTTTTCTGAATCATAGAGACAAGAATGCAAGTTAATTGCTTCGAAAAGTGAGCTTTTCTCATAGTTGCCTCAAGAATCTCTTGTAATGTTATATATTTCTATTGTATCTAGTAACTTTCCATCAGTTCTACCTCCAACCAAAAATATTTATTTATCTTAAACAGCAAAGGCACATGAAGAATCCCTATAATTTTGGCATTTCGATATTTCTGTTCAGTTTAGTTTCTCTAAGTCAAATTTCTCACATGTTTTTGTGTAGTTTTAATCCGAAAAACCACTAAAGCTGTAGATAAAATTCTAGACACGAGCTAATGAATGATTCATTCGAGGGTAGATCATTCACTCTATGTGCTTAGAAAGTACTTCAGACTCAAGCAATGATTGGGAATTTTTCCTATTAGTTCTCTTGTACCACTAAACACTAATAAAAAAAGCTTTATTAGTTGGAATTCTGTTATTAAGTCCCCCTAAACTCCCTCCACTAAATAGTATATTAAGAGAATTATCTTTGATATATGAAATGGATTTGCATAGAAAAGGAATATTATTAGGAATTCAGATAGTAGTTCACTCCTTAGTCAAAGTATTTAATATGTGTACTTTATTTTCATTTAAATGTCCCCAGTGTATATAAATATCCTCTATGCTTTCTATCTACTTATTACTTTGGATTTATCAAAATGGTTCTTATAAGAAACTCAAGTCTAAGCTCTATCTTAGGTTGAAAGGCCTATCAAACTCAACTTCCGATATATTAGATTCTTCTGATCCTGTTATTTTGCTATATACCAAACTAAAAGATTTATCAGTCACATCTTCTACTTTATTATAAATTTTAGATCCTAAACTCTAAAAATCTTTGAGTCAGTTCATGTTTTAATAAAATTTATTTCAATAGAACTAAGTGAAAACATGCCTTCTATTATACCCTCTATATACTTCTCTATTTAATACTCTTGCTTCTTATGAAGAAATCAGTACTTCAGGTAAGATTGAGAGTTAATTTTAATCATTTTAGTGAAAGATAATGCGGAAAAATTGGAAGGAGAATTAGGAGAAAAAGTAATATAGTTAGAGTATCTTCAGTTTGTTTGCTTGATAAATAGAAACTAACATCTGATTAATCAATAAATCAAGACATGAACATGTTTAAATTTATTTACTATCAACTTAAAAAAAATCAGCAGTTAATTTGCTCTATTATAGTTGTCATATCTTATCTAAGTCTTTATTAAAAAGAAACATTAATTAAGAGGAAAAGGATTAATGCTTTAATAAAGCATACATTTGAATCCAAAATTAAATATTTTGATTATTATGAACGAAACTTTAATAAATGGCACTAAGACAACAGAATAATAAAGCTCATTTGCTTTATTAATGATTTGAAACTATATATACAGACAATATACAATTATATGTGAATTTAAGTAGCAAGTAATAATTTTACATTCATTTCTTGAAAAACTGTTCTACATTGATTTCATAACTAATAATTAATTATTAAATAGATTTCTACGAAAGAAGCAATTAACTTTCCCCTCTACTCTTTTTATCACTTCTTTTTTCTACCCTTAATTGAAACTATTGTTTATAGCTTGCTTTTTCTCCTTAAACATATTATTTTTTGAGTTTTCTTGAGTGAAGCTCATACTTCTTTGCTTGATTTGCTATTTTGATTATGATTGGTTACTCCTTTAGCTATTATTCTAGGTTTTGTTAGTTATTTTATCTAATATTTTCAACAAAATTTTGTTCTTTTCATGATGATTTTTGACAAACTGTTGTTTAGATTGAATCACTTAATTTTCTTATATGCCTTCGTTACTTTTTTTAGATTACTTAGCTACTCGATTAATTCCCTTGTACTTGTTGTTTAACTTTAAAAAAGCTGTTGATTAAAGCAAAAATTTTCTTAACTTTATTTTGTTAGGATGTTTCGAGAAATCCAAATCTACTACTGAAGAGGCACGATTATTATTGTTACGGGAACTTACATTAAGAACATCTAATTGCTTTCCACTAGCTGATTAATTTAAGTTCTATTGACTTGAAAAGGAAGAATCTTTTTTATCTGTCCGTTAATTTGGAGCGAACTGAACATATTCATACCAAGAGTTATTATTTTAAGCTTTTTGGATTTCTTTTTGCTAATCTTTTTGCTATGCAACTTTCTCTTTCCATATTCGCTATTTATTTACTAATCTATCCATCAATAAATCAGTTAAATTTACTGAATCCTATTAAATTTTGCTATTTCATTTCTCCTAAAATAAACTTTTTTGCTTCTTCCTTGCTTCAACTTTTTATTTAAAGTCTTAAACATTAAGTTATTAAATTTCTCGAAGGTTAAGCTCTTCTAAGCCTTGATAAACAGGTATTTGCTACTTAAAATTTTATAGTGAGGTTATTTGATGGGCCTTCAAATTAACATTTCTTTCATCTATCTTTGAGTAGTCATTTTTCTATTTGAATTGATTTAATATTTCTGCAAGTTAATTTTAACGTACTGATCTACTTATAATCCTTTGCATATGCTTAAATACTTACGCTCCTTTTTTATGCTATTTTTCTACCTCTTTGGTCTCTTGCTTTCTATCTTCTTACCTATTCTTTTTCTCTAGCAAGTTTGAATATCTTTAAGTATCATATTGTAAAATGGAGGATCCTAAATCATATAGGATTTTTGATTGCTTAGATCCTTTTATCTTAGTGTAAAAATCTACTCATCATATTTTATAAAGAACACCATCATAAGAATTGCATATAAGAGAGCTTCAATATTTCTCTTTACTAAAGCATTCTCATATTCCTATGTAATTTCCTCTAAATAATTTGCTTATTTCTATTTATTCTGTTTTCTACCCTTTCTACGCTTTTTCTTTACTTGATACTGCTTTTTAGTCTCATACTTCTTTCATTTTCTGCATGATAATTTACCTTGAACTCACCTTGAAGAACTATAAAGAGAAATTCAGCCTATTGATGTTCTTGAACGACTATTTGATTTTTACAATACTTAATTTTCTTAAAGTAATATGACAGTCGTTTTAATGCTTATTTATCTCATCCTTGAAATATTTTTAACTCATCAATGAATTCAGAGATATTATCCATTTTGGAATTTTCTATGTTATAAAGTGTCTTCTTATAAGCTTATTCGTTCAACACTGCAAAAAAGGAGTCCTACAAACATTTAGCAGCTGCAATTCTTGGTTGGCTTTACAGAATAGATAATTCACCAAATGTAGATCCTGGCTTCAGAATTCCTACTTCTCTATACTATATTTAAGTATCTCTAGGATCTTATGGTTCTTAATTATCTAGATTTGCAAAATCTATAGATGATTCTACTCTTGATTAAGGTAAATTTTAATTAGAAATGTTTGGCTAGACTAATTATTCTTGATTACCTATCTACTTATAATTCTATTAATTTTATCACATTGATACAGTTTTTTAAGCTTTAGAAGGCTTCTTAGGAACTGATAAGCTAACTAGTCCTTATAGAATTAAATAGAACTTATCTCCCTAATCATAATACCTAAACAAATATTTTCCTTTAGGACAGAATTCAAGCTCTCAGTTTTGTATAATTTCCTTAAGTACATTATTAGGAATCCCTAGAAAGATCTATTCCTTATGAATCTATCTCATTATCTCATTTACTTGCTTTTAACTTCTGTTTCCTTTCTCGCTTATCTTAAGAATTACTAGCACTACTGCTAAGCGTGCTTCTTATATATTTAACATAAATAGCTTATTTAAAAATTTATTTATATATACTTCTTAATATATTAACTACGGACTAACATAACTAATACGAGCTTTATAAAACCAACATAATCCAGGAATAGATCTATCACTATATCCTTATAAGCTTCCTTTATAAGTTTGTCTTATTATGTATTCTTACTATTATCATTTAATACTAAGTCTAAGCAGTAATCAAAGCCTTTTTTTAAAGTAATTCTCTCAAAAATCATTTAACTAGCAGCTTCAAAAAATAACTTATTTTTAATACTCTTTTGATCTTCATCCAGTCAAAGTAAGCATTTTAAGAATAGTTAAAATAACTTTCAGTAATATTAAATCTAAGCTATTAGAAGTGCCTAAGTTAAGGTATTTAACTTGGTTAATGTAATTAATAGCTTTATTAGTGTATTGTATAACTAGCTCTAAGTAAAGTAGTAAAAATATTACAACTAAAGTAAAATTAATAGCTAAGACTAGAGATATTCCAATGACTCGAATGTATAATTTAGATATTATAACTTTATTCCTTCATTGAAATATCCCATTAGTTATTTAAGAAAGCATTAGTAAATATTTGAAATTTCAATTTTTCTTAAAAAGAAAATGCTTGGTTTTAATGCTCTTTAGTAATTCCTACGCTTGCAGTTCATTTTAGATATATACCTGCTACCTGCGTTCAATAAATAGTTTTCTTGACATTATTTGCGATTTATATTGAGGACTTAGATTGATTTGTTTAATTAATGAAATATCTCTCTGACTTCTTGGATAGTTAAGGTTATTTTACAAAGACTCTCGAAGTCAGAACTTCTTATTAGTTATATATTCTTTATAAGGAGTTTCCTTTGGTAATAATTAGATTTACTTAGTGGGTATTTGAAATTACTTTTATCTTCCAAAGAAAGGTTGAGAAATTAGCTCCTTGTATTGCTTTAGTGTTTATTTCTCCACTACCTTCTTCTTTTTCAAAATGTTTTTGTATATTGTACTGTATAGAGACTAATCTTATTAAAATGTTAGTATCATTTTAGAATTTGTATGTCCACTTTCTCTTTTTCTTACATTTGCAATTACTCTATTCTTCTAGAGTCAGTTTTACTAGTGAAGATTGCTTGCTTAATTAAAGTTTAGCTCTTTACTCTATTGGTTTTTAGTTGAATGATATAGTTAATTTACATCAAGAGGATCGAAAAGATTGGGTGTAGAGTTATCTTTAGTCATCATTATAGAGTTCTAGCTATGTAAATCTGTATATGATTTCTGATACACATTTTTGAAATGGTTAATATCTTCTATTGCTTAGTTAAACTTTCTTGTACACTTTTTACTTATTTATTGTCCATGTTCAACTCAGATATCCCTATTAAAGGTGTTAATTGCCTTAATATTCTCACTTATATAGTCTTTTATGTTTTGATTTGCTTTAATCTTACTTTTTTACTCTGGATACTTGCTTCTTAATGTAAGCATTCTCATATTAGCATCTTCTTTGTTATTTTATTTATGATTCCAAGCTTAAGGAGTTTCATCATTGCTATTTTCACTCAAAATACTACCAAGATAGTTCATATTACTATCGATCTAAGTTTGAACATCATGCTTTCTTTCTTGATTTCTACTCGAAAGCTAATTGAAATATTTAGATTCAGTAAGGTAAGAGTTTTCTTTAGACTGATCATTACTCATAAAACTCTACTCTAAGATATTTATAAAATCGTTATTTTCTCCCTCTTTCATTTTTGTTGATCACTAAGCTAAATCTACAAAGCAGTATTACAAAATTTAATTTTTAGCTTTAAATTAAGACAAAAGCGTCTATTCAAGCTATTCCTTATATTATAAATTATCCTCATCTTTCTCTCTTCAATACGCTTAATTGAAGTCATTTTCGATATACTAGTAGCATAGAGTAAGACTATATAAGTGCAAGTAGTATGAGAGATATAAGTAAAGGAGTTTGAGTTTAAGATTTAAAAGGTAGAAGAAAGTAGAAAAAGTGGATATGAAGGAGTATAAGTTTAATTATAACTTTTAACTTTCATTTTTAATATTTATGCAAGATAAGTAAAAGCGTTAATTCGTAGCTTTTGAAGAGTGTGGGGAGTTATTAGCGAAGTTGAAGGAAGTCAATATAGCCATAGTACCTTTTTCTAAAATTTAACTAGGAACACTTATACATGAAGGATAGTTTGGAGATGTTTATCAAGGAACTCTGTTTGGAAGGAATGTAGCTATAAAATAGTTTTATTATTAGTTTACCTCTAAAGAGCTGTTTGAAGAGTTTATCAACAGAACTGTGCTAATATCCAAATATATCGAGAATCATGATAAGTTTGTGAAGGTATTGGCAATTAGCTTGGATTAATTCTTCTGTATAATCGAAGAGTTCATTCCTGGAACTAACTTGAACTAGGTTATTTTCAACAAATTCTAAGAAATTGATCTGAAGCAGGTACTTAAGATTGCTATTTAAATATCAGTAGCTATGGTTTTCTTACACCATAACAAGATAGCTCATTGCTTTTTGGTTCCGACTAAAATACTTATTGACGAATTAAAGTCAGTAAAGATAAAGATTTCTGACTGCTGGTTAACTTATAAGATGAAATTAGATTTCTGGTAGAAGGAAAATTGGAATTCATATGTTTTCAACTTCTTAGCACCTGAATGCCTCGAAAATCAGGAACCCTTTGTAATCAGCGACGTTTGGTAGTTCGGAGTTACCTATTACTAAATGGTTTGTCAATCTAAATTGTTCGAATCAGATAGCACTAACTCTTAAAATTGATCTTTTAGAGGAATACCTTAAATGCCATCTTAGTTAGGTAAAGCTCATCAAGTAATAATCAGACAATGCTTATAGCTTAATCTGACCAAAAGAGCAAGCTTCTAAGACTTACTCCCACAATTTTACTTTTTTCTTACAAATATAATCCAGTAGAATTCAGTAGAAAAGGGAGTTAAAAACTTAGATTTTATGAACATGAATAGTGAAAGTGAATAAGTAAGTGAAGATGAAGAATATTTTGATTAATTAGAAGAGGCAGAGCAGTAGCAGAATTTAGTGGAATATGAATAAAAAATGAGGCCTAAGTTTATGAAATATTTAAAGTCTCAAAAGCTTAATCATTAAGTTTTATCCGAAGAGCACTGCATGAACTAAATTATTTTCAAGTCAAGTCAGCTAGACGTTTCTTTTCATTCTTATTCACAAGAAGAAATAACCAAAAAGCAAAATCAAAATGAAGTTTCTTTCCGATAAATTAGTGGAAAATCCTTGAATCAATATCAATCATAGAGCTTGTTCTAAACACTGTTACTTAAAGGTAAAGAATGGAATTTGTTTTCCTACGATTTAAAAAAGAATGAATGCTCTTCTAGCTTAATAAAGAGCTAAGACTTAAATGATATTCAATCAATCTAGCAAATGCATTATATTGGAAATAACAACATTTGAGTAGGTTCGGTGAAATAATCTCTTATTATCAAAGAATAATTTTAAATAAAGAAACTTCCTGCCATGAAACATCCAAGGATTAAATATGCTTCTGTATTCTTTGAGCTTTCTATTTGAGTAATATCAGGAGATAACAATCATTCTTGCGAATTCTTAAACCTAGAACAGCTTGAATAGAATATTAACCATTAATGGGAAGCACTTTCTCCTATTCCTACTGCTGTAAGCGGAGGATCTGCTGCCGTTATTGGTAGTATAATTTATGTATTCGGAGGAGAATAAGCTATTGACCCAAAATAAATGAACTGATCATCTTTTTAAAATGTTGAACTAGTCAACCAAACTAGTGAAAAAAGTTAAAATGTGCTTTCCAATTAAGTGATGGCTTATGATACAAGCAATGATACATGAAGGGTCTTAATGGGCAAGTTTTTACCTGAGCAAAAGAAAAACTTGCATTGTATTTCTATTAATGACACTATTCTTATTTTTAGCGAACACTTCAAATGTACATATTAGTTTGATCCTGAAGGAGGTTTTATAAAGCACGGTCCTTAAGCTCCTTCTGGATTTCCAGCAGAGTAGAGAATAAGTCCTTTTAACTATCTGAATAAAGAAGTTTTAATAGTCAACCCAGAAGGGGATCTTGGATATATTTACAATATTAAGGACTAAAAATGGAGAATAATCGATTATGAGTAAATAAAAAAAGCAAAACTAGAAAATGACACCACATAAGAAACTATCAATCTGAGCTTTGACATCACCTAAGCAGAGACAGAAAACAAAAATACTACCTTCAAGAAAATCAAAAAGAAAATATGCTGCGATTGCCAAATCTTCTGACCTGTAATTTAGTTATATTATAATATTTCTCATTATAATATCTCTCTATTTAACTATATCATTTAAAATGTTCTTTCCATTTCTAAAATTTTAAGTAGAATAAGCCAAAATTCATATTTATGAACTTGAAAACTAATTTAATCGTTAGATTAACTTCCTTCTTATATTCTCGTTAAGCAAGTTCAATAATATAATTTTACATGTTTCTCTTATTTAATTTATAGCTTTAATTAATTACTTTCTTTAAGGCTTTAAACAAACAAGAATTTTGAAATACTTGACAATTTTATTTGAATTTTAAGACTGTTAAATTATTTTAAGTAGCTCACTATTTTCTCTAAAGTGGAACGCTTAGTTTAATAAATTTATTGACTACAAAATAATCTAGATTGATAATAGTAAACTTTTATATCTCCTGTAATTCCTTCATGATTGAATTAAATTGAATTAAATAAGAATTTAGTTTTAAATCTTAACTATTATAAGGTTAGCAAATTCTAAAATAAAGAAGCATCGTGGTAATAATACCCTAATATTTACTAAAATAGCTTTAGTCCCCTTTTTGATGAAAAGTCAACATTAAATTCAAAATTACTTATAGAGGTTTGGGACTAAAATTAGATGTATAATTTATAGAAGATATTATACAAGAAAGTAAAGAAAGAAGTAAGAACTAAATGGCTAAGCAACTAGTTTCAATAAATTTTAGATTTGCTAATATTTTGTATATTTTAATACAAAGCTTTATAAATTCTAGTATATCTATTCATAGATAGCAGAGTATTGTATCTTCTTAAAAGGGCTATTAACCTAACTAATTAGACATCATCTAATATATTATCTTATTTTCTTACTACTTACTTTTAGTGCTTATATTAGAAGCAGCTTTGCTGCTCTTTTCTTCTTCCCTTGCTACAATTAGGAAATTATTTACATAGCAGTTAATGTATAATTATTGCTTCTTCAATCACTTCTAGGATATTCCTGGAAATAATTTCACCATAAGCCGAAGTTTTTATATAATGTCTAAGTTTAAATTTTATTTTTTTCAATTTTCAAGAAGAAACCAAAATGTGTAGAAGATAATACATTAAGCAACTATATATATGCTAGTCTGAACTATTTGGATTTAAGTCTTAAAGACTTAATCTATATTTAAAGTGAATATAGCTATACTATCATGAAAGGGTGTAATAAAGCATAATTTTTAATAATTAGTGACATTTTCTTAAATTAAAGTAAAATTAATTAAACTTCTTATATTTAAGCATTTACAACTACATTTTATTAAATATGACTGATCTTTAGAAGCCTCTCTTAGGTCAAAAGAAAAACTTTTTCATTAGCAGCTACTAGGATAAATAAATTACTTTGAAGGAACTAGCATAACTCATCAAAAATTACCAGGAATCGGGATATCAAGTTGAAGACTCTTAAAACAGCTTCCTTTAGATTGATTTGAATAAAATAAATAGCCATGAAATAGAAAAAAAATATGGTTTATAAGAAGCCAAATGGGCTTTCTATACTTAGGATAAAAAATATGCTTTTATCATTTAATCTTAAAAAGAAATTACTATTGTTTTAGTTAAAACAAATGATAAAACACAAATAGAAGCTCCTAATAACACCTCTGAATTAAGTTGCGCAGTTGCTTCTTCAAGTCATCTTTTTTTGGGATTTAAAGATGCTAATATCTTAAAGTACGATATAAAATTAAAAGAGTGGACAGAACTTTAAAAAGCTCATGATGATGGAGTACATTGTATTGCTATTACACCAAATAAAAAATACCTTATTAGTTCCTCAGATGATTAAGTAATTTGCTTTTGAACTCAAAAAGGTTAACTTGTAACAAAAGCAGCAGTTGGAATAGAACCCGCAATTTTGTTAGTTTCTTAAGACAGTTAGTTTCTTTTTTTCAATACTCATAAAAATAACTAAGTCAAACTAATGGATTTAGAAACTTTCTAAATTCTTGATAAGATAATTACACCTGGAGTTGCATTTAATATTACTTTGAATGAAAAATGTAATTTATTGCAGTATTATCATAAAAAAGACTAAAAAGTTTATGAGAGAAAACTATTTCCATCCGAGCAAGGTTTCTAATTAGCTTCTCTTACTGCTAACTCAAATAAACTAAAATTTTCGCCAAGTGGAAAATATCTCTCATTTGGATCAGGAGATAAGTGCGCATACGTTTATGATTTTTAAGAAAGAAAATAAATTTTCTAACTCCCAACACCTAATTCCTCATAAAAAGCCATATTTACTAGAGATGAAAAGTATCTAGTTGCAATTGGACTTTATAACGGAGTTATGTAATGAAAAATTGATTGGGAACAACAGTAAGCGACATTTTTAAGGTAAATAAATGGATTTAAAACATAGTGAAAATAAACTTTTTCTTAAATTGACTTGCTTAATAATACCAATAGTACTTTTATATGCAGTAATATTTATGAATAAGTTATCATAATCGTTGATATCGAAAAAGAACAAGAGGATATTATATAATTGGAATCAAGCGTTAAGCATGTAGAGTAAAATAAAGAAGGAACTAAATTTTATATTTGCTTGAAAAATGATACTGTAATTGAATGGAATTATTTGAAGAAAAATCAAACCAAATGCATTAATGTCCATAGTGCTTTACGATAATCAATTTTAATTGAAAAAAGTTCCCAATTGATAACATGTGGTGAAAATTTATAAATATGGGATTTAGAAACTGGAGAATTAACCACTGAGTTGGTTGGTCATGAGGCATTCATTAATAGTATGGAGATTTCAAAATCCTAATAAGAATTATATACAACCGGATTCGATAAAACCATCAAAATTTGGAGCCTCGTTGTTAAGAAACTTTTATACTCTATTAATGCATAAACATGTCGTTATTGCATAGCTTTATCACCTAATGAGTAATAAATTGTATCAACTGGTTGGGAAAAAAATGTAAATGTTTATGAGAATCCTTTACTAAGATAAATTGCTACGTGTTCACAAGATTCTTAGTTGGATAAAAAAGATTTCTAACTTGCAAATCTGAAGAATTCACCATTAACTCATGCTGAAATTTCAATTTATCAATAACTGAACAAGAAAAAAGCCGAAATAGATTTATTATTAAAGCAATTAAAGAACTAAAATTAAATTCTATTTCCTTATAGATTTACAGTTCTACATATGATTGTTGCTAATGGTAATGCATATTGCTTAAGATAAGCCTTATAGTAAGGGTTTCCTTATACTGAAGATTATTTAGGGAAAACGCCTTTAACATATGCTTTTGAATACAAATACTTAAATTGCGTGGATGAGATTGCTAAATATTTCAATGAAACTGAATCTGATTTTATTCTCACTAAATAAGACTTTTAGTATATGTTTTAATACGATATACCCTCAGTTGTTTCTCTTTTCGATAAAGTTTTCAAAGTAATCAGTAGAAGTCATGCAGGGGCTTTTCCAGAATTTGGTTAGTTTGATTAGAATGTTTTTACTTTTACAGACACCAATCTTATTACTAAAGCGTTCGCTGAGCAATTCATTGGAGATATTAATCAAGAGAATATTTCTTCTATTCAATTTTTAATAACTCAGTTCAAATTAAACTTGACTCCTGGATCCACTGAAAGTGTAGAAATTCTTAAAAATTTGGTAGAAGCTGATGGAGAAATCTTTAGAGGAAATATAAAGCTGATAATTGATGAAAAATGGGATAAATTCAGTAAGTTATTTAAGATTCAATCTCTTATTTTCTTCTTTTACTTGGCTATGATATTCTTTTAGGTCTTATACTAAGGTTGCATGTTGATTGTTGTATTTGTTTAAGTCCTAACATCAATCTTTCTTATCTATGAAGCATTGCAATGCTATTCTAATCGATCCTATTATATATCCGACTTTTGGAATTTCTTCGACTTGTCTGGATTTTTAATGATTTTCGCTATTTGCGTCAAGAAAGAAATAGGTTGGTAGACAGAATGGGAAACCTAAATATTTAGTGTTGCTGCGTTTATTATGTTCTTGAGGGGACTTTCCTATATGAGGTCTTTTGACAGCACTAGAAACTTCGTAGGAATGATTATTGAGATAGTCAAAAGTATGTAAAGCTTTTTTGTTATTCTACTTTATGGTATTTTTGCATTAGGCACCATCAATTTCATTTTGACTCGAACTGAAGCTGATGTGTCATTATCTGAAGTAGTTTCCAATATGTTTTAATTTTATAGGGTTTCAATGGGAGACTGGGATATGGAGAACTTCTTCAATACTTGACTTTCAGTTGTTTTCATCTTATCTACTTTAATCTTCCCACTGATTTTGATGAATCTGTTGATTGCTTTGATGGGAGATACTTACGGTAGAGTACAAGAAGGAATGATTCCTACAGATTACTAGCTTAAAGCTCAATTAATTTGGGAATTAGAAAGTGTAATGTTTACAAGAAGGAATAGTGGAAGAGAACAGTACATGCTAATTTATAAAGAGAAAGAATTAGACGACTAAGATGCATCGCAAGAAGATTATCTAAGAAAGATAAAAATTAACACTGAGAGAATTATAAAAAACCAAGAATCAAAAAAGTCACAGTAAATAAAGTGATTTTAGGATTGATAACAAACTTACTAACTATTAAAATTTTATCTCTTATAATTACTCTGAATTTCTCTATTTTAGAGGTAAAATTTAAATCTGTTTAAAACGGGCAAAATGTTGCTACAATTTAAAGTATTAATTCTAAAAATGTTTAAATCTTTTATACAGATAATAATAATATGGTATTAATTAGAACTACCAATACTTAAATTCTACTTAGAATAACTTCTAAATATTATAAAATTATTACTCTTCCTTTATTGAGTAGTTCTTATAAAGCGTAATTATATGACATAGTTGCTGCTATTCAATTGATATTTATTTATTAGGAGAACATTAAAAGCTAGTTTAAGATGAAATTTTCTATTACTAAAAGAGAATCATATACTCAGCTGTAAAAATAAAGATCTTTAATGTAAGAATAATATATTAAATGCTAAAGTCAGATTTAGTTATTTAACTTATTATGAAGAAAACATTCCTTCAAGCATATTTGAGATTTATGATAACAATAGTTTACTTGAGTGAGATAAAAGCAATTTCACATAATATAAATTTTAATGTATAGTTAAACAAATAAAATTATAAACTAAGTAGGTTTTGCTTGTGGTATGAATTTAGATAAGCTTTTAGTTTCTTTAAATTCGTAAGTTTATAAAATACGTAATCTTTAGAGAAATTGCTATACGTTAAAATTAATTTATCAGTGTAAAGAATAAAATATATCCTTATATTTGAAGCTTTCTAATTACTTCAAATATAAAATGATATAACTCTTCTTTTACTAAATATCATTAATAAATTTCAAATCATCCTTCATTGCTCTTCTTTATTTATTTACCTTTAATTCTCTCAACCATATTAAATCCTAGTATCCTTACTCTAAGTTTAAAATGTATATACCTTATTAATAAATATCTCTTTAAATTAATATATTTTCAGTATTTAAAAATTAGGTTTTGTCTTAACAAAAAAGTAAAAGCTTTATAAAATAAATTATAAAAAAATAATTGCTATACTAAATACTAATATAGCCTCTAATTAAGAATTCATTTAAACCTTAATTTAAATAGTTTCAAGAATATGGATGCCAATAAAAATTATTAAATATATAAAGCTTGTATTTTTAAGTAAATGCACCTATATGTTGATTGAGTTCTACTATTTTTAAGATTATCTACTTTAAAACTAATTTATATCATTGTTCAACTAAACTCGCCAATTACTCATCACTCCCAAATCCTTTAGTTATGATCTAGTATTTTATGCAACTAAAGCCAAATACTAACTTTCTTCACTTTTCTCTTTCTAACACTTATTTGTTATTACCTTGCTTCATTTTATCTTTATTTTATTCTAAGAACTATAATATTTGCACATCTGATAACTAGATACATTTAGTAGCTTCTTTGACCCATAGCTTCAAATTGTCTTTTTTATCTTAACCTTATTTTAAAATAAAAAATGCTAAGAAATCAAAAAAATAGTGTCCAAGTTAATGATTAATTAATTTCATCTGCTCTTTGATATTAAATAGAAAATAAATTTCTTAGCATACCTAAGATATGATACTGAGTATTTATTAGATTGATAAATTAAAAATTATATATTTTTATTAAAATTTAAAATTGCTTAGCAGACGATTTTACACTTGCCGCTTAAAATAAGTTTTTAAGCTTGATCTCTCCTCCATTCGCTTTAATCCTTGTCATCTTCTTCCTATAGGTCTTGTAAAAATCAGCTTTAGTGTATTTTGATTCCCTTTTCTCCTATAAATTCCTCAATCTCCGTTTTGCAGTTTTAGTTAAGTTTTTTAAGCTTGCTCGATTTGCTGTTGGCTTTATATTTTAATTTCCAGCTATGTATTTTACTCTATATCTACTGTATCTAAAATTTGGCTTAGCTGTTTTACTCTTGTTAATATATCATAGAGCGTCGATCTTCTTCTCTTAATTAGCCATTTTGAGATCAAGAGTATCTTATAGACTGTGTTATATCTACTCCATCAGCTTAATATTTTCAATTCGGAGTTTCTTAACCTCTTCCTGGAGGTTCAGCACCACCTTAATGAGCTGTTCCATGTTCATATATCAAGAAGGATTGAATTTTATGGCCTCCTGATGTAAGGCGGACTTCGTCTATTTCCTCGGTTTCTCCTCCGAGATAGGCGTTATTGCATCATGGGTCGTCTTTTGCAGCTTTTTAGTCTACTCTAAGTTCTGCTACGTTCCATACTACTTCCTGAGAATGGGAAAGTATCCTTTTCTCAAGTTAGACATCTTTTTTATATAATTATTAATATAAAATAAAATTCTAAATTGATATAGGGTGAATGGACAATTCTTCAAATTGAAAGCAACTTTAAGCCAAAAGAACTTGGGATTATAGCCAAAACAAGTTACGGTGGTAGAAAAGGAGCTAGAAGGACATGATTAACAAGTATTAGAGTTCGTAAAAAACTTGGCAATCCAAACTTTAAAATATTTTTACTGTCGGACGCCATAGAAATTTTAATAATAATAATTATTATCAACTAAAGTTTAAAAATTCTTGTGAATTTCAATCAATTCCAGTCTGTCGGACGTTACCACTCCCTCTCCATCTCACTCAAATCTATTCTGACAGTCTTTTTTTGTATACTTTGTTGTTATTTATAAAAATTTTTGTTAATTCTCTTTAGGTCCTTTAGTTTTTTTGCTTTTTAAGTTTTTTGTAACTAATGCAGTTTTTTATTAAATTTTGTGAATAATTGCAATATCTGCACCTCTTTATTTTTTTTTCTGTTTCTATTTCGGAATAAAAATTTTTTCAAATCTTTTAGGTATTTAATTTCCTTAAATTTCTGATTCATCAGTTACTTGATTAATTAAGATATTCTTTTAGTTTCTTTTGTGATCATTGGAATTTCCTAAATTTTTTCTATTTAGGATTAATGCCACAGTTTTTCAATTGTTAAGACTTTGTTTTAACAAGTACTTCCGTAAATAAATCGTTACTAAGGAAAATTGTTCAATATGTGTCATCATTTCTCTTATTATGTCTGAAAGATTGTAAATTACCTCATCCTGCTTGTTGAGAATATTCTTTCTTTTATCATATTGTTCAGATGCGGATCAATTTTCTTGCTCTATTATTGAAGTTATTTCCTATATTCCTTATAATCGTTAGCCTTGAAACTATGAGGAAAATTCCGGTGACTTTTGCTTTTACTCTTCTAGTCTTGCTTATCTTCTAGCCTTTCTTCATTAAGTTTTTTATGCTTATTTATTCTCCATTTTCCCGGGTTTTAATTAAAATTACATTAAACAACTGCTATCTAGAAACTTACTATGTTAGTGATGCTATAGGATTAGAGTACTGCTTTAGTTTTATTAAATTTGGAAATAAATGCAGTCAATTAATAATTATCTGAGTATAAAGTTAGAGATTAATGATCTAGTATATTAATACATTATTTGCTTTAGATTTAGATAGCAGGTAGTAGGGTAATTTTAAAGAGAGTACTGTTGGTAATGATAAGATAGATTGATAAAATTAATATTTAATAGGGTTATAAAAGAAGATACGATACTGATATCAAATAAAAAAGCTTAACTTAGTTATTAATTTGAATAGCTTAATGCTTAATCATGTTTAGTATGATGATAGAAAGATAGTTAATAGATCTCAAACCACTTTACTGAACTATTAACTAGATAGTACTTTATATTAAATAGCTAGCTTTTCTTACTCTAATAAGATATCACTCCTATAAAGATATACTTTAAAATACTCAAAAATCCATTATAAAGATAGAAGCTTATAATAATAAGCTTCTTAAGCTTTTTAAGTATTAATAAAAGGCTTATATTTGTAATGTAGATCTAAAATAAGACTTACAATAAATAAAAATACAATATCAAAGTTTATTTAATTAAGAAAGATAAGCTAATATCTAGATCTAGATTCTATAATTAAAGCTATTAAGCTAAGCTAATTAATAAATCTCTTATTA
The DNA here is from genome assembly GCA_946699065.1 of Loxodes magnus. Lineage (NCBI taxonomy): Eukaryota > Ciliophora > Karyorelictea > Loxodida > Loxodidae > Loxodes > Loxodes magnus. Next base: position 169,066 of record CAMPDV010000179.1, read on the forward strand.
AAAGTATTTAATTTGCTAATAGGATAATTAAAAGAGTGAGAGTACTTATAATTATTAATAAAAGCTTATATGCTTCAACTTATTTAATTAGTACATTTCTATTTAAATTACTATTAAAGTAAGTATATTCCTTTCTATCTCTTTACATGTAATAGATACTTTATATCCATAATTTCACTTTTATATACATATTACTTGATTGTGTATTAGTATCTTAACTTCATATCTTTAAGCTTAAACATCTCTATATGAATACTGTTAAAAACATTCTATTGAAAGAGATTTAATAATATAAACTAAAGCCATGAAATAGAGAGGAATTCTATAATAACTAAAATAGAAATTAGTTTTAGAGATATAGGCTATTTAAGCTAATAAGCAATAAGTCAAATTGCTATTGTTATTCTATATTTTTAATAAGAAAATATCACATGCTACTATAATAATATCTATAAATACATTTTAAGAGATACCAATAAATTATCAGATGCTGGAATGAATGTCTTCAATACATCCATTAAAGATTATAAGGTAATAACTGTACTTTTATTTAATAATCTTTTCTCACTGTAAATGAGGAAACTATTAACTTAAATCAAGCTAAGCTTCATTTAAATGGCAACTTTTCCTCTCAATAATTTACTTTTGGTATTACTAATTTAAGATTTTCAATTTGCAACTTATAATAAGCAGATAAAATTAGTATAATCCAAGACCTAAAGTATTAATTAAAAAAACTGGAATGAATTAAAACTTTAGAACAAAATATCTTTACAATTAATAAAGAATGGAAATAAAATCTATTATTAGCATACTAAACTCTAATTTGTTGATCTTTCTTTTTATGTAATACTATTATTACACTTAATAAATAACACTCTAATCTTAGTTTCCTTTTATATGCAAGCCTAAGCAAGTATCATTCTGAATGGATAAAAATAATAGGATTTTAAATCTAAACTAAGACTCTTTGATCGTTAAATTTGGTATATTAAATTAAAGTAAGCAATCTAGTACTCTAAATAGTAATTGATTGTCACTTAAGTTGAGTATCATAATGAAATAGGATATTGCTTATGTTAGATACTTTTTCGCTTATATTCAAAGTATAAATGCTATATTTTAAATTAGTAGCAATTAAAGATTTATTATAGATTCATTATTACTAAAGTTAAACAGTTTATTATTTATCTTAATATCATAGATTTTCATTTCTTATTTCATCCATAAACTTTGCATCCATTACTATCACATAATTTATTCATTTTTATAAGTTCAAGTTTATAAATGGTAAAATAGCAAGACATATATAATATTATAGATGCTATTTTACACTAAGCCAATATTAATTGTATTTTACTATCTTTTATTAGACGAAACTTTTAGTCATTTAGTGATAAGAAAATTAATAGAAAATAGATCTAAGTATTATCTAATTATTATAATGCTTTAATTTTCCTTATTTAACTACTATCTTCATACTAGATGCAAATATCTTATTAACTAAGAAGATACTAGTTTATTATAGCTGTCTATTATCATCTACTAATAGCTTTAATTTATAAATAATTATATTAAAGAGGAGACTTATTACTTTTAACTACTACTACTTTAATGGTATGTAGCTAAATTATTTAATACACTTATTAGTTAATATTTAGTATCATAATAGTAAGACTATCAATTAAATAAAGGATATTTAATTATTTTGTTTAACAAGAAGTATTTATCACATCTAATTTACATCTCTTTAGTTTCACTTACCTTTTATATAATACTTTAGTATCAGTTTTAGATATTAAAGATACTTATATAGCTTTATAGAGATAAATTTGATTATTGTTATTATATTTCTTTATTTAAGGCGCTTGTTTAAGAAAGTTTGTAATACTTTTGCCATTTGCTCTTTATTCATTTTATGCGAATCTTTCTTAAAATTCTTATCTAACTCTTTTCTCCTAGACTCAAATCTAAATATTGATATTCCTCTTTAAATTATTTAGTTCATTCTTTTTAACTTTAATGCTTAAATTTCTTTTTATATTTCCTTTATGGATACCTTGTCTTACACTTTAAACTTGCAATGCGTTAAATAAACTTTCAGCTTTTCCTTTTTTATCCTTTCAAAACTTTAGTTGATCTATTTAATGTTTAATTAATTTCTTTTGAAAATCCATCTGTTATGTTTTGTTGTTACTTATTGTTTGTGATATGCTATATCTAAAATTAACTTGCTTTAATTATGACTTTTATTAAGTTAATAAATACCTTACTATCAAGATCATCTTTCATTGCTATTCTCTTAGATTCTTATTTTTACATTTTTTTTCGTTCGGATTTAGCAATTTCTTTCAAAACCCTCTTAATTAAAATTAATGCGTCTCAGTGATTATTTAGAAGAGCTTGCTTGAATTTTGTAATAATGGACGTTATTAAATTATTATAAACTACTTTTATTTTCCTGATTTTCAAGAGTCTGTAATTTATTTAGAAAGGCTTTTATTACATTTATAGAAAAAGCAGTATAAAGCCAGCCTTTAAATAATAAAGCACTAAAAGACATTTCCATGTTTGTATAATATCGCGTTAATTACTTGTGCTTAACCTAAATTAACAATTTTCTATATGATTCATACTTTTTAATGTCTATAAGGTTTAATGATTTATTTTGAGTGTTAAGGGAATGATAATCTCTCTCTGAGTTGTTTACTCTTAGCATTCTCTAAAGGGATATTCTTCTATTAAACTTCTGCAACCATGGATGAGTAATTTATGCGTTACTAAATCACTTGATTTAAAACTCCTTCCGAGGATAAAAAATCTTAGGATATATACTCTTTAAGATCTTGTATGTACTAGAAGTTTCTCTTAGCTTAAATATGCATGAGCAATAAAAATATTTTTCTCTTTCTTTTGATTAAATCTAAATTTCTAATTTGACTATATAATATTCAAAAGAGATCTACATCTTAAGAATCTGCTATTGCTTGTTATTAGATTCTTACCATTAGAATGGAATGCTTATTAAAGTGTCAATTATATCTTTCTTAATTTATTATTTTAAGATATTATTTTCTAGTAGCTATAGAGTCTTTTTAATACAACTTACTTTAATTTACTATAAAAGATTTAAGCCACATTGCTTCTTTGAGAGTTCTAAAAGACACTTCTAAAGTATAAAAGTAATTTATTTGTCTTATTAGCTCTTTTCTACTCTTTTGTATTTATAGAATTAACTGAAATTAAATAGGATATTGGCATGCCTAAGATATGATAGAGATTATTAGTTAGATTGATAAATTTAAAATTATATAATACAACTATTATCAGCAGAATGTTACTATCCTAGTGATGTTAGATGGTTAGAGTACTGGTTTAGTTTTAGTAAATTGGGAAATAAATTTAGTAAATTGATAATTGATTGAGTATTAAGCTAGAGATTAATGTTCTAGTGCTCTTTAAAATTATTAATCAATTAATATATTACTAGGTATAGGATGAGATAGTAGATAAGTAATTTTATAGAGAGTATTGTTGGTAATGATATAAGATAGATTGATAAATGTATATTGATAGAGTTATAAAAGAAGATATGATACTGATATCAAATAAAATAGCTTAACTTAGTTATTACTTTCAATATCTCAATAATGTTTAATCATTTTTAGTATGTTTGATAGAAAGATAGCTAAATAGGCTTGAATAACTTTTCTTACTATTTAACTAGATAGTAATTTTATATTAAATAGCTAGCTTTTCTTACTTAAATAAGAAATCACTCCTAAAAGGGTATAATGTTAAAAGACTTCCAATAATAACAAATTATAATATGAAGTTAGCACTTTAAAGAAGAAAAATAGTCACAATCTAGAACTAGATTCTACAAATTAAAGCTGCTAAACTAAGTAAATTAATAAATATCCTATTCCAAATATTTTATTTGTTAATATTGAAATTAAAACAATAATATGGTTATAATTATTAATAATAGATTATATCAATTCAACTTACTTAATTACTATATTTCTATTTACTTAAAACTATTTAAAGTAAATCTATTCATTTCTATCCCTCTAAATGTAGAATGAATTTAATATCTATAATATTTCCCTTGAATTTGTATTAATATCTTAAACTTTTTATTTTATTGTTAAATTAAAAATCTCTATATGAGTACTATATCAGCTAGTGGTCAAATCTTCTTTTGAAAGGGAATAGACTTCTAAGATTTGATTCTATAAAAAATTAAATAATTAAAGCAAAAATTAATAATTCTCTTAATATTAGAGTTACTAAAAATTAGATATAGCGCTTAATTATTTAATCTTTCTATATTTTCTTCCAATAGCTTAAACTTCTCTATTATACATTTTATACAGCTTATTTAATTAAAATTTTAGCTTTTTCTCTTTTTATTTTTCCAACAATTTAAAGTTCTTAGCGTGGGTAATAATCTATTTTTTAAATGTTTAATAGAATGCAACTTTAGAAAAAAAGGATAATTAGCAAAATGTAAAGATTAGAATTTCTTATTTAAAGAAAGTTTAAATTAGTTGTATAAGGATTTATTAAAAAGTAAAGGGGATTAGAATAGAATAATTATACAAAATCTTTCTCATTTAGTTAAATCTTTTTTACTTTACTCAGATTGTAAAAATTTAAACTTCGAGTTCAAATTTAAAATTAACAAAATAGCCGCCAAATATGAAAATTTTAAATTTGAATCTTCTATTTAAGTGTTAGAAAGTATTATTATAAATGTCTGATTAAGTAAATTAATTTACTGTAGAGGACGAATTAGAAGATATTATTAGAGAGATAGCTTAGAGCAAAGGTCTTGATATAGAGGAAGAAGCAATAGCCATTTTGGGTAAACTCTGCATGCCCGTTGCTTGTAAATAAAATATGAATTAGGAAGAAGTTAAAAAGATGTTGGAAGGCGTGCTGCAGCAGTTTGTTTGTTCATGAACTTAATTTAAGTTATTTATACCAGGTTTAACTAAAATATTTCGTATTTTGCTTATTTTTCATCGTTACTCAACATATATAAAATTTAAAAGCCTAATCAAATTTTTCAAATACCTAGGTAAAAATGTTAATTTAAGCTAAAAAATTCATAAGCAATTCATAATAAAATCCGAATAAAGAAATAAAGGTAATTAACAGAAAGAAAAGCCTAACTGATTATTTACTACATTTATCTCCTCTTTTCTACCTTTAATATAATTAATATTTGTCGTAATATATAGTTAATATTATATTCAGTTCAAGAAAAGAAAATACAATTATTATATATCAGTCATTAATATCGAGAAGGCTTTTTTTATTTTAAGCCTACATTAAATTTTTTATTTATCATTATGAGATAAACCTTTTAAGAATTTATTCTAGAATCTCTAAAAACATATTTAGAGCATTCAATTTATTAGAATGATTGAAAGTAAATATTTTAAGTTTAGCCCTAAAATAATTTATTGATAAATGAACATTTTTTTTTATAAAGAGCTAAATTATATCATGTGATGAATGATTTATGCAAATATTTAAAATTAAATAAGCAAATCTTAGGAAAATATAACTATCTTAGTTTTTAACTTTATTATATTTAATAATAAATATTTATTTTTTTCATGAAGATAAGTACAGAATCTTAATTCTTATTACTAAAGTGAATATATGGATATCTATGATTTTCTCTTAATTTTGTTTATATAGGCTATTGATTAATAGATATTTATTTTATTAAATCCAGATTAATAGATTTTGTTACTTTATTTGATTTGATAGTACTTAGTTTTTATTTTTTAAATAATTCTTATAAATCCTTAATCATTTAAAATACTATTTATATAGAGTAAATTTAAGTTAAAAGCTATTTAAATTTAAAAAATTCAAATTATTATAAAAGATTAAGTCATTAGTTTAACCTTCTTTCAGTTTTAGTTTTAACTAATAAGAAGATATTTTTATATTTTATTTAGCTATTTAGCTTTTAATAACTAATAATATAAAATGTAAGCTTTTCATTCTCTTTTGCTTTGCCTTTCTTCGTTGTCTAAATTACTATTTGATATTTATTCAAAATTATTCCTGAAATCTTTTTTCTTTCTTAGTTGATTCTCGTTTTAAAATTCCACTTTGCTGTTTTCCTAATTTTGCTAAGATTGACTAGGCTAAATGCTACTTTTGTATCTCAAATAATTTAAATCAAGTTTCTTTTCAATCTCCTAAAATGAATCAATGTTCATAATTTCCTCACTTAGCCTTTTTACGTCATTTCTCTTAGTGATTTACTTAATTATTTGCTAATTAACCTTTGTTGACTATTCCTATCGAATTTCCTACATACTTGGATTTTTAGAATCCTTTGTATTATCTTTATCCTTTTCACGTGATGCCACACAACATAGTAGCTTACTTCAAAAGCTCTTTTATTTATTCGACATTATGGTATTAGAGGCATAACGAATAAATAGTCATTGAAAGATACTTTTGGTACTTCTCATTACTTCTAAAATTTTCCTTTTTATTTATTCAAAAAAGCACTTCTAATAGCATTATTGATATTAATACTCTTCTCTCTTATTTAATAGAGACTATAATAGCAAAGCTAATTTGATTTCCAATATTTAAGATTTATGTAGCATAACCTAAGACTCTTGAATGTTATATTAATAGAATGACATAAGTAGAAATTATTAGATAGTAAAATGACAACTTTAGACTAGAAAAGATAAGAAAAAAGAGTAAAGGAGAATGTTTTCAAGATAGCTTTAATTAGACAAGATTTAGCTGAATAATTTTTATAGATTCGATTAATTCTTAAAAAACTATCTTCTTATTTAAATTCAATTAAAGCTTTGCAATGAAATAATTGTTAAAAGTATTAAAGAAAAAAGATAAGTTAATTGATTGAAAGCAAATTAGTAAATAGAAAGATTGAATTAAAACTATAAAGGATCATGCTATATATAAGTTTTTTCTGGTGAACAAATAATTAAACCTTAAAATACATCTTCTTAAAGTTTAGAAATTAGCTTTCCTAGTTAAATAATCAAGTTTTGAAGGTTAAATAGCTTTGCTTTTTAAGTAACGGAGAAAAGGATTATGCATATGAAAAATAAGATTATTAAGTTTACAGAACATTGTTCATATTTTTAGATTCTTTCATAATCTAATCAATTAGTTCATTCTTCTTCTATCTATATTCCATTGCTTTTAATTTCTAAATTAACACTTACCTGCTATTCAAATCTATCTTTGTGATCTAAATCTATTTTTTTCTTTCTTTCCATTGCCAATTTTTCTCTTTCACCTAGAACAGGCTATTTTTGCACCTTATTCTATTCGAACATAGCTACTTTTTTCTTGGTTTCTTCCAAATGTTTTCTCTTTTCAATTTACTTCTTTTTTTATTCAATACGATCGAGTTCTTATTATCTTTTTTGATCTTCTAGAGCTTTTAGTTCTCTTTCTAATTTTTGATGCTTGTAATGTTCTATTTGCTCTAAAGTCTTTAGCCTTTCCTCAGCTCTTCTTATTTCCTTAACTCTATTAACCTCTCTTTCTGCTTCTTTATTAGATTTGGAGACATTTCCAACTGCAGATTAATAAAGGTTATTTCTAGTTCGAATACGAACTTGTACTTAATCTGAGGTAGTGATAACTTGAGATTTAGCTATTAATCTTCCTGCTCCTGATAAATCAGATCTTCCAGAAATTGAACTCACTCTGAAAACATTGGAATTTACCGAAAATCCCGACCTTGATTTCGGAGTTTGATTATCGGGTGTGCTTCTATTAAGTTAATAAGACATCTTTTATTCTAAGATACTTGATGAAATTTGTTCACTCTAGTTTGCTAAAATCTACTGCTATATTTACTATTATTATTGCTCTACAATCAAAGATTCAGCATTTGTATAATGAATGCATGGAGGCTTCGTTTAACATTTTTGACATCTTCCTTCAAACACAAGAAACTATCTTAGGTTTTCCTGATTTTTAGATTCCTCCATTTGAACTAAATCTCTTTAACTAACATTTTTACTCGCAGTTAAGCTTTAAATGTTCTCATAAGAACATGTTTTCTACTATTGAAAAACTCCATCTTGCTAAATGCTATTAGGAGAATGATAATTATGCTAGGCTATAATCATGCCTGAGTTAGATTGACTAGAACCTAAATTATTATCTCTGAAATTGTATACAGATGGATCTTAGGTAGAAATGGTTGATCTTGTAGTAGGTGATGCCAATTGAATTCGCTGTAGTTCTAATCTTAGATTCTTGTTTTCTTTCTTCAAATTTTCTACATCGTTTGGCGTTATCTGCGCGATGTCTCTCAATCTTTCATTCTCTTCCTTTAGTTAGACAAGAGTTCAACTAACATCTTTTTAATTTCCTTTTCTTTTTATGTTTAAAAGCTCCTTCAAATATTCAATTTCTCTTTGCAATTTTTTAACAAGAGCGTTATTGGTAGCATCAATTTCGTTTTTCTTTACTCTTATCATAACTTGCTTTGCTCTGTCTGCGAATTTTAAAGTATTTATGCTTTCGTCTACAAAATCCCCTACTGGAGAAATCATTGTTATTAAGATAGTTTTGCAATTTCCTCCTAACGAATCTTGGATCAATCTTGTAAGCTTTGAATCTCTGAATGGAATATGAGTAGATTTAGCTCCTTTTGAGAGTGAAGAGATAACTTTGCCAAGATTAGTGAGCGATAAATTAATTTTGTTCATTTCAGCTAAATGTCCTCCTTTCATTTCCCCTTCTTTGTCATACTTTTCACTTCCTGCAAGATCGCACAAATTTATCTTAGCCCTTTTCAAATTACCCTTTTTATTAACTTTTTCAGTTTCAATGAGTAACTGAAAGATAGTATGGCTTCTAGATGAATTTGCATTAAATCTTGTTTGTCGAACAGCTCTATTTCTGTCTCCCCTTTTGATTAAAGCTAAGCAATCACGAGCAGTTTGAACAACATATTCACTAAGTCCTTCGACAAAAATTCCTGATATTTTGTCTTCCCTAATAGCTAGAGGTTATAGTCGTTCCTCATCTTAAAGTAAATCAAATATTTTTTCATTATATATTTAAATAAAGGAACAGAACACTGTAAAGTTCCCTTTCTATGATTTTACTTATGTAATTTCATCGAAAATACAGGAAACAGATCTAGGAATTATCCCGTGATTTTTAGGATGTATTTACTATTGCTTTCTGTTAAGTTCCCAGTTTGCGCCAAACATTGTAAAAGTTTTTCCACTTCCTGTTTAACCATAAGCCAAAATAGTGCAATTATAACCTTTTACAACTTACTAAACTTAATTGCTAACGAAACCAAAAACCTCTTCTTGTTAAGATTGTTCATTAAAGACATAATCGAATTTACTTTCTATAAAATGATTTCCATCAGAAACTCTTATTGATTAATTATCTTATCCTAGGAAAACAACATTTTCCTTTCCTATTTCACTCTACAGAAAAGGTCTTATTCTTACTCCTACTTTAATTCTATCTTATTATTCTTTAGACACCATTTTTAAGGATTTTATTTATAACTGAATTCAATATCAGTTAGTTGATTATTTTAATATAACTCATTTAATTTAACTGCAAGGCTTGTTTAAACACTCTTTCCCTTTATTTTATTCTTCTAGGTAGTTAAATTTGCATATATTGTCCTGCTACTATAATTTAATTATTGACTCTTTTGCAAATCAGTTTTTTATATATTTTTAGATGAATGTATAGTAACTCAAAGGCTTCAATATGCTGAGAAAGATAAAATTTATATCCTTTAATTGATTAAGTGACTATGAGAAGATATGTTCAATGTTTTTTCTTGACTTTGAAATTTGGAATGCAACTGACTATGTACAAACAGCTGAATGTATAATTATAGTAAAACTATAAAAAGTAAAAAAGTATAATTATATAAATAAGTACATAAATCATCTTCTATTAAACACATTAGTCTCTCTTATATTTGATCAATAGTTTTAAATTAAATAGTAGAACACCTTTATAGCTCTAGATAAAGAACAGATTATTTTAAATGTCATGCTACTTTTCAAAGTTTTACTTAAATCAAATTTTACAGGTTTAGATAGTTATCTAAGTTAATATAGCTCTATATTCCTAGTTTTAGCATGCTATATCAATCTTTTAGCCACTACTTGTAAATTTCTTTTACTGTATTTTATTGGTTTCATTATCTTCGATAAAGGCTATAAATACATAATATAGAAATAAGTTAGATAAATTTATCTGAGGAAAGTTGTTTATAGATTTAGTTGCATTTCATTTAAACTACACCTTTTGCTTTGAGTAGTATTTGTGTTACATTAAATTACAATAATATAAGCTACGTTTGAAAGGAAAAACTCTTTAATACCTATCTTGTTTATCTAACTAAATACATCTTCTTTATTACCGTTTAGAAAATTGATATATCGATATTATATTGTATAGTTATCTAATAAGAGTGAAGCTAATCTTAGTACTCAAGTTAAAGATTTTTTCTTAAGTAAATTAAGAAAAATTTTATTATCCTTTAGTCAAGCAAAAAGTAGATTTTTGCATATTATCGCGATATAAAGGAAATGAACTATCTTTTCGACTTAAAATTATAAAAAATGGGTTTTTCTTATGAAACTAACAAAATAATTGAATACAATTATAGAAATGATAAATGTCTTAGGCAGCTCTTTATTATAATGCATATAGTTACTCCTTCTTTATGCTCTATCTCTCTTATGTACTTCTTTCTACTAATTTCTATTCTCATTAATAGCAGGCAAAAGCTTAATCTAAAATAAAATGAGTTAGCATACTAGCTTTAAAAATTATTTTGTAAAGCTTTAATTTGATAAAGATCCAAAGACTAAACATAATTAAATGAACTTCAATCAGCTGTATTAATAACTGCAAGTAAAGCAAAATAATCTATTTATACATTTCTTATAGTTAATGAGATAGTTTAGACCTGATCTTACAGTTATAGCTTTTAGGAAATTAAGGCAAAAAATGTAGTTCTTAGAGATTGTGAGAAGTAGGAAAGTTTTCTTCTAATAAGTGCGTAAAAATTCTATTTAGTATAGTAAGTTAGACAATAAGCTTTACTTAATAATATGAGTCTAGGATTAGATTGAATCCAATCTTTAAGCATTAAAAAGGAAGTTTAATAAAATTATAAATGATCAAAGGAAAGATTAAATAAGTAGGAGTAATACTTGCTTTGATAGACTGCAGTAATCAATAGGTATCTTAAATAGTTGTTTTTTTGTTGCTATATTTTCTAGTTTTAACTCTTAAGCATATAAGATTTATAATTTTAATAGACTCTAAAAGTATTTAAATAAATCAAATAGTTCACAAAGGCTTTGATGGTTATGATCAATTTATATTCTTTATTCTTCTAGGATTATATTGTAATAGCATCTAGAAACTTTTAGTATTATTTCAACTGTGAAACTTTAAAATCTTTTATTTCAAAGATTAAATCAGATTTTATAAAAGCCCAGAAACGACAGTTTATATGAATAAGAATAAGTAAAATTAACTTAGAAAAGAATGAGAGAAATCCTAAGATTAGCAATATAATATAAGGGTTTTATGCAAAACAATCAAATCGTAATGATTTAAAGCAGGAATTGCTAGATACAAACAATAAATAATTAATAGTTTATACTTAAGATTTAAATAAGAGGGACAGAATACATGAATCAGAAGCAAACTCATAAGGAAAAGCTTATTTATAAATAAGAAATGTAATCCGAAAAGAGGAAAAATAAGAAATAAAATATAGTATTAATAGCCTTTATTAATTACATTTCATTCAATCAGCAAGATTTATCTTTATTTACGAAACAATACACCAAATCCAATATTTTATCTTTCTGATATTATAGGGAAACTTTGAATTAGCTTCATATCTTAATCTGATTCTCTTTAAGGAATTTTTCTTAACTTTTTCTTTAAAAAAGTATCTGAAACCATCCAAAGCAAATATTTCATACTGAATATTAATTTATAAATAAAATCTTCCAAATATAATTAGATAAGAGAAGTATCTTTCTAAATATTTCAAAAGACACACCTAAACTAGATAATTTTAAACAGTTTAAGGAGATAAATAAATATCTTTTATCTTTTATTTCAATCAACAGTTTCATTTAATTATAGTATTAGTATAAAAATCAATTTAATTACTTCTTATTACTCCTTCAAATTATTATAAGCTCTAAGCTTCAATTGTATTTTCTGACTCATTGCAATATCTAATTTATTTAGCCTTATTTCTAAATATAGTTAGAGATAAGTTATATATTAAATTAGAGGTATCCCATCAGATCTAGTAATACGACTGAAAATCCTAAATGAAACTGGAATTAAAAACTAACAAATATAAAAAATTTTTTTAATCCTAGTAATGCAATTTTATAAGCTAAATCGCTCAAATGTGACTAGGAGCTTTAGCTTTGCTTAATAACTTTGAGGACTAAAAGTTTTAATCCAATAAGTTTGAAGAGAGGATAAGTTTCGGTGAAATGACATAACTTCATTATAAAATATAGAAATAAGCAATTTAAACTTTTTAGTAAATATATTGCTTGATTTAAAAGCTTCGAATTCTTTAAAAAGACAATATCTTGAGTTAGTAAAGCAAAAAGAGTAAATTTGGATTTAAAGCTATGTAAAATTAATCAGCAAATATGTCAATTAACTATAAGCTTAAAAAGCTAGTATCTTGGTAATGATATTATTAAATTACATAACTATGCAAAGTTGTTAGATTGATGAAGTTAGTATAAATTGAGACTATTAAATTATTATGGTTTAAATATTTCAACAAATTAAGGAAAATTAATAGAAGGAAAATAATAGATAGTAAAGGCACTATTAATTTAATATGTATAAAAAGAGCTATAAGGAAGAGAGTAAATTAGATTTTTATCTTTTAATGGTAATCTAAAGATTGAATAAAGAAGTTATGTTTATAGAAAAAATCTCATCAAATATCTTCTTCATCACTTTCTCCTTGTAGTTCCTACTCTTTGTTTTCTTTCTATTCTTGCGTGATTAGCTTTCCTAGTGATTGATCTTCTAGAGATTCATTTAAAACTAAATTGTTTCCTTTCTTTGCTTCTTCTTGCTTTTATTGCTATTAATTAATAGCTTAAAGTCTCTTTCTCTCGTTTTCCTCATCAATTTCTTTAAGTCTTCTCCTTTCTTTTTCTTACTCTTCCTTAGATTTAGGTTTTTATGAACTTTAATCTTCAGATGTACCTGATTCTTAGGATAAAACACTGCCCAATTCAATACCTTATCTCTTTTTCTTTTCTTTATTAAACTCACTTTATTAACTAATAGAAGGTGGTTTATAAACATCTCCTACCTAACCCTCTAAAAGTTGCTTTTCTTTATCAATTAGCAAGGCTTTTTCGCTTTCACTCAATTCATTTTTATTGAATTCTTTTTTATGCATCTGTGGTTTCTCCTCTTTAACCATGTGCATAATATTCTAGTAACTATCTGTAGGCTAATTTTCAAATTACTTAGACAATTGTGAATATTTAATTTCATTATCTAAAGAGGCTTTTTTTTTCTGAATCCTGTATACAATCAAGTAAATAACAGAAATAACAAAGAAAAAAGCATAAGTAAACAAAGCTATCAAAATATATAGAAAGGCATTATCGTCTGAAACATCCTCATCATTGTAATCTAGGTAATCATATTCTCCATTTTGTAACAGTGTCATTACAAACAGAAATATGATTGATAGCAGTGACTCAAACGCGCAGCAAACTGCGCAAAAATTGCATAGTTTTCTCGCAGATGATTCTTTCTCACCTGTACTTTAATGCATTTTTATTTATAAGCTTTAACTTATTTCCTTGAATAAAAGTAAAGCACTTATATTTTCTAATTTATATGTTAAATTCATTAATATCAAAATCCTTTTACCTACTTTATTTTATCTATTCAAGCTAATAGATTATGTCTAATGAAAGAAGTTTGTAATCCATTAATAGCTGGAGGTATTCTTTAGCATATGAGGTTGATATGTATTTTTTAGGTTTAATAGTAGATTATTTAGAAATTAAGTTAAGCTTAGTTTTCATTCTAGTAGAATGATTCGAAGCTAATTTTCTTTAGTTGGTAAAAGAAAAAATTTAAAAGGTGAATAGCTTTTAATTTGCATTTTATAAGAATGAAGACTAAAATTAATAATGATGAGTAACTATGTCCTTTAAAACTTTTTAAGGGGCAAAGTATCAATTTTTATATGATCTCATATTGAAAGCTTATCATAAAAGCTTGTAGTAACTAGCCAAATTCTAAGAAATTCATAAAATTAAAATATCTTAAAATGTATAAAAACCTTAAGATAGGAACTTAGATAAATAGATATTCAATCATTAAACTTTAGCATAAAGCAGTGAGATAGTAACTTAGAAGAGTAAATAAAAGTCTTTTAGCTTTTATTTTATATCTTAAATTTAATTTATTATATAATTAGTCAGGTATAATACCAGGATTTATCATGTTTACTAACTAAGGAAAATAGACAAAACTAAAAGGAAATAAGAAGTAAGGAATCTAAATAGCGTACTTTACTACAAGTCTGGCTAAAATCGTACAGAGTACATTTTATCAGTCTGATTGCAGAAGTAAAGATACAAATGAACTCCAATGATATTGCTAATTAAATGAAATCTTTCTTTTCAAAGGGTAAAGTTTTTGCAAAATGAGAATTGAAGCTCTTATGGAAAAGAAAGATGATAAGTAAATATAAGATATTGCATACGAATGAAGAAATATTTGTCTTATTTAAACTTTATTAAGAATATATGGATAAATAAGATTCTTTTTCTCTTTTTCTTCATTCTGCTAAAGCTAATTTTGACTGCGGATCTGTTAGAAAAGTCTTTAATCTTTGTCGAGCTACTCCTTTTGGAAAAATAGTAGATCCTGAAATGTGCTCTAAACATGCTGAAGAGCTTATAAATTGCTTCAATGAAATACGTAAAGGAGGTTGTGAGGTTGAATTTAAACGAGCATATGATTGTATATCCGATAAGAAGGGATAAATAAAAGGCTGTGAAGAGAGTATTAAAAATTACATAACATGTGAGCATACAGTCTGGAAAGTTTATTCAAACTATGATCAAGTAAGTTGATCTTACTATTAAACTTAAAAAATAAATTAATTCTTAATTTATTTCCATCACATATAATGACCTTTATACTCTAATACAACAACTCTTATCATAATCTATAATTATATCAGTTCAAAAATAGCAAATTATGAATTTATACTTTTAAGAAAATTTAAAATTGAAGTCTATAAAAAGGGAACTTATTATAATCTTATTGAGAGATAAAAGTTAAAATGTGATAAAATATTAAAATGAAAATTGCCTTATTTATGTTTGCATAATATTAATTAGATTATATTATGCTTACAAATAGAAAATTTAGTTAGATGCTTTTTTTTAATTTGAGCTTAAATATTAGTGATTTTTAAGAATAAACGGAGTAGCTCTAGCATTATTGGATTTTCTAATTTGTATATATTTATTTTTTTATTTGGATGTAAGCAAATGCTAAGCAAGCAGAAATTAATTAATTTAAATATTATTATAACAACTCCACATTAGGTTCAGGCCATTTGATAAACTATAAAGTCCATTCAGCGATCAATCTTGGCGCTAATTCTAGAAGTTCCTTTAGTTCATATACTCGAGGTCCAGGCTTAAATCCATCCTATCTTCTCTTAAATATAACAGCAACTTTAGGTATCCCTTACTCAATTTTTCCTCCAACTATTTTCTTTGGAGTATCATTTTTCAAATCTCCTGGAGTAAGTCATTTATACGTTTCGTCGTCACTATCTGAGAGAATATCCATATCTATATTTTAAGGTAAATTTATAGTAACTTCTTCATTAGTTTCTCCTTTTTAAATTTGGTTGAGACTCTATTTCTTTTTTTTCTAATGATGCTTATTTGTTTTTAATTTAAAATCATATTAGAAAGAATTTAATTAACCATTTTATTTCTAAATATTCCTTTTATTTTCTTCTTATTCATCAACATTTAAGATATCAACTTAGTTATTTTACTTTTATTAATCAGTTAGATATTAAAATTAATTAATATCATTTTGATTATCAGAATTACCTGCTTTATCATTTTATTTTTCTAAGCTATATTTATTATTAATATTACTGTCTGATTATGATTCTAAACTTCCTTTTTCTATTTTTTAATTAATTTTTCGTTTCTTTGTTGGTTCCGGTTCTTTTTTTTATTCGTTTTTACGTTTCTTTTTGTTTTACATTGCTTTTATTTATCTATTTCCATTTTCGTTTATATTAGATAAAGTTTCTACTTTAAGAATTTCGTTCTCTGGTCCTTCATATTACTTTAATTCAGACTTCTATATTTATTTTTCTCCCTTTTACTTATCTAAATCTAGATTTTACGAAATTTACTTAAAATGCTCCTTCTTTTATTTATTCTTCCTCTTATTCTCTTTTTATTAGTCTAAATTTTCTTGTAAATTTATATTTTTATTTCATTCTTACTCTATAAATGAAGTTCCTTCATTATTTCATTTATTACTTTCTAAATCTTAGATGCTAATTTACTGGCTTTCTTCTACATTTAGCTGCTTTTTTTCTTTGCTTTACACTTTGGATTTCTTTTTTTCCTTTAATTTCTTTGCATTTTTTTCTTCTTAACTTTGAATTAAACTTTTCTCTTAACTCCTTTATGAGGTTGAGGATTCCAGATCTTCATTGAAATTATCTCTAGACTATTTATCTTTGTCTCCATTACTATTTTCTTATTCCGAACTCTATTAATTTTACATCTGCTAGCTCTTGAGAATCTGCTTTTATAGAATAGCTGAAATGCTTTTCTTAATTTGGTTAAATAAAGAAATGTTGGTATTACTGGAGGTTTGGTTCCCCATTCTTTTCGTTTTTTTATACTCTTCCCATGTACCTTGCTTTTGATGCTATTCATAAATAATGTCGAATTCATTTAAATACTTCTAAATAGTGTAAAGATGTTCTCTAGGTTCCCATGTGTTCTCAGATGAATCATAGCCATCTCATTTTATTAGATAAAAAAATTATTAGCTTTTCCCCTTTTTTCTATCTAAAATCTCTTCCACTTCGTATAAATCTTCGTTAGATACTGACATTTTAAGCTCTTATAATCTAAAAACTTGAAAATTAAAAGTTTAGTTAAAATCCTCTCAATTAAACATTAATCAATTTTAAAAAGAATAGATATATACTTATTACTAGATCCTTCATCTAAGGCCAGGAAATAGAACTATTTATTATAAAAGATCTAATTTAGAGACATTAAATAGCGTTTCCTAAATCATCATAGCGTTAGTTATTTTACTCTAACCTAATAATTTATTTCTTGTATCATGGGTAGGCAATAGAATGCATTTATATCTATGCCTTTTAAGCTATTAAAAGCGTTATTACTTTTAATCATTTAGCTTGCTTATTATAGTTAAATCATCTGTATTTTTACTTATATGAAATTAAGATTATAGTGCGAAGCATTTAGATGACTGTATAAGAGAATGCAATGTATAAGGAATGAAATGAGACTCCATATTGATTATGCAGCAACATAGTTTATTAGAAAATAGAAATTAATTCCATATTTGTTGGCCTACCAGACAATTTGCCTCAGACATATTTTAGAGTCTATTAGTTTTGCCTCATAAATTAAATATATAAGGAAGGTGAGTTATAAAGATAATAAAAACAAATGGCAGATCAATTAACTGAAGAATAAATTGCTGAATTTAAAGAAGCCTTTTCTCTTTTTGATAAAGACGGTGATGGAACAATCACTACAAAGGAACTTGGTACTGTTATGAGATCATTAGGTTAGAATCCTACAGAAGCTGAATTACAAGATATGATCAATGAAGTAGATGCTGATGGTAATGGAACAATTGATTTCCCTGAATTTTTAAGTTTAATGGCTAGAAAAATGAAAGATACCGATACAGAGGAAGAACTTATTGAAGCTTTCAAAGTTTTTGATCGTGATGGAAACGGACTTATTTCAGCAGCTGAATTGAGACATGTTATGACCAACTTGGGTGAAAAACTAACTGATGAAGAAGTTGATGAAATGATTAGAGAAGCTGATGTAGATGGTGATGGACATATTAATTACGAAGAGTTTGTAAGAATGATGATGGCAAAGTGAGCGTGCCAAATTTATAAATTTTTAATTTTATTTTATGATAAAACGCTTATTTATTTTTATCAATCTATAATTACACTTTAGAATATGTCTAAATCAAAACCTCTCACCAAGTAAGAATTTGAAGAAGCATAAGAAGCCTTCAATTTCTATGACGGTAATAACGATGGCTTAATTCATCTAGATGAACTTAGACAAGCTTTAAACGCTTTGGGATATAACCCTAGAAACTTGGAAGAGCTAGCTAATAATTATGATGAAGATGGAGAAGGAAGTGTCTCATTTGAAGGATTTAGAAAAATAATAGAAACTGAATTAAATATTGAGAAAGATAAAACTAATCTTTCTGAGGCAATCAAAGCTTTAGACTGGGAGGAAGATTCAACAATTTCAACAGAAGCGTTGCGATGATTACTCAATACTAGCTTAAGAGGAAAAATTAGTAAAGAAGAAGTTGAAAATATCATATCAGAATCTTACTCAGGTATCGAAAAAGATAGAATTATAAAGCATGATTTGGAAAGAATTTTAATGCAGTGATTTAAGACCAAATTTGAAATTTATAAATTCTTAATTCCAACTCATTATATCTTAATTTCATTCTATTATAAGATAAATCAAATTGAAAATAAAAACAGATCTTTACTAGTAAATCTTTTAAACTATATAAATAGGAATAAATTGCTTTTACTCTGCTTCTAAATAAAAGAAAACTTAGTTCAACAACCTTCTGGTCAATAAGAAATTACTAGATATCTACACCCTCATATGAATATACTAAATCACTAAAAAAGAAGCAAAAACTTAATGAAATTTGGTAATTTCCATGTTAGCTTCTTAGACAATACCTTCCTAAATTATTTCTCAACTTAATTTTTGAAATACTTAGATGATAATCTTTTTCTCTATAAATTTCTATATCTTAGATTAATAATTAGCTATCAACTCATATATCTTAGACTATAAGACAAAATTGAAAACCTTTTAAAAATTTAAATCAATTGCTTATTCCAAAAAATAAAGTAAGCATAAAAGCATGAGGCTTTAATAACTTTCAGGCTAATACATTAAAGATAAATTTAATAAAAGACTGTAAAATTTTAATTTATAGTATGACCTTAAGCTTGAAATAAATATGCAGCGAATTAAAAATAATTAATAACTCAATAAGTAAGGTCAAAAATCTTTTGATTTTTAGAAATAAAACTACTTATCAAATGACTATTTTTCTTATTGAATAAAAATAACATTTAATAAGAAAAGCAAATTTAAAATAGAAAAATTGATCTTAATCCTCTTTTATTTCAGTTTCTTCTATAGTTAAAATTAAAACTGAAATAACTTATTCAAAAATAAAGTGAATCAACAAAAAGATAAAAGGACGTTAATGATATTTATTTATAAAATTAATACAATTGCAATCTAGAAACTCTAAAAAATTACTCATTACCATTAAATTTACTATGCAATTAGATTTTGCTAAAGTAGAAAGCTTGTTATCTTCAATAATTTTCTATCAAACAAACTTAAAACTTACAAGAGGCATTTTCATTATACTGAAAGTGGCTATCAAATAAAGAAATTTGTAAAATGATATTTAAAAATAAATTGATGTATATTACCAGTAAAATGTTGGGAAAATTAGTAAGAAAGATCGAGAAAGGGATAAACTCATTCAGAATTTGAAAATTTAAATATAATATTTTGAATTAAGCTATCAAATGGCTTCTAAACTTTTGGTTTGTATCAATAAGACAAAATGAAAGATAATTAAGGCAAAGCTTGAAATATAATGGATAAACAAATTATTAAATCTTCCAATTTAAAAGTATTAATGATTTTACTCTCCTCCATTTACCTTACTTTCAATACTAAGGTAGTTGCTTTTTTCATTGGCAAAAATTCCTTTAAATTCAATAGGATTTATTTTATCCGCTGAAGGAGCATCTTCAATATCGCTCTAACTTTATCTTGATTTTTTAATTATTATTTTGCTAGGATCTTAACAGGAATGATGTCTCTTAAACTCAGATTTTGACATTCTTCTTTAATAAATAGTAGATATTTCCAGATTTTTTATAATGTTCTATATTTTTTATTCTTTATTTTCTTACTCAATCATCTTAGAAGATTTTTTATCAATCTACTATATTTTTTAAAACTACTGACCTTTTATGGTGCTTTTTTTAGTTTTTTAGCAGCACTAACCCATTTTATACACTTCGTTAAAATTTTAAAAAAATCTAAAAACTAAAACTATCTAAAAAAAGCAAAAATTCAAATAAATAAAAAATTTATTAATCCAAATATAAAAATATTAAAAATAGCTAAAAAATACAAATCTATTAAACATTAAAATTATTATTAATAAAATTTATTCCACCTTTAATAGGTTCAACTTTGTATTGAAGTTTAACTGTCTTATAAGACCTATATTTTCAAATCTCATCTTGATCGATTTCCTTAAAGACATATATTAAGTTGTTGATTAAATCTTTTTTGTTGCATATCAAATATTTAAAATTAGGGAGGAGTTATTCTCCAACTGAGATTAACTTAACTCCTAGTACTAGGAAGTACTTCAGGAGCAACAAACTGAGCAAGAATCTTGGCAGGAGCTAAGACAAAGAACTGGAGGCATTGAGTAATGGTTGTTGAAAGATGCCAGATGATTAGGTCTCTTGGTGCATCACTCCGACCATGTTCTGCTAGAAGACAGAATAATCGAAGGAGTCAAGTACTGGAAGAAATTTTCAAGGAGAAATTTTATGAACTTTAAATAAAATTAATTTAAAGAGCCACACACCATCGAGAGTCTACACGCTTTATAATCGAGTTTATTTATTTATTGGAATCTTGCTTGGTAAATTAACTGCCTATCAATAATTCGTTCTTTCTTTATTTGGCAATGATAAGACTCTCAAAATTTATCTCCTTGTTTATATTTTCCTTAGATATAAAAGTCCTTTTAGAGTGATCCATAAAATAAAAAATAATAACCATAAATAAAAGCTTAGCTATATCTACTTTCTCTTAAATTATCTGTAGTATCTTAAAATATGAAAAAAATTCTGTAATGTCAGCACTATCTTTTTCTATTATATAAAGAACCTTTTTTCTGGATGATCTTTTGGTTCTAAATTTTTAAAATCGTTCACAGATTCTCTTTAAAGAAATATGCTTTCTGTCTAAATTAAATCTATTAAACTATGTTTTTAACTGCTCGATTCTCATATTTGCAAAAAATTATTTCATTTTTTAATAAATAAATTAAAAAAATAGATTGATCTCTTCGACACTTAAAAAATTAACTTAAAAACCTAAAGAAAAAAGCGGCAAAAGACATTTAGAAAAAACAATAGCAACGAGAGGAGTCAAGTTCGTCACCATAAGGTAAAGTGATGGTAGGACCTATAGAGATAAGATAACCAAAGAAATAAGCTGATCAAAAACTTAAAATTTAATTAGATCAAATGTAAAAATTAATTTCAAAGTATGAAGAAATAGCTTATAACTAAGGAGAAAAATAAGGGAATTAAAGAATAGCATAGAGGATTAAAACAACGAATTATTAATATTCAGAAGACAGCTCATTCAAAGCAATTAGATAATGGAAGAACAACTCTAAACTTAGTCAATGAAACTTTAAATATGACACGAAAATGAAAATAGAAAAAAACCAATATACTCAAAAGTAGAATAAAATCAAGGAAAAGAAATGATCGATATGAACTTCATTTAAAGACTAGAAAAATAGAGAATAAACTATCGATAAAAAGAACGAAATAAAAACGAAAAAATAAACTGTGCTGATATTGCAAATCAAATAATCATTTATTAAGAAACTGCTGATAATGAAAGAGAATAAACGAATAAGAACAGAAAAGAACATGAAAACAACTTAACAAACTATGGTTAACGCAAACTGGTATTATAAATAAAAACTCTTCGCAAGACCACTTGGAAGTCTATAATGGTAAACTCCCACTTTCAAAAAAGGTCGTGGAACACACCCACGTTTAAAAAAATGTAAGCAGAAACTGGTCGAAATTCAAGGAAATGCAAAACCTTAATAACTTTAAATATTATTAATATTATTAATATTATTAATGATAATGAAAATTATTTTAAGAATCTTTAACTCTATTAGGTAAAAGAAGATAAATAGATAAATCTTAAAAAATTAAGAAATGGTAGATTCGACTCACACGACTACAAAAATGTGCTCACATATAACACCAATTTAGATTCAAGGACCAAAGCCGACACAAACATATGCTAATACGTTTCAGGTTCCAGAAAAAAGCGAGGCACTAGAAAAAAAGTCTAATATAAGCAAATAAAATATTTATCTGTGATACATTTAATATTCATCTCTGAATTGATAATATAAATTCTTTCAGCTATAAAAAAAATATAAAGAAAGTAAAACAATGTGAAATAAATAAAATATAATAACTATAAAATGATTAAAAAAAAATTGCAAGTTTTGATTCGAAAATTAAAACAAAAAAGAAAATAAATGGTTAAAAACACAAAGAATAGTATTTTAAAATAATTATAACGTAGATAAATTATAGCAAATATTTGTTAAATTAAAGAAATAAAATAAAAAAAAGGTTTTTAAAAAAAACTGATATAAATCATAAATGATAAAAAAAATTAAAATTTTGGAATAAAAAATTTAAATGCAAAGTTAAAATAAAGAAAAAAAAGAAAATTAACAAAAATTAATAAATCATTGAAAAAGTCAAAATAATAAATAAAAAAAAAATATATAATTAATAACTTATAAAAAAGATACGAAAAGTGTCTTTAAAAAACAAAATATATTAAAAAACTATCCTAATATAAAACAAAATATTTTCAACTTGAAAACTCTCTGAATATCTGATTGTTAAACAATATTCCTTACATCTTTACATTTATACTCTCTTCTCTTAATTCCCATTACTTATTCTCAAAACTACTCACTATCAAATCATCAAAGAAATTGTCACTATTGTTTTCTATTTTCGTTAAATCCACTTATTTCTCTATTCTCTTTAGTTTTCTAAAACTTCTTGTTTACTCTCCAAAAATCTAGTTATGAATTGCCAAAACTAACATACACATTAAAACGAAACTCAAAAATCTTAAAGGTCCTTGCTAAGTTCCTTTACAAAACCTTTTAAAGCAAATTTGCACTCTATCATTCATCTGTTATTGCTATATTTTCATCCCAAATTTAAATGGTAGTTTTTTACATTAGCATGCATATGAGTTCAAAACTGATAAAATAGTTTCTGTTGTCGGAGTTAATAAGAGTTACATTGAAAAACGAAGATTATTTTGAGAGTTTATGAGATTTACTTTTTATCTGCACAAATTTTATCCTTTCAACTTTTTGTTAAAACATTAATCTTATAAAAAATCCGAATGCTAAATTTATTCAAAACTTTATATCTTTTAAAACCTTGCATATACTCTCTTCCTAATTCATAATCTAATTATCAACTTTTTTCCTCTTCAGATTTTACTTCAGTTTTTTCCATTAATCATTTTTTTACTAACCCATAATTAATTAACCAGTTTTTAAAAAAACCTTAAAAAACTATCACCAAACTAAATGTTATCACAGAAAAGCCTATTTAATAACTTATAAAAAAGATACGAAAAGTGTCTTTAAAAAACAAAATATATTAAAAAACTATCCTAATATAAAACAAAATATTTTCAACTTGAAAACTCTCTGAATATCTGATTGTTAAACAATATTCCTTACATCTTTACATTTATACTCTCTTCTCTTAATTCCCATTACTTATTCTCAAAACTACTCACTATCAAATCATCAAAGAAATTGTCACTATTGTTTTCTATTTTCGTTAAATCCACTTATTTCTCTATTCTCTTTAGTTTTCTAAAACTTCTTGTTTACTCTCCAAAAATCTAGTTATGAATTGCCAAAACTAACATACACATTAAAACGAAACTCAAAAATCTTAAAGGTCCTTGCTAAGTTCCTTTACAAAACCTTTTAAAGCAAATTTGCACTCTATCATTCATCTGTTATTGCTATATTTTCATCCCAAATTTAAATGGTAGTTTTTTACATTAGCATGCATATGAGTTCAAAACTGATAAAATAGTTTCTGTTGTCGGAGTTAATAAGAGTTACATTGAAAAACGAAGATTATTTTGAGAGTTTATGAGATTTACTTTTTATCTGCACAAATTTTATCCTTTCAACTTTTTGTTAAAACATTAATCTTATAAAAAATCCGAATGCTAAATTTATTCAAAACTTTATATCTTTTAAAACCTTGCATATACTCTCTTCCTAATTCATAATCTAATTATCAACTTTTTTCCTCTTCAGATTTTACTTCAGTTTTTTCCATTAATCATTTTTTTACTAACCCATAATTAATTAACCAGTTTTTAAAAAAACCTTAAAAAACTATCACCAAACTAAATGTTATCACAGAAAAGCCTATTTAATAACTTATAAAAAAGATACGAAAAGTGTCTTTAAAAAACAAAATATATTAAAAAACTATCCTAATATAAAACAAAATATTTTCAACTTGAAAACTCTCTGAATATCTGATTGTTAAACAATATTCCTTACATCTTTACATTTATACTCTCTTCTCTTAATTCCCATTACTTATTCTCAAAACTACTCACTATCAAATCATCAAAGAAATTGTCACTATTGTTTTCTATTTTCGTTAAATCCACTTATTTCTCTATTCTCTTTAGTTTTCTAAAACTTCTTGTTTACTCTCCAAAAATCTAGTTATGAATTGCCAAAACTAACATACACATTAAAACGAAACTCAAAAATCTTAAAGGTCCTTGCTAAGTTCCTTTACAAAACCTTTTAAAGCAAATTTGCACTCTATCATTCATCTGTTATTGCTATATTTTCATCCCAAATTTAAATGGTAGTTTTTTACATTAGCATGCATATGAGTTCAAAACTGATAAAATAGTTTCTGTTGTCGGAGTTAATAAGAGTTACATTGAAAAACGAAGATTATTTTGAGAGTTTATGAGATTTACTTTTTATCTGCACAAATTTTATCCTTTCAACTTTTTGTTAAAACATTAATCTTATAAAAAATCCGAATGCTAAATTTATTCAAAACTTTATATCTTTTAAAACCTTGCATATACTCTCTTCCTAATTCATAATCTAATTATCAACTTTTTTCCTCTTCAGATTTTACTTCAGTTTTTTCCATTAATCATTTTTTTACTAACCCATAATTAATTAACCAGTTTTTAAAAAAACCTTAAAAAACTATCACCAAACTAAATGTTATCACAGAAAAGCCTATTTAATAACTTATAAAAAAGATACGAAAAGTGTCTTTAAAAACAAAATATATTAAAAAACTATCCTAATATAAAACAAAATATTTTCAACTTGAAAACTCTCTGAATATCTGATTGTTAAACAATATTCCTTACATCTTTACATTTATACTCTCTTCTCTTAATTCCCATTACTTATTCTCAAAACTACTCACTATCAAATCATCAAAGAAATTGTCACTATTGTTTTCTATTTTCGTTAAATCCACTTATTTCTCTATTCTCTTTAGTTTTCTAAAACTTCTTGTTTACTCTCCAAAAATCTAGTTATGAATTGCCAAAACTAACATACACATTAAAACGAAACTCAAAAATCTTAAAGGTCCTTGCTAAGTTCCTTTACAAAACCTTTTAAAGCAAATTTGCACTCTATCATTCATCTGTTATTGCTATATTTTCATCCCAAATTTAAATGGTAGTTTTTTACATTAGCATGCATATGAGTTCAAAACTGATAAAATAGTTTCTGTTGTCGGAGTTAATAAGAGTTACATTGAAAAACGAAGATTATTTTGAGAGTTTATGAGATTTACTTTTTATCTGCACAAATTTTATCCTTTCAACTTTTTGTTAAAACATTAATCTTATAAAAAATCCGAATGCTAAATTTATTCAAAACTTTATATCTTTTAAAACCTTGCATATACTCTCTTCCTAATTCATAATCTAATTATCAACTTTTTTCCTCTTCAGATTTTACTTCAGTTTTTTCCATTAATCATTTTTTTACTAACCCATAATTAATTAACCAGTTTTTAAAAAAACCTTAAAAAACTATCACCAAACTAAATGTTATCACAGAAAAGCCTATTTAATAACTTATAAAAAAGATACGAAAAGTGTCTTTAAAAAACAAAATATATTAAAAAACTATCCTAATATAAAACAAAATATTTTCAACTTGAAAACTCTCTGAATATCTGATTGTTAAACAATATTCCTTACATCTTTACATTTATACTCTCTTCTCTTAATTCCCATTACTTATTCTCAAAACTACTCACTATCAAATCATCAAAGAAATTGTCACTATTGTTTTCTATTTTCGTTAAATCCACTTATTTCTCTATTCTCTTTAGTTTTCTAAAACTTCTTGTTTACTCTCCAAAAATCTAGTTATGAATTGCCAAAACTAACATACACATTAAAACGAAACTCAAAAATCTTAAAGGTCCTTGCTAAGTTCCTTTACAAAACCTTTTAAAGCAAATTTGCACTCTATCATTCATCTGTTATTGCTATATTTTCATCCCAAATTTAAATGGTAGTTTTTTACATTAGCATGCATATGAGTTCAAAACTGATAAAATAGTTTCTGTTGTCGGAGTTAATAAGAGTTACATTGAAAAACGAAGATTATTTTGAGAGTTTATGAGATTTACTTTTTATCTGCACAAATTTTATCCTTTCAACTTTTTGTTAAAACATTAATCTTATAAAAAATCCGAATGCTAAATTTATTCAAAACTTTATATCTTTTAAAACCTTGCATATACTCTCTTCCTAATTCATAATCTAATTATCAACTTTTTTCCTCTTCAGATTTTACTTCAGTTTTTTCCATTAATCATTTTTTTACTAACCCATAATTAATTAACCAGTTTTTAAAAAAACCTTAAAAAACTATCACCAAACTAAATGTTATCACAGAAAAGCCTATTTAATAACTTATAAAAAAGATACGAAAAGTGTCTTTAAAAAACAAAATATATTAAAAAACTATCCTAATATAAAACAAAATATTTTCAACTTGAAAACTCTCTGAATATCTGATTGTTAAACAATATTCCTTACATCTTTACATTTATACTCTCTTCTCTTAATTCCCATTACTTATTCTCAAAACTACTCACTATCAAATCATCAAAGAAATTGTCACTATTGTTTTCTATTTTCGTTAAATCCACTTATTTCTCTATTCTCTTTAGTTTTCTAAAACTTCTTGTTTACTCTCCAAAAATCTAGTTATGAATTGCCAAAACTAACATACACATTAAAACGAAACTCAAAAATCTTAAAGGTCCTTGCTAAGTTCCTTTACAAAACCTTTTAAAGCAAATTTGCACTCTATCATTCATCTGTTATTGCTATATTTTCATCCCAAATTTAAATGGTAGTTTTTTACATTAGCATGCATATGAGTTCAAAACTGATAAAATAGTTTCTGTTGTCGGAGTTAATAAGAGTTACATTGAAAAACGAAGATTATTTTGAGAGTTTATGAGATTTACTTTTTATCTGCACAAATTTTATCCTTTCAACTTTTTGTTAAAACATTAATCTTATAAAAAATCCGAATGCTAAATTTATTCAAAACTTTATATCTTTTAAAACCTTGCATATACTCTCTTCCTAATTCATAATCTAATTATCAACTTTTTTCCTCTTCAGATTTTACTTCAGTTTTTTCCATTAATCATTTTTTTACTAACCCATAATTAATTAACCAGTTTTTAAAAAAACCTTAAAAAACTATCACCAAACTAAATGTTATCACAGAAAAGCCTATTTAATAACTTATAAAAAAGATACGAAAAGTGTCTTTAAAAAACAAAATATATTAAAAAACTATCCTAATATAAAACAAAATATTTTCAACTTGAAAACTCTCTGAATATCTGATTGTTAAACAATATTCCTTACATCTTTACATTTATACTCTCTTCTCTTAATTCCCATTACTTATTCTCAAAACTACTCACTATCAAATCATCAAAGAAATTGTCACTATTGTTTTCTATTTTCGTTAAATCCACTTATTTCTCTATTCTCTTTAGTTTTCTAAAACTTCTTGTTTACTCTCCAAAAATCTAGTTATGAATTGCCAAAACTAACATACACATTAAAACGAAACTCAAAAATCTTAAAGGTCCTTGCTAAGTTCCTTTACAAAACCTTTTAAAGCAAATTTGCACTCTATCATTCATCTGTTATTGCTATATTTTCATCCCAAATTTAAATGGTAGTTTTTTACATTAGCATGCATATGAGTTCAAAACTGATAAAATAGTTTCTGTTGTCGGAGTTAATAAGAGTTACATTGAAAAACGAAGATTATTTTGAGAGTTTATGAGATTTACTTTTTATCTGCACAAATTTTATCCTTTCAACTTTTTGTTAAAACATTAATCTTATAAAAAATCCGAATGCTAAATTTATTCAAAACTTTATATCTTTTAAAACCTTGCATATACTCTCTTCCTAATTCATAATCTAATTATCAACTTTTTTCCTCTTCAGATTTTACTTCAGTTTTTTCCATTAATCATTTTTTTACTAACCCATAATTAATTAACCAGTTTTTAAAAAAACCTTAAAAAACTATCACCAAACTAAATGTTATCACAGAAAAGCCTATTTAATAACTTATAAAAAAGATACGAAAAGTGTCTTTAAAAACAAAATATATTAAAAAACTATCCTAATATAAAACAAAATATTTTCAACTTGAAAACTCTCTGAATATCTGATTGTTAAACAATATTCCTTACATCTTTACATTTATACTCTCTTCTCTTAATTCCCATTACTTATTCTCAAAACTACTCACTATCAAATCATCAAAGAAATTGTCACTATTGTTTTCTATTTTCGTTAAATCCACTTATTTCTCTATTCTCTTTAGTTTTCTAAAACTTCTTGTTTACTCTCCAAAAATCTAGTTATGAATTGCCAAAACTAACATACACATTAAAACGAAACTCAAAAATCTTAAAGGTCCTTGCTAAGTTCCTTTACAAAACCTTTTAAAGCAAATTTGCACTCTATCATTCATCTGTTATTGCTATATTTTCATCCCAAATTTAAATGGTAGTTTTTTACATTAGCATGCATATGAGTTCAAAACTGATAAAATAGTTTCTGTTGTCGGAGTTAATAAGAGTTACATTGAAAAACGAAGATTATTTTGAGAGTTTATGAGATTTACTTTTTATCTGCACAAATTTTATCCTTTCAACTTTTTGTTAAAACATTAATCTTATAAAAAATCCGAATGCTAAATTTATTCAAAACTTTATATCTTTTAAAACCTTGCATATACTCTCTTCCTAATTCATAATCTAATTATCAACTTTTTTCCTCTTCAGATTTTACTTCAGTTTTTTCCATTAATCATTTTTTTACTAACCCATAATTAATTAACCAGTTTTTAAAAAAACCTTAAAAAACTATCACCAAACTAAATGTTATCACAGAAAAGCCTATTTAATAACTTATAAAAAAGATACGAAAAGTGTCTTTAAAAAACAAAATATATTAAAAAACTATCCTAATATAAAACAAAATATTTTCAACTTGAAAACTCTCTGAATATCTGATTGTTAAACAATATTCCTTACATCTTTACATTTATACTCTCTTCTCTTAATTCCCATTACTTATTCTCAAAACTACTCACTATCAAATCATCAAAGAAATTGTCACTATTGTTTTCTATTTTCGTTAAATCCACTTATTTCTCTATTCTCTTTAGTTTTCTAAAACTTCTTGTTTACTCTCCAAAAATCTAGTTATGAATTGCCAAAACTAACATACACATTAAAACGAAACTCAAAAATCTTAAAGGTCCTTGCTAAGTTCCTTTACAAAACCTTTTAAAGCAAATTTGCACTCTATCATTCATCTGTTATTGCTATATTTTCATCCCAAATTTAAATGGTAGTTTTTTACATTAGCATGCATATGAGTTCAAAACTGATAAAATAGTTTCTGTTGTCGGAGTTAATAAGAGTTACATTGAAAAACGAAGATTATTTTGAGAGTTTATGAGATTTACTTTTTATCTGCACAAATTTTATCCTTTCAACTTTTTGTTAAAACATTAATCTTATAAAAAATCCGAATGCTAAATTTATTCAAAACTTTATATCTTTTAAAACCTTGCATATACTCTCTTCCTAATTCATAATCTAATTATCAACTTTTTTCCTCTTCAGATTTTACTTCAGTTTTTTCCATTAATCATTTTTTTACTAACCCATAATTAATTAACCAGTTTTTAAAAAAACCTTAAAAAACTATCACCAAACTAAATGTTATCACAGAAAAGCCTATTTAATAACTTATAAAAAAGATACGAAAAGTGTCTTTAAAAAACAAAATATATTAAAAAACTATCCTAATATAAAACAAAATATTTTCAACTTGAAAACTCTCTGAATATCTGATTGTTAAACAATATTCCTTACATCTTTACATTTATACTCTCTTCTCTTAATTCCCATTACTTATTCTCAAAACTACTCACTATCAAATCATCAAAGAAATTGTCACTATTGTTTTCTATTTTCGTTAAATCCACTTATTTCTCTATTCTCTTTAGTTTTCTAAAACTTCTTGTTTACTCTCCAAAAATCTAGTTATGAATTGCCAAAACTAACATACACATTAAAACGAAACTCAAAAATCTTAAAGGTCCTTGCTAAGTTCCTTTACAAAACCTTTTAAAGCAAATTTGCACTCTATCATTCATCTGTTATTGCTATATTTTCATCCCAAATTTAAATGGTAGTTTTTTACATTAGCATGCATATGAGTTCAAAACTGATAAAATAGTTTCTGTTGTCGGAGTTAATAAGAGTTACATTGAAAAACGAAGATTATTTTGAGAGTTTATGAGATTTACTTTTTATCTGCACAAATTTTATCCTTTCAACTTTTTGTTAAAACATTAATCTTATAAAAAATCCGAATGCTAAATTTATTCAAAACTTTATATCTTTTAAAACCTTGCATATACTCTCTTCCTAATTCATAATCTAATTATCAACTTTTTTCCTCTTCAGATTTTACTTCAGTTTTTTCCATTAATCATTTTTTTACTAACCCATAATTAATTAACCAGTTTTTAAAAAAACCTTAAAAAACTATCACCAAACTAAATGTTATCACAGAAAAGCCTATTTAATAACTTATAAAAAAGATACGAAAAGTGTCTTTAAAAAACAAAATATATTAAAAAACTATCCTAATATAAAACAAAATATTTTCAACTTGAAAACTCTCTGAATATCTGATTGTTAAACAATATTCCTTACATCTTTACATTTATACTCTCTTCTCTTAATTCCCATTACTTATTCTCAAAACTACTCACTATCAAATCATCAAAGAAATTGTCACTATTGTTTTCTATTTTCGTTAAATCCACTTATTTCTCTATTCTCTTTAGTTTTCTAAAACTTCTTGTTTACTCTCCAAAAATCTAGTTATGAATTGCCAAAACTAACATACACATTAAAACGAAACTCAAAAATCTTAAAGGTCCTTGCTAAGTTCCTTTACAAAACCTTTTAAAGCAAATTTGCACTCTATCATTCATCTGTTATTGCTATATTTTCATCCCAAATTTAAATGGTAGTTTTTTACATTAGCATGCATATGAGTTCAAAACTGATAAAATAGTTTCTGTTGTCGGAGTTAATAAGAGTTACATTGAAAAACGAAGATTATTTTGAGAGTTTATGAGATTTACTTTTTATCTGCACAAATTTTATCCTTTCAACTTTTTGTTAAAACATTAATCTTATAAAAAATCCGAATGCTAAATTTATTCAAAACTTTATATCTTTTAAAACCTTGCATATACTCTCTTCCTAATTCATAATCTAATTATCAACTTTTTTCCTCTTCAGATTTTACTTCAGTTTTTTCCATTAATCATTTTTTTACTAACCCATAATTAATTAACCAGTTTTTAAAAAAACCTTAAAAAACTATCACCAAACTAAATGTTATCACAGAAAAGCCTATTTAATAACTTATAAAAAAGATACGAAAAGTGTCTTTAAAAAACAAAATATATTAAAAAACTATCCTAATATAAAACAAAATATTTTCAACTTGAAAACTCTCTGAATATCTGATTGTTAAACAATATTCCTTACATCTTTACATTTATACTCTCTTCTCTTAATTCCCATTACTTATTCTCAAAACTACTCACTATCAAATCATCAAAGAAATTGTCACTATTGTTTTCTATTTTCGTTAAATCCACTTATTTCTCTATTCTCTTTAGTTTTCTAAAACTTCTTGTTTACTCTCCAAAAATCTAGTTATGAATTGCCAAAACTAACATACACATTAAAACGAAACTCAAAAATCTTAAAGGTCCTTGCTAAGTTCCTTTACAAAACCTTTTAAAGCAAATTTGCACTCTATCATTCATCTGTTATTGCTATATTTTCATCCCAAATTTAAATGGTAGTTTTTTACATTAGCATGCATATGAGTTCAAAACTGATAAAATAGTTTCTGTTGTCGGAGTTAATAAGAGTTACATTGAAAAACGAAGATTATTTTGAGAGTTTATGAGATTTACTTTTTATCTGCACAAATTTTATCCTTTCAACTTTTTGTTAAAACATTAATCTTATAAAAAATCCGAATGCTAAATTTATTCAAAACTTTATATCTTTTAAAACCTTGCATATACTCTCTTCCTAATTCATAATCTAATTATCAACTTTTTTCCTCTTCAGATTTTACTTCAGTTTTTTCCATTAATCATTTTTTTACTAACCCATAATTAATTAACCAGTTTTTAAAAAAACCTTAAAAAACTATCACCAAACTAAATGTTATCACAGAAAAGCCTATTTAATAACTTATAAAAAAGATACGAAAAGTGTCTTTAAAAAACAAAATATATTAAAAAACTATCCTAATATAAAACAAAATATTTTCAACTTGAAAACTCTCTGAATATCTGATTGTTAAACAATATTCCTTACATCTTTACATTTATACTCTCTTCTCTTAATTCCCATTACTTATTCTCAAAACTACTCACTATCAAATCATCAAAGAAATTGTCACTATTGTTTTCTATTTTCGTTAAATCCACTTATTTCTCTATTCTCTTTAGTTTTCTAAAACTTCTTGTTTACTCTCCAAAAATCTAGTTATGAATTGCCAAAACTAACATACACATTAAAACGAAACTCAAAAATCTTAAAGGTCCTTGCTAAGTTCCTTTACAAAACCTTTTAAAGCAAATTTGCACTCTATCATTCATCTGTTATTGCTATATTTTCATCCCAAATTTAAATGGTAGTTTTTTACATTAGCATGCATATGAGTTCAAAACTGATAAAATAGTTTCTGTTGTCGGAGTTAATAAGAGTTACATTGAAAAACGAAGATTATTTTGAGAGTTTATGAGATTTACTTTTTATCTGCACAAATTTTATCCTTTCAACTTTTTGTTAAAACATTAATCTTATAAAAAATCCGAATGCTAAATTTATTCAAAACTTTATATCTTTTAAAACCTTGCATATACTCTCTTCCTAATTCATAATCTAATTATCAACTTTTTTCCTCTTCAGATTTTACTTCAGTTTTTTCCATTAATCATTTTTTTACTAACCCATAATTAATTAACCAGTTTTTAAAAAAACCTTAAAAAACTATCACCAAACTAAATGTTATCACAGAAAAGCCTATTTAATAACTTATAAAAAAGATACGAAAAGTGTCTTTAAAAAACAAAATATATTAAAAAACTATCCTAATATAAAACAAAATATTTTCAACTTGAAAACTCTCTGAATATCTGATTGTTAAACAATATTCCTTACATCTTTACATTTATACTCTCTTCTCTTAATTCCCATTACTTATTCTCAAAACTACTCACTATCAAATCATCAAAGAAATTGTCACTATTGTTTTCTATTTTCGTTAAATCCACTTATTTCTCTATTCTCTTTAGTTTTCTAAAACTTCTTGTTTACTCTCCAAAAATCTAGTTATGAATTGCCAAAACTAACATACACATTAAAACGAAACTCAAAAATCTTAAAGGTCCTTGCTAAGTTCCTTTACAAAACCTTTTAAAGCAAATTTGCACTCTATCATTCATCTGTTATTGCTATATTTTCATCCCAAATTTAAATGGTAGTTTTTTACATTAGCATGCATATGAGTTCAAAACTGATAAAATAGTTTCTGTTGTCGGAGTTAATAAGAGTTACATTGAAAAACGAAGATTATTTTGAGAGTTTATGAGATTTACTTTTTATCTGCACAAATTTTATCCTTTCAACTTTTTGTTAAAACATTAATCTTATAAAAAATCCGAATGCTAAATTTATTCAAAACTTTATATCTTTTAAAACCTTGCATATACTCTCTTCCTAATTCATAATCTAATTATCAACTTTTTTCCTCTTCAGATTTTACTTCAGTTTTTTCCATTAATCATTTTTTTACTAACCCATAATTAATTAACCAGTTTTTAAAAAAACCTTAAAAAACTATCACCAAACTAAATGTTATCACAGAAAAGCCTATTTAATAACTTATAAAAAAGATACGAAAAGTGTCTTTAAAAAACAAAATATATTAAAAAACTATCCTAATATAAAACAAAATATTTTCAACTTGAAAACTCTCTGAATATCTGATTGTTAAACAATATTCCTTACATCTTTACATTTATACTCTCTTCTCTTAATTCCCATTACTTATTCTCAAAACTACTCACTATCAAATCATCAAAGAAATTGTCACTATTGTTTTCTATTTTCGTTAAATCCACTTATTTCTCTATTCTCTTTAGTTTTCTAAAACTTCTTGTTTACTCTCCAAAAATCTAGTTATGAATTGCCAAAACTAACATACACATTAAAACGAAACTCAAAAATCTTAAAGGTCCTTGCTAAGTTCCTTTACAAAACCTTTTAAAGCAAATTTGCACTCTATCATTCATCTGTTATTGCTATATTTTCATCCCAAATTTAAATGGTAGTTTTTTACATTAGCATGCATATGAGTTCAAAACTGATAAAATAGTTTCTGTTGTCGGAGTTAATAAGAGTTACATTGAAAAACGAAGATTATTTTGAGAGTTTATGAGATTTACTTTTTATACTTTGCTTTTTCGAAAATTTCTTTTTTTTAAGCTTTTTTTTTTGTTTTAATACTTATTTATTTTTTTAATTTTTTTCTAAATTTTTTTGTTTATTCTCATTCACTTTTTTTTAAGTTTATATTTTTATAATTAATTCTTTATTTTAATTTTTAATTTTTTTTTCTCGATTTTTATTTAGGTTTTTTATTTATTTATACTTTTATATTTTATTTTAGTTTTTTTAATCTGTTTTAATTAAAAAAAAAATTTGAATTTTTTATTTTACTATATTTATTTTTATTTTGTTTTTTTTTATTAAGTGCTTTTTATTTAAATTTTTTTTATTTTATTTAGAATTTAATAATTTTTTTAGAATATATAATTTCATTATTTTACTTTAAAATTTATTTTGGACTTTTTTTCAACGAAAGATTATTATATTAAATTTAACAATTTTATCATTTTTTTAATTATTGTTAATTTTTATTTAGTTTTTTTTTAAGTTTTAATATTTTTACTTTTTTTATTTTACATTTTCAGAAAGAAAAAATTTTTATTTGTGTTTACATCTTTTCTTCAAAATTGAGCTTAGTTGTTTTATTTTCTTTTATTTTTCCTGAACTTTTGCAATTTTCTTTAGTTTTCGTTTCCTAGGGTATATGTATCTCAGTCTTTTTCTAAAGTTTGCTGTACATCTTGCGTTTCTATTGTTGTTCCTCCTCTATGTTTTGCCATGCAAGCTGCATTATTTATCACTTCTAAAATAAAGTTGTCTGCTAACTATACTAGTAAGGTCTCAGCTTCTTAATCAAACACTTCATTTTTGCAAAAATTTTCAATTAGACTTTTAATCCATTGACGCTGAACTATTTCTTTATTTTCTTGTTCCTTTTGCATTTTATTTTAAAAGTTATAAAATTTAACGAAATTGATTTAAATTTTTGTTTAATAAATAAATAAAAATTAATTTATTTCCTCTTTTTAGATTCTGTTGAGCTTTTCAATTTATCTTTTTCAGAAAATCAAGGAAAAATGTTTAAATTTTTAGTTCTTTTTAGCATAAATATTTTTTCTTAAATTTTCAATTTTAAACACCAAGGCGATTTTTTAAAGCATTTACTAGGTAAACAAATAATATTTCACCTGTATAATTTTTCATTTTTCTATTATTTTTTTGTTATGCTTTTTAAATTTGAGCACTTTGAAAGAGAAAGCTTGATATTCTATTTTTTCGTGAAAAATAAGTATTATTATATTTTATTTAGCAGCTTATTCTCTATTGGTCCATACAACTTAAATTTTTTTAGTTATCTTTTGGTATTTAAAATCATTGCATACTAATGATTTTGCTAAGACATTTCGTTTTAATTTGATGTTTTGCAGTCAAACCTTTATTTGTTATTTTTTTAATAATTTTAGCTATTTATGAAATTGATAATTCATCTATTTAATAAATTTAAAATAATTCATGTCGAATAGTTTATTTCAAAAAAAAATAGCGCAATAGCAATTTTACTTAAAAATCTTAAATAATATACCAATTTGATAGTAAGTTCTTATTCATTTAACTCGAACTCTAAATTTCTTAGCCATAGATACTTATTACAAGCTATGATGCTAGAAATCTTTTGCTTAATAAGCATTTTTAATATTTAATCAATTTTGTTTTTTTTCAGAGAATATTTAAATATTTTTTTTGTAATATCAATCTATATTCAAATATTTTCAATAGATAAATAATAAACAGCTAATTTTTTTATTATTTCTACCATCATAAAACTATAAAATAAAGAGCTTTTTATTTTTATTTTGATAACTATATTCACTAAATATTATTAAAAAGGAAAATTTGATTTTTTGATAGCCCAAAGATAACTAATATATCTTCCTTCTTATCTTTATAATTTTGATTTTATTTTTTATATTCTTTTACTATTTTATTATATAATCTCGCTAGAAAGTTTCTAGACTTTATCTAAAATTGACTTTTTTCATAATATATTTATCAAGTCGTAAATTATTAAAAAATGCTAATAGTTAAACATAAATATAGTTTTATTGAATAAAGTTTAGAAATAAAAATTCATAGACTTTTGATTTAAATCATTATATAGTTTAAACATCTCCCTTTTAGTTTCGCACTCTATCTTATTTAGAAAAATAAAATTAAAAGTTATTTTCTAAAATAATGGAAATTGATAGAATCAAGTCTCTAGAGCAAAGATTGTAAAAACTAAGATAGTATGATGTTTTACTTAATATTCAAGTAGGAAGTGAAGCTAATGGTGAAACTAGTACCCCTCCACCTAAGAAACAAACTGAAATTAAGTAGTAAAATCATTAGGGGGCAAAAGAAATTAACTCTAATACTAAAAAATAATAAAATAGTTTGAGAAAAAATTCTTCAGATAATGAGCAGTTTGAAGAATTTGAAATTTCAGAATCAGAGGAATCTTTTCATAATGAAAATGAAAACTAGAATGCATTACAGTAAGCAAGAGATAGCAGAAAAAAAAGTTTATAAGTCTAAAAATAGAACTTGTAAATTCAAGATAATGAGAAGCAAAATGAGTTTGAAGAAAACTTAAAAAAATTAGGACTGCCTAAAAGACCAGAATTACCTCTCACTAAGTAATATACGAATAAAAATGTAATACCATAAAAACAAAGATCAGTTAGTTAAGAAAAGAGCTTTGAATAAGATTTAATTAGTTAGTGCTAACCTAAATATAGTGGAAAATAACCTCTTTAGTAGTAAAAGCAAATTTAAAATGAAAATAATATTTATAATAGCAAGAGAGATAGACCGTAGACAGCTTACGTAAAATAACCTTAGAGAAATATATATGATAATATAAATCCACTAACGAATATTGATACAACTCCAAGAAAGTTGCCTCTTAAATATTCTCCTAAAAAAGCAACCACTCCACAAATTTCATAAGGAGGAGGAATGAAAATTAAAAAAGTAGATAGAGTAGCAAGATATCAACAAATGTAAAGACAATGAACTTCATAGAATTTTTTAAAAAAGGGAGGAAATACTTCTTAAGGGAGAAAGCTTAATCTAGAACAAAGAAATAAGTAGAAAAAAGTTGAGAATTTGGAGTTTATTATATGATAAAACAGATATTTTAAATATTGGCATATATAAATTTCAAGCATTAATACTATAACTTATTAAGGGTTCTCTGAATATTTTGGTTTGATAACTTAAATAAAATTTTTCATCCGTATTTCTTGAATTTTTATATGCTTAAAATTAACAGTTCACTGAAATTTTCCTTTTATATAAATTAATATGCTTATTTAAAGACAAATAAATTTGCTCTAAACTTTAAATTAATAAATGTCATAACCTGAGCAAACTTCCCCTTAAGAGATGGTTTAAAGATCTCCTTCATAAATAAGAATGGGATTTTTGACAAAACTAGACACAAAGTTAAATTTAAAGCTTAATTTCCAAGGAGAAACAGCTAGACAGCTATTTGTAAAGAACTTCTTTAAAACAGGTAATTAATTATCCATTATTACTATATTTTCTATTTGGAATACAATGATTGGATCAGCGGTTCTTACAACTCCATGAGGAATGCAATAATCAGGAATTATACTCGGTCTTCTTATGTTTATAATTGTAGGAGTATAATCAACTATTTCATGCGATTTAATAGTAAGACATTGCACTGCTTCAAAAACTTCTGATGTAGGAACACTTGCTAACAAATTCATAGGAAGATGGGCATCGATTTTGACTTCTGTTACAGGGATACTTGTTTTAATTGGAGCCTGTATAGCATATACTGTATTAATGAATAGTAGCTTATTCGGAATTATTGGCTATTTTCAGAGTGACTTAACGGTAGATGACTATAAGAATCGAAATACATTTTCCTAATTTAGTAGATATCATACATCTCTAATCCTTTTTTTCCTTACATTGTTTATCAGCAACTTTAAGAAGAAAGAATTATATATTAGAATTAGTAGTTTTGGAATCTACTTTATGGCTGTTAATTTAGTATTCCTATTTGCTGTTGGTATAAGAGCTTTTGCTATCAATTCATTCACGTTGGATGACATAGATGAATAAAAATAGAAAGAAAATGAAAAAAAGGACTGTAACAATTGGAATTGCGTACATGATATGAGTCTTCCAGTAAAATTTGATCTTGTTTAGCCTTAATTCCTTACTTTAGCTTCTGTATGCATGCTTGGCTATTTTATTCATAATATTATTTATCCAATTATTCAAAACAATGCCTAGCCTGAAAAAAATACAAGAGACTTATCCCTTGGATTTCTTTTCACAATCCTTACTTATATAGTAGGTGGACTTTTTGGCTATTTTGGTTTTATTGGAAATGGCTTTACATAAGACACTATTGAACAAAACGCTTTAGATATGTTTTCTTACGACAATATTTTCGCTTTTATTATGAGAGTAGCCTTATTTCTCCAGGTGTTTGGAGTATACGCTATTCTTTCTTATATGATCAGACTTGGACTACATTAAGATTTTATTAAATATAGATGGCCTTCAGTTGATTTTGAAAGTACAAAATTCGTATTTACTTTTAGTATATCTCTATGCTTTTTGACTACGATAGTATCGATGAACTTTCCCAATGTAGGACTGATAATTAGCTATACTGGTGCAATAGGAGGATTATGGCATATTTATATTCTTCCTATATGGGTGCACATAAAAAATACACGTCCTCCATAGGATTCCTCGTAGCATCCTCTATTTAACTACAATATATAAAGAACTTCTTCTTCTGAATATCAAGCAACTAAAAAATCTCCATCGAATTCTCCCAAAAACTCCCCAAAAAATTCACCAAAGAATTCTCCAAAAGGTTCTCCAACAAACCGTTTAAAAGGACCAGCCCACCATTTGAAAGAACAAAATAGAACTTACGAAAGTAGGCTTGAATGGAAGATTTACTCAATGGGATACTTATGCATCACATCAGTAGGAGTCATTATTTTCCTCTACGTTATTTTAAAGCCTGTTCTTAAAATGTGATAACATTATAGCTCAACTTACTAACTTTTACTATTTCGCTTAATATTTTTAATCCCTTATTATCTTAAAAAGATTTAAGCTATAATCATTAATTAACTATTTTAAGCTTTATTTTAATTTGCTAGGAAAGCAAATATTCATAAGTTTGCTAGATAATTATATAATTCTGTAGTCTAAATTGTACAATATCAATTTATAATTAAAGGTAAATAAAGTTTTTGACTGTATAACTTAAGATAAAGTATATAATGCTAGATATAAATAAGTTCCCAGTAGTATAACTAAAATAGTCATAAGATATTTTGGTTAATTTTTATTAAAAGAAATAATTTTAGTCTTGGCTTTTAGAGAATCAATTTTGATCATCTAGAATTATTATTTAGTGAGAAAGTTCAATTGAAGTATCTTTTATTCTAGGTATGTAATATTAAGGTAATATTTCTTAACTTTTTACTATGTAAGTATTTATGATCTTATTTAATACTTTTTAGAATGATAGAGTATGCTAGTGTTGATCTTTGAAATTCAAAATACATAGTTTTAATGAGCAAATTGTGAATTGACATCCTAATTATTACAATCACTTATATTTGGTTGAATAGCATCAAAAACCTTTAGAAGATCTAGATACTATTTTTATGCTTTCTTAGACTAATTAAACAAAAGTTCAGCCATTTAATTGACTTCCTTCAGGTTTAATACTAAATTACTTAGCTTATCATTATATAATCCTTTATTGTAAAAACAGGATTCATCGCTAATTTAATTAGTTTATCCTCAAACATTTATCTAGCATGATTCATAGGGATTAATCTTTAAACAGCGATTTCAAAATATTAGATAGTTAATTCTTCTTAAAGTAACTAAAGCTTTAAGCAAGCAATAATCTTTAAAATTATATCTCTCTAGTCTATTTCTATAAGAATCCTACCATTTGCATAATATTATAGAAAGGAAGATCGTCCAGAAATACTTTATCTAGCATCAGAAGTAAATATTGATTATCTCCCATATTAAGCTAATATAAGGTACTAACTTATATCTTATATCACTAAAGATTGATATATAACTATTATTGCTACTAAGCAATATCATTTGCATGTCTCTTTAACTTAGTTTAATGAAATCCAATAGTCTCGTCATAGAATTCAATCTACATTAGATATTATAATATGTGCCATAAAAGAATAGCCACTTATAGATTAACTAAGTTTGAATTTAAATTAAGCAACTCTAAGATAGACAGATATACTAGAGGGTTTTATAGTTTGTAGAAAGGATAGATTAATGATTTAAAAATAGCAAGACATAATTAAAAAATGATAAACTGCTGTATAGATTATATCTACTAATAACTATAAAATGCTAAGAATTTCAAGACCAAAATAAAGGATAAATTTAATTAAAAGTTCACCGCCTCGTTTGAAGCGGTTTTCTCAGGGGCTACTTAGTAAGTTTAAGTAATTAGAAAGTGCTTTGAGCTTTGCAGCAATAATATGTTATATGATCATTAATTCTCTAATATCTTATGTGTGCTTATACTACTTTATTGTGCCTGATGTTCATTAATACAAACCTGTTTATATGTTCGACGTTCAGTAATTTTTTATACTTAAGGGAGATGAAACAAAGCAATGATATATTCATACGCTTTTACCCCAATTATGCTTACTCTTACCAGCTCTATTTATACTTGCCTGAAACCTAGAAAAATTTTGACATAGGAAATTTCAACGCTGAGATAATATTCAAAGACTACTCTAATAATCAACTTAAAGCCATTAAATCATAAGTAAGTTAATAACATCTAGGGAGAAATGCATTGACACTCTAACTATATAAAGTCCTTCAAAAACTGAATTTTGTTAATTCCCTATTTAATGGGAATAACTCAAGAATACTAGACAGTTGTAGTTAACTTC
Source organism: Loxodes magnus (assembly GCA_946699065.1). Classification (NCBI taxonomy): domain Eukaryota; phylum Ciliophora; class Karyorelictea; order Loxodida; family Loxodidae; genus Loxodes; species Loxodes magnus. The sequence goes on from CAMPDV010000179.1 coordinate 211,507, forward strand.
CCTACTGTATATTGAGATAATATTCTTCCTAATTACTTAGGAATTACATTAAAGCCTTAGTAACTTTAAGTAAATCAAGCAGAAATTGCTAGTCATACTTAATTAACAGGGATTCCTTTCGTGATGTATGAGTGATACTTCATCAGCTTTATGATCTGTGTAACCCTGTTTTTCAACTGCTAGCTCTTTATCTTCATCACTTGTGTGATTGCTGTGAAAATTAGCTTAAAGAAATATCATGATTTATGATTTTAATTAATATTTAAAAATAAATGGGAAGTTGTTGTGGTAAAGGTAGTAACTGGCGTAGAGTGGGAGTTACAGATGAAAATTCAGATTAAGGTTCGAATAAATCTAATTAAAAGAAGGAGAATAAAATAGATGCTTAACCAGCTGGTACTTTCAAACAAAATAAATCAAAGAAAGAAGATAATAACGAAGTAAAGAGGTAAAAAATGCTTGAAGCTGCTGAAAAAAGACTATAAGAATAAAAAGATAAAGGATTCAAATAAAACAGCGAGTATGCTGTCGCTTTAAAAATGAAATAAAAAGCATAAGAATAATAGGCAAAGGAGGGTCCTACTGATAGCGCACCACTTTTACAATGGAAAATGTGAATTAAACAGTTTGATTTTATATAAATTCTTTGTGACTTTTTAAGCAGCAGAAGAACTTAAGTTTCAGGTTTAATTTTTTAATCTAAAGTAGAGTAAATAATAAATCAGTGTGTGCTACTCAGAATGGTTAATATAATTTATCATAGTGTCTAAAAGTTTAATATAACACATTGATGTTATAAAATATAAACCAAGGTAATTTCTTTTAATTCTCAGTTTTATACTCTAAAACCTTTGTCTGGTTCAATATAAGATTATACATTAATTAATTAATAAATTAGCTATTATATAATTTTTTAGCACTTTTAAGCTTTTAAACATTCACAATCGAGCTAAAATACACTAAGGCTTATTCATGTTTATAAGAAAGGTTTTTTTCCTTAATTCTTAGCTTTATAAGTCATGCTTTTTTCATTATTACCTATTTTATCTTGCTTTCACTACCTAATAATAAGCCTAATATCCAATTAAATTAATAAGTCATTTATTATGATTTATCTCAAATCTTATATTCAATATCTCTAAACTGTTTTGCTTAAACAAGCTACTATAACTCTATCAATCTATTTATTACCTAAACTACTAGAATTTAAACTTTCTTTTCCTTATTTATTCTTAAATTTCCAACTATATCAAAAGTAAATTTCATATCATATACCTTATTAACAGATATCACCAGAGCTAGCTAGAAGCTTCAACTAATTAAACTAACTATTAATTGCTCTTATGTATTAGGAAAAGTGTAAAGCATTTTAAGTAAACTAATACTTTTACTATTTTAGCTTAGTTGCTTAGATTATATGCTATTTATTCCATTACTCATTTCCATCTGCTTAGTAACCAAATTTAAGAAGTAGTAAGCTTTAACTTTATTTTTCTGTGACTGCTTAATAGCTTCTAGGTATTAAGCATTTAGATTCTTTAAATAAGGTTTACTAATTTAAATATAGAAAAGCCGTTGTGAGTATCTAGTTTGAGCTTTTCATACATCTTCCTATATAAATAGACAAATCAGAGTAACTATAAATAAAAATACTAATAAAAGAGTAGCTTAAGTAAGGAATAGTGATAGAACTATTATATATTGATTAGTATTTGAGAGTTTAGGGTTAGAAGAGTAAAGGAATAAACTAGGAAGGCTGTATTATGAAAGGAAGTAAGGATTAAATATAATAAATATATTAAGCTGTGATATTCAATTTCTTTTTAGAACTATAAAATGAATTAAGAAGACGATACTCTTATTGATACTGATTATAACTAGGAGTTGTAAGGCTAGGCTCTTTCAAAAGAAAAGAATAATATTATGAAATTCTATTATGAATAATAGGAGGATTACTCCAAATAGTAGAATACTACTTAGGAATAGTTTCAGATTGAATTAGAAGAATAAGATCTGCAGATTGTATAAATCTAGAATCCCAATAATTTTTAAACCTTAAAACACGAAAATCGAAAGGAAGAGTAGTGTTCTAAAACTCTGACATAAGAAGAGCATTTTAATGAAGCTCCTATAGAAAGCATTATTGATAACCAATAATAAGAATAGATAAAAAATCTAAATGGATTTGATAAAAATACTGCTCAAAAGTACTATCAAACTACTGAAAAACAGCAATCAGAGATAAATGGCATAAATAAGATTATCAATCAATTTGAGGAAGAAGAAAAGTAAAGCAATAATACTAAAAATCAAAATATTTAGAACCTTTAGAAAGATGACACTTAAACTAAAGAAATCAATCTTAAGATTAGTGAAAATAAAGAAGAGCTTAGAACTTATAAAAATCAAAAGTAGTTAAATAAAAGTAAATCGAAAGATCAAGAATAAATAGAATTCTATTAAGTGCAAAACGGCAAAATTTTGAATTTATAACTAAGTGATGAGAAATAAATGGAAAAATAATTATCGAGTCAAGAGGATTTGTAGTCAAAGACTATTAACAAAAATTCTTTAAAGGATAGTAAATAAAGCTTTTCGTTAAAGAAAATGAATATTAACTCTGATATCGTAAATCTCTGCTAACTAAAAAAGAACTCATGAATTTTGACTCCTAAAAGCTAATCTTGCTCTTCAAGGAACATTTTCAGTTGTAGATCAGCAATAAAGTCACAAAGTTAGAAAAAATAAAATTTTTCTCCTACAATCCAAAGGTTTATGAACTTTGAGGACAACAAAAAACAGAAAGTCTAAAAAATGCAACAAGAGATTGAAACTAAAGAAATGTAAGAATGTAGTTTTAAACCTTAATTACATCGTAGAAAGAATTTAGGAGCTTAGCATAAATCACCAGATATGAAAGAATGTGAAGAGAGAGTACAACAAATTTTGAAAAGTCCTAGTTAAAGTAACTATTTTTTGAAATAAAGCAAAAAACAAAAAACTTATATGTGTAAAGGCTCTATAAAGTTAATCGGAAACAAAAACCAAGCTCCTTACTATTAAAGACTATATAAGAATAAAACTTCAGCTAGGACTAATTAGCCATCTCCAAATGAATCCCAAGAGAATATCAAAGAAAGTTTCAAGCCTTAAATCAATAAAAGATCAAAATCCTTAACTAGGAATGAAAAAGTGGATTAGCTCTTATATTAGGATGCTCTAAGAAGATTATAAAGGTAAAATTTTCCTGAATAACCAGAAATTGAGAAAAAAAGTTCAATTAGTCCAAATTCAGTAAAACTACTCAAAAGTCGTTTCAAGCAAGAAATTAAATAGTATATATAAGGGAAAGAGTTTATCGAATAGAAGTAATTATTAGATATCTTGCAAGAGCTTAATTTTATAAGCATAGACCAATTAACTGAAAAGGAAAATATTCAGTCATAAAAAGAAAAAAAGCGATTTGACTAACTATGAAACGAATTGGATGGTAATAAAAATAATAAAATTAATGTCAAACTTTTATTATAATATTTGAAGGCTATTCTTTGCTTAGCAAAGTGTAAAAAAATAAAAATTGAAGAGATTATAATTAAAAAGGAAGCAGAGCCAGTAAAAAATAACGATGTCTCTACATTTCTTAATAATAAAAAGCCAACGAAAAGAAATAAATAGAAAGATAGGTTTATTGATACAACTCAAAGCAATTTTAAATAAAATAAAAATTAATAAATTGAAAAAGTGAAGCAAAGTGTAATATCGATCACTCATGATTTTGACTAAGTCAAGCTAAAGAAAATTTGACAAGATTATAATTTGTTTTCTGAAAACAGAAACAAGAAAATTTTGATGATCCCTTCCAAAAAAACTTAAATAGCTAGTGACTAAGCTCTTACATTCGCTCCTCAAATAAATAAAAACAGTTAGTAGATGGCGTAAATGGTTCGTGAAAAAAGACTAAATAGAATTCCTTAAGAAAAAGGGTAAAATAAGCATTATGATTTGCTCATTATGAGCAAAACGAAGAAAGAAATGTGACTTGAAGAGTAAAAATTACTACAAGAATTAAAACAGGAGAAGGAGCTTAGTTTTCATCCTAATATAAAAAGACTAGGATCTCAAAGTTAATAAACCTCGCCTCTAAGAAATAATATTGGTATTCAAAAGACTCAGAATTTATTTGAGTAATCTAAATAAATAAAAGAGAAGAAGCGAGAAGTTGAAAATCTTTAAAAGCAAAACTAAGAAGAAAAGTTAAAGGTTTAATGTAAATTCTAGCCAGATTTATCAGCAACAAAAAATAAGAGATTAGGAACATAAATTAGTCCTAGAACCAACATAAAAGGAGTGGAAAAAGCTTTGAATCGTATGAAGAAGGTTTAATAATTCGTTGTAGAAAAAGAATAATCAAAAAATCAAAGAAAGAATTCAGAACATAAAGATGTATAATAAAAAAGTAGCAGAAATACCTAGCAAACTGCCATTCAAATAACTTAATCTCCTATTGCTTAAAGTAATAGCTAAATATCATCAAATAACGAAAACGAATAAAAGCCGATGCTATTCGTTGATGTTAATTTAGGTCCAAATAATACATACAGAGTTGTAGTTTATTGATAAGACTCACCTGAAAAGATAGCTGACAAATTCGCCATCGAGCATAGTAATTTTAATTTAATTTATAGATTTAGATTCATCGCTTAAAAGCAAATTTCTGCTTCATCTATAATAGAAGATAAATAATCTAAAAGAGCAAAATCAATCAAAAGATCCGGCTAGCAAAGATTAAACATACTATGTATAAATTTTATTATTAGCTTTGTCTTCCTTAATGTGTAAAAATAAATAGGCCTTGCAAATCTCATTTTTGTAATCCCTTAGTTATCAAATAAATAAAAGAATCGTTAATAAGAGCTTTCTTTTTTGAGAAAACTATTATAGAAAAATCCGTTTAAAATCTTGATTACTCCGCATGAAGAAAAGAGTAATAAAATATTTCAAATTATGAAAATAACTTATACGTTTGCTTTAAGCACTCTTTCACATTAACAAAGTATACAACAATATTCCCAATTCTTACTTAAATAAATCTACGATAATTTTGCTATTTTATTTTCAATATAAACTAAAGTAAAAAATTTAATTTATGTCTAAATATAAAAAGTCTGAAGCTTTCTTCACAAAATGGAATGTATATATAATAATGCAAAAGATAAAATTTTAACTTATAAGCTTATTTAATTTCACAATAGACTTAAGTTTACCATTTCTATTCTTTTTAGTTCCTTTCATTGATCTATAAATAATAATCCAAAAATTTTATTACTTTCCTTAATCCTTCTAATGTTTATCATATTATGAATGATTTCCGTTTTTGCTTGAAAGGGAGATTCTTTTCTTTAGCCCTTCTTAATTAGCTTTATATTAATAAATCGAAATTAAAGTCAACTTTTGAAAATAAAATGCTACAAAGTATTAGCTTAAGGAGCTAAAAATAGCATTGTAACGTTAAAAATTATACTAAGAAGGTTATTAAGTTAAATAAGCTAGATAGCTTAATTTAAATTTCTAAAGAATACTGATAGTAGCCATTACTAAGCAATCTTGGTATAATATCTATAAATAGAAGTAAATCACTTGCATTTTCAGATTTATAATCATAATATAGTGAAGTAAATATAAAAATGCTTCTAATAAATTAAATCCCTCTTAGCAAGTAATTAACTCATGTCTAGTTAAAAGTATTTACTTAAGCTAATAGAAATACTTTGATTCTAACTGCCTCTATGAGATTATTAGGTAGTGGTAATAAAAATAGCAAAAAGAAGGAAAATAAAAAGGAGAGTGATGAAGGATCATAATATTAGATTGTAAATCAACGTTGCTTGTTTTGCAGAAAAAAAAAGCCTAAGTAAAAAGCATTATAGAATCACGAATATGCGGCTAAGAAAATTATAAAAAAAGAAAAGCAATAAGCTTAAAAACAATAAGAAAGCTTTAAAAGTATCATGTAAGGTTCAAATCCCACCTTAAAAACCTTAGAAACTCCTAGAAATAACATAGAAGATTAAAAATAAATCTTATAAAGATAAGAAAGTTCTGGAAGGATTGTAGAAAAGTAAAACTAAACCTTAAAAAAATAAGAAAGTCGTAGTAATATCAAAGAAGACTAAAGCCTAATCATATAAAAATAAGACAAACATATAAACACCAATTAAGGCTAAAAACTAAAATAAAAAGATTCTTAATTTCAGGGTAAAAATATTGAAGGCTTTAAAATTATTAAATAACTAGACAAAGGAAAATTTGGAATCATTTACTTGGTATAAAGTCTTGATAATCTGGAGCAAGAATCTAATAATATCTATGTTGCTAAGGAACTTCTATATAATCCTAGAATTTCTATATAGCAGAATGAAAAATTATTTGATAGAGAAATTAAAAACCTATGTACAGTGAGTAAACTGATAGGTAACAATACTTCACACATCATAAAGCTTTTCTAAATTATAAGAAATACTATAAATAATAAAAGGGTAACTTTCCTCATTATGGAATATATGGCTGGTAGTAGTTTGGCTAAATACTTAGAAAAAGAAAAAAAGCTGAATGAATAAAAAGCTTGATTTTTGTTTAGATAGTTAGCAGAAGGCTTGAGAGTACTTTATGAATGTAAAATTATTCATCGGGATTTAAAACCTGACAATTTACTCCTGGACGATGCTTAAAATCCCTAAATTCTAAAAATCTGCGATTTAGGTTTATCTAAAGATTCAAGAGAAGAACTTACATCATCAACTGCTGGGACTTATGGATATATGTGCCCTGAAATAATGCAACGAAATGGATGACCTCAGTCTTACAAAGTAGATTTATGAAGCAGTGGAGTAATATTATATTAAATGATCACAGGAAGACTTCCTTTTTGATCTACAGACCGAAATGCAATGTTAAATCAAGTAATAATAGGACCTAATATAAAGAAAATTAACTGTTCTGATTAATGCAAAGATCTAATAAAGAACCTACTTCAATAAGATATCACCTTAAGAATTTCCTGAAAGCAATTTTATAGTCATTCATGACTTTAAAATAATCTCTACTAAGTTCCATCAAATTTAGCTTACTTGCCAACAGAAGTGATAAAAAATGGAGAATTGGGATAAAATAATTAGAATGCAACAGAGCATAAACAAATGATTCAAAAATATAACTAATAAAAGCAAAAAATCCTCTAGTTAGTCTCATATCTGCATTCTTAGATTAATAAGTCATAGTAGATAAAACAGAATGCTTAAAAAATAGCCTTTCTATTTTTTATTGGAAATATACTACAGAGAAATGCTGAGAAGTTTTAAAAATGAATGAATAAAGATTTCGTTTTGAGTGATTTGGAATTTTAGGATATTAATTTGAGAGTAGATGAAATATAAAGAAATTTAGGGAAGCAATTTTCATAGTTTGAATATAAATCTAATACTTACTTTACTGAAAATAATGAATTTTTATCTATAGAAAAAATTAGTAAATGACTTAGTAAGCAATTTCAAAATTTGTAAAGTGAATATCCTAAGTTCTTAGAAGTAAAACAGCTTTAATAAATAAGTGAAAGGATTCTTTGGATTATAAATCCCTGCATGGATATGACTGAAGATAAGGAATGGGAGCGACAAAGTTTAAATTAGGGATAAAACGCGGAAATGATTATAAAAACCTAGTTACTAGACGAGAATTGGATAAAATTGGATTTATTTACCCCAACAAACGAAACTTGAAATTTAAATTCATATTAAATTCTATTTTCAACCTACCTAGAATTAAACCTTCTCAATACAAACTAATACCTATAAATAACTATATCAAGAATTACAATTTCATACCTAAGCTAAGCATATTTGAAAATGCTTGTTAATAAGTATCAAATAATCTCTTTATAAATACATTCTGAACATTGAACTAAAAGCCGAAAGGTTTGAGGTATAAATTAAGTATATTTTATAAGCCTAAAGTTTAATTAATTTTTTAAAGCTAAATCAGCTTCTCCAATGTAAATTAACTAATTTCTATAACCAATTTCTGATTAAAGGTATTAGAGAATGTTAGCTTTAAATTACCTTTTATAATAAATGCATAAAGTAGAAAATACAGAGTTATTCCTTTAGATTAGAAGTGAATAAATGAGACTATATTTAAATATTATATCTAAGTTACTAATTAAGCTTAAATACTCAATGTGATGGAAATGAAAGATAATATTTAAGTGGTAAATAAGTAAATTTTATGTCCATAGATATTCTTTTTTGAAGCTACTAATAAAATGTTGTGAAATTGTTTAAAAATGCTCCCAAAGAAAATGCGCATTTATACTAGAACTGGAGACAAAGGAATGACTTCTCTCTATACAGGTGAAAGGAGATTCAAGTTTGATTAGATCTTCAAAACTCTAGGAGATCTTGATGAATTAAATTCCCACTTAGGAGTTCTAACATCATATCTAAATCAAGATAATACCAAATTCGAAGGAAGCATCACATAGCTAAGTTAAATTTAGCACCAATTATTTGATATTGGAAGCTTTATTGCTACTCCTAAGACAGAAGAATTATAAGAAGTAATATAACAAAAAATTTAAAAGACTGAATTGAAATATCTCCTAACTGATTAGCTTGAAAATTGAATAGATGAATATACTAATGAAATACCACCACTAAAATTATTCATTTTACCAGGAGGTCATATATTTGCTAGTCAAGCACATGTTTCTCGGTCAGTTTGTAGAAGACTGGAAAGAAATTATGTTGAGCTAATTCACGAAAAAAATGAACAGTAGTAAGAGCAACAGAGTAATGAATAGCAACAACCAAGTGGAAAAAAACAAAAAGATCCATGTTTGATGTTTATTAATAGATTAAGTGATTATTTATTTACTCTAGCTCGATGGATTAATTTCAAGCAAGGCGTTCAAGATGTAACTTGGACTAAAAAATGAACCTTAACTTTTAATTAATTTGTAAAAGTTTTAATACTTTGTTATAAAACTACTAAAGCTAAGTTTTTCTAAATAATTATCGTTTTAGTCTAATTTTTAGTAAACAACAGATCTCTTAAATAGATATAAAACTCAAATCTAAGTACAATTTTTAAGCAAATTATAAAAAAAGAGTCAATGGATCATTAGATCTTCGCTATACTTAAAAAAATACAAATAGTTGCTTTTTTAAATACTATAAATAACCTCCTCAGGCTACTAAGATTCATTCTAGTTCTATAAATTTTCTAATAATTAAGGATTAGTATTTGTTTTTAGAACATTGAAGTTCTTGTCATATCGCTTATTCTTAATAACTTTTTAATGAACATAATGATTATTATATTTTGCAAGGAAATGTTATCTTTTATTTTAAATATAAATTAGATAATCACAGATCTCAAGTCCTTACCAATGACAAATAATTTTCCAAGCGTGTTCTCTTCAAAGATTTCAGGAGTTAGCAAGAAATTTTCTTGATTTAAAAGGTATAAACAGATATTAAAAATAATATTCCCGGCATTCTTTAATTCCATCTATTTATCTAAATTTTTAAATATTGAAATAATTAAACCTTAATGCTGAAATTAAGAAAATAATAGAAAGCTTTATAAGAACTATATGCTATTTAGAAGAAATAAATTGACTAGCATTAATAAAATTTGTAGAGAAATTATTTAAAAGTGTCTAGAAATGTTTTTTCTCACCAATTAAAGTCATAAATCTACTCATCAAGGTGAATTTCATATTTCAGATTATAATTTCCTTTTTCATCCTTGTAATCGTTATAAGCTTAGACCATTGGATCTAACTGATATTAAGCTTTTTTAGTTTTATATTCTTTTTAGATTGATTCATATTTTTGCTTGCACGTTGCATCTCCACCAAATACTGAATCTATAATTTCATTGAGAGTACCCATGCTTTTAAAAATAGCCTCGTTAGTAGTATAAGTATTTTTTTGCAGCTTAGTATGTTTCTCTTGTATTACTTCTTGTATTAAATCATGTAGATTTTGCTGGAATTCTTATCTCATATCTCTAAGATTTTAAGCTAAGTTAGATCTGTGCATTTAAAGGAAATAAATATTTAACTTATTATCAACTGTGAAATCTACTGCTAAGATTTCATAAGCATTATCAAAATGGAGCAGATCAGGCTTAGTAATAAGAAGAGCTTGCAGAGTCTTAAACTTCAAGTTATCTCCAAGCCAAGTAATTTCATCTTCTGAATATTTCTTGTTTCTTAGATAATCCAGAAACTCATCCCAGGTTTTTAACCATGGTGTTTTATCTCTGCTATTCATTGATCTGTCCATTTCCCATTCGCTCAATAGAGTGTGTGAAGCTTTAACAGCCCAATAAACTTATAAAGGCTCAACTGATTAGATATAAATATATGTTCTCAGATCCACGATTTCGTCTTCTACTTATAGAGGATTATCTAATTTCTTCCTTACAACTTGCTTAGCTTTATAACGAGCATTTTCATAATTAAGAATATAATTAGGAACTTCTGTGCAGTTCAATTATTTTATATAGTTATACATTTTATTTCCGAAGTTCCCATTTAATTAGAAAACTCCTTGGCCGTGAGGGTAACCTGAGTGCTTAACAACCCATTCATAATCTGAAAAGTTGTATTATCTATTCCCAGATTTTTGCTATTGCTCAAGTGATATTATTTGCTTAACATCTTAGCAATCATCTTTGTTACTTAAGCTATAAGTAGGCAACATAAATTTGTTTACGTCAAAGCATTTAGTATTGTCTTTGAAAGTTTCCTCAAATGTATACAGTCTTTGCTAAAATAGATTCTACCTCACTAGCACAGCTGTTCCTGGAATGTGGTTAAAGAATTAGCCTTTGCAGGCAAAATCAACTCCATAAACCGCATTTCAATGTTGCTTATAGAAATCCAAAGCGGTTTTTTGGCTTTAAGCCATTCTGACAAAAGAGAAATCAATGTTCTTCATATAATACATTTTAGTATTTATTGGTGCGAAATAAACATAGTCGGGGCTATTAGCGAAATTCATTGTGCTTTGCTAGCTTTTGTCGCCATATAGCATCCAAGCTCCTTCTCTTACATAACCATCCTTTCTAGGAAAACCTTGTTTATATGAGTTTTTATAATAAATTTATATTATCTTTTCTATTGACATTTACTTCTTTATTGCATCTTGGGCAGGGTTTTTCCAGTGCTTGTATTTTTCCCATGTCATATTTTATTTCCAATTGTTCTTGGTAAAGTTAACTCTTGAAGAATTAAAGATCCTATTATGAAACTTTTTATTGAGCTTTTGTCATTATTTCTATCTTTCTGTCATTACCTCATTAGCTTGCGTTCTTGAAGATTTGGGATTTTTGCTTGCTTTTTAGAATAGTTAATCCTTATTCTTTTTAGTGTTCTGATTGCTGTTCCCTTATTAATTAGAAGTTGATCCTTCATCTAAATTTCTTAAATTCTCAATTTTACTTTCGTTTTCTTCATTTTCCGTCAAAAACCTTTTTTTGCCACCTGCTTTCTAACCCGATTTCTATTTGAGTGGTTATTTCTTAGTAACTCCAAAAAGTTAATCCGAATATACAACTAATTCAGATGCATCATCATATAAATCAACTAAGTTGCAATAATTTTTATGTAAATCCTCACTTTTAATTTTAGGTTCTGCATATTATTTCTTCTTTGGAATTACTTTAATTTGTTTTATGTCGCTTAGAGATTTTTCAGGAAGAGCATTTATTTCCTCTTGCAAGTAAAGATTGATAATCATTACGATTACAGCTCCAATAAAACAGGAAATTAAGCTAGCTACCATAATATTTCGTTTTCCTTCCATACTTTTAATTATAATAATTAGTTATAACTTTCTTTATTTCAATTATTCAATTCTTATACCTTTTATTCTACTACCTTAATGCTATCTCTTTCATACTATAGATACTGATGTAAAGCTGCATATGATTATATAACCTCTATTGCTAGAATTGACTCTAGTTTTGTCAATTTGTGTATTAAATTAATTAAGCCATCAGATAATTGCTGTGCTATTTATTTTGGGCTTTTTATTAATTAAGTGATATGAAAAAGTTAAAATTTACACTTAAATTAGGAGACAAGCATCTTATGTATATCTACTTTGATATAGAAGTTAAATACAGAGATTTGAGTATATATTATAAAAAATAGGCTGAAAAGTAAGAATTATCGAAAGAAATATTTCATGAATATTCATCTTTTACGGTTGTGATAATAACTACAAGCCTGTTTATATTCTTTTTTTTAATCCTATGAACAGAGTGCTAACTAATGCTAATTATAAAAATAAAATGTAGCGTAAAGATAAGCTTAATAATTAATAATATTTTAATTCAGCTTAATATTATAAACTAATAACTAAATAATAGCTTAATTAATTCTAGGAAGGCTAGGATTGAAAAAGATATTCAAAAAGTATCTACTTTAATTATAGGTATATTTAATTATATGTCTATTAACAAAAACTAAAGGATATTTAGATTCTCTTATTGCTAAATGTGATGCTTGCTAATAATTATTTAGCCTAGTATTTATCTTTCTTTTACTCAGTCTACTAAATGAATATATTTAGTTTAATATATAAGGATTAATAAACCTATAGACACCTTTAGATTCTAAATTTTCTATTTTACTTAAGATATTTATTTATAAGTATTTAGCTATACTATAATATCATCTTTTCATTACGTTTATTTAGTAATTAACTTTACTCTAGAATATTAGGATTTACTATATTTTCTAAAAAATGGCTAAATAGATAAGCAAGCTATCGCTCTTTACTTACTTGAGGAGAGTAAAAATAGTTTAAAATTATTTTAACTAAAAGTATTAGTTGATCTTAGTGCTGTCTCTATTGCTTAATATGATTGATTATTAGATATTAATTTTAGTATAGAGCTTTGTATTAATATTAGATAGTGTCTTTAGAACAATCAATAGATGACTTTAGTATTAATTAAGTAAAAGATTGATTTTAGAGTTTGATTTTTTAATTTATTAGTTAAAGTAAGAAAAGAGCACTAGGATATGTTTAATTAACTGAGCTATCCTTTATGAAATCAATCATTATAGCCACTAGCCTCTGTATTTCTAATTGGATATAAACTATAAACAGAATCATTTAGACTGCTTTAGTTATACGTTGAATCCTTTAAAATTGCTTAGTTTTCATTTTATTCCTTTGACTTCTTTAAACCTCTAGAAATAAGTAAATTCTGAATTTCCTATCAAATATTGCAGTTATATCCATAAGCCATACTAATTAGCATTCCACTTACTACTATAATAAAAGCACCTATACCGTTATATCATTTGAAGTAATTAGAAGAGTATTCTTTATCAAAAAATATAGAAACAAAAAAGCTAAATTAAAAAGGGATTGATCCACTTACTTAAGAGGTGTAATAAGCAAAAGGGTTTCATTTTATGTTTCTTATTATTTAGATTGATTCTTCCATTTCTGATGAGGTATTCATTAATAAGGACAGGTTCATCTTCAATATCCTATAAGTGATAGTACATATCCAGGGTAGGAAAATGTAAATAGGGAGATAGAATAAAAGAAGGAAGAGTATCATAGTTATCTTCATATGATAGTAGTAGGAATAACAGTCAATTCAGTGTAATAGTTCACTAAGCATTAGCATTATTGTTATCACTAGTGGGAATAAGAATCCTATTACCATAAATTTTCGCTTATATAACTAGAAATCTCTTTTTAGGTGACATATCATCTAATGAATAGTTCAATAAGTAATAATGTTTCATATGATAGCAGCCTATCAAAAGTAAAATATCAAATAGTAGATAAACCTTCCTCGAATGTCCTGGCAATACCAATTTCAGTTATCCTAAATCAAGAGAGAAAAGGGAATTAAAAGCATGTTACAAGTAAAAATACAGAAGTTCTTTCAGAGAATTAGAAACCATAAAAAAGTTCGCTGATCTTTGAAATAAAAGTACCAAAAAATAATAGAAAATGAACTTAGCATTGTGAATAAAGCAGCTATCAATAAAAGAATATGGAATAATAAATCCACACTATATGAACTACTCATTTTATTATTTCTATATTTATTTAAGGGAATTAAGTCTTAAATTAATAAAATATTAGTAGCTTCAAAAATAAAGCACTTTTTAGAATTTTATTTATAACTTGATTGACTAAAATAAAGTCGAAAGATTGAATGAGGAAGCTAAGTGCTAAAAGTAAAAAATAAAGCTTAAAAATATTGGTTGTAGAGATTCAAGAGAAGGGTAAAAGCTAGTTTTACTATAAGTTCTATTTAAATATTTATTAATATATTAAATTATTCATACCTCTACATTTAGTAGTAGTAATTTATGCTTAAAGAAAGTTTTTTGTAGTTTTTAAGAAATATAGAAAAGGAAATAATGTGAGACACTGTAATTAAATCAACATTCTCTTTTTTATATGTATCTAGTCAACAGTTTTATCACTTGTCCAGAATCATTTAATTTCTAAATATTTTGAAGCAATTATACTATCTACCTAGAGCTAAATTTCAGAAAGAGAAGCAAAAATTCTTTAGGTGAGTTTATGCTTAATTTTGTATATTATCAATTTTCATTCTTTATAGAAAGATAAGATTCTTAATTAAATGGAAATAAAGTTATTATCTAATGGTCTTTAACAATATTTACTTATAAACCTAGAAATCATTTTCTAAACTTATACAGATAGATAATACTTTCTATAAAATAAGAAATTAGCTTAAATAGATACAAGTAAATCATTTCTTTAAACTCCTTAAAATAGATTTATTAGATACAATATTAGAGTAATAATCTGATATTTTTTATTTAAAAATGTGATAATAATAGTAATTTAACTTATAGCTCTTTAATATAAGTACATATTTAAAGTATATTTTTATGATATTTACAAATTATTTTCTATGCTTAGTAGTTATATAACATGATTCCTTTAAATTAAATGGATTCAAGTTTAGATAATTACTTCTCTCTCAATAGAAGATTGGATATCAGTAGGAAAAAGTACTCATATAGAGAGGAATATATTACAGTAATATAAGAAGCTTAATATATTAATACATAATCAAATAGCATTTGTATATAAAAGTTAATTTATACTTATATGATATTTATGACATTTAGAGTGATTGTAATTTAATTTAAACTAAAAGAGTTTTGGGACATCTATAACTACAAGAATTGCTTCCTTCAATTATAGATATTAGTAAATTTCTTTAATTTTCTTTTAATTACAATCTTGATCTCTTCAATTTCTAATTACTCATGCTATAATATCATCTTTTATTTCTTCCTTTTTTGCTTTTTCCATTTCTAATAATTCTAGTCTTCTTGACATAAGTTTCTTGTGAAATATTTTTATTTATAAATCTAAATATTCCAAATAAGACTTCGAAAAGGATTTTATAAGTCCTTAATCATATAATATAAGGCGACTTGAGTCATAATTCTTAATTTTTTACGATAGTCAATCTCTTATAAAAGAATAGTATATATATCTAAAAATATGCTCGAATGTATCATACTCTCCACACTTACAGTAGGGATTATCAATAGGATAATGACGATCTTAAAAATCTTTTCGAAAATTATGAGATTGGGTTCTAAGTTTATATATACTGATAATTTCTTTTCTAAATTCTTGGTTCAACTTAGTGTAATTAATTACTGGAAATTTGTTAAGATTGCTAAACTGCTCAGTATATATTTTAGCTGTTTTCATTCTCTTAAATTTTTGATTAGCTGTATTATAGAAATATTGTTGTATTTTGTCTCTTATATATTTAGTAAAGTTTTTTTAATTTGTACTAATCTTGGAATTCTACAGATCGATACTATAGAGGTCTGATAATTGTTAAACTTGATCATAGCATTGAAATCCTTTTTTCCAGTTGGTAATGTAAAGAGAGCCTATTGTCGATCTAGGAAAATAAATGCTATCTTATTTCATTTTATGATAGAATTTTAGAAAATTTATTACCATAATGTTCTTAAAGGGTAGCCAGCTTAAGTCTATATAATATAATTCGTTAAATGTTGAAATTGTTACTTAAAATGCTTTTCTTGAAATCATTCTCATGCTTGATTTGGTTTTATTCAAACTCCAGTTATTCCTTTTTGAATACACCATGGCACTGCTCTCATGCATTTTCTGCTTTATGTAATGCAAAAAGTCTGCATAAAGTTTTAAAATTTCAAGGAATCACATTCTTATATCCCATTAGTTAAAAGACAGTTTTTTTCATTGCAGCTAAATACTTGAACGCGCTTTCTTTGCAATGGGGATAAAAATTCTTCTTCTGATATAGAATTACACCAAAATATGTTACTTGCTCTTTTTAATTAATTGGTTAATTTTAGTGGTAGAATTTAATAGACTTACTTTAAACAGTTTTACTTAAATAGGAACATAATAATAGCATTTAGTTATGGTGATATCAAATTTCAATTAGGTTTATTACTATTTAAAGTTTATAAATGTTAAGTTAAGGTATTTTGGCAGTAGTTCTTATAATCTTTCTTTGTCTTATAGATTAGTTAAAACTAAGACGTGATAAGTGAAGATACTCTAGCTTTCTCTCCTGTATTGAGGAGGAGGTAAAATACCCTTCTTGAAGCGAGTAATTTTAGATTATAGCAAACAAAAGATATTTTACTTAAAATAAGTCACTATAAGATCGTATTAATAATAAGGAATATAATTCTTTTAATTTCCCATAGTAGAAAGGAAAATACTTAGAGACTCAATTAAGAGGTTTATTAATAATTAAAATTGAATGTTTGCTGCGATTAGGAGAATAAGTAGGCAATCTAGTGCAGTGTATACTGCATTGCGAGCAATATCATTCTAGATGTCACCACAGGGAAGGGTGGATTAGCTCAGAAGAGTCAAGCCTAATTTGCCTGAGGGTTCTCGCTAGCAGCATGAAAGTTTGACTGACAGGTCTTTTAATTAATGACTTAATAACTAATTCTTATTTGGACCTTATTCAAGAGAACTGGAGCATTTGATTAAAGATTTGGGAATAATCTTTAATAAGTAGATTCTCATTTGGAAAAGCTGACATGACTCATTGGCCTTCTAGAATTTTAACAAGAAGTACGAGAAAATTTTTCATAATATTAAATATTAATATTGAAAGAGCTGTGCGCCTATGAGATGTTACGCGCTTTATAATCATTTTTATTAATTATTTAATTAACTTAGTTTAATAGTATAAGTTTCAATTTTAGTAGATTCTAGTAATAGAGTTAGACTACTTTTCTTCTTAAAGTTAAACTTGAAGCTATTGATGTTGATTATTAATTTTAATTTTAGAAATATAAACTTTAATAAATAGAAACAATTAAGAAGATTCTCTCAGTAAAATTTATTAGAAGCTAATTACTTTCGATTTTTCATAAAAGGTATGAGTTACTTTGATTCTTTGGGAATTTGAAAAATTGTTAGTTTATAAAGTATAAAAGTAATCAATTAGCCTTATTATTTCCAAGCTATTTAATTTGGAAGCGTTTTCTATATTATTAATATTATCTAACAATTTTTTCCGTTCTATCTAGAAGGACTTTTATGTCTAAAAAATAACTCTATATGTATTAGAGGTTATAAAACTGTGCTTTTATAGTTTTTAATTCTAAAACTTAATTTAAAGGAATTATTAAACTTCAGATTCTTATTTTGAGTAGAGTATTGTAGAGTTAGAATTTCTTTTTCCTTCATTTACAAGATAGCATAGATTTAGTAGCTCCAAATAGTTTAGTAGCTTAACTTTTAATAAATATACCCTTCTCTTACAATTAAGCTTTCTAAAATATTCTAAACCAAGTAGTTCTATAAGTTATTTAGCATTGGAAAGGTTATAGTTTGACTATTCTCATATTCTAGAATGAGTTTATTATATATCTGAGTTCTCCTTTGAAATTATATATTGTAATTTAAAAGAACTGCCAATAATAAGATTTACGATAAAGCTTTTATACAATACTTTAAAGTCAACATGAAGCCTTTTAGAAATAGTTTAGGATAGAAGATATACAAATACATAATTGAATGTTTAACGTTCTTGGAAGTGTTTTAAACTCTTTCCCACATGTCTCTAGATTGCTCTAGAGGATAAATATAAAAATTTAATTGTCTCTACAACTCTTCTCCTTGCTATGTATACTGTCAATGAGATATTCTTTCGCCTAGATAATGATTGGCATCTTTGATCTTGTATGTATTTCCAAATTTGTTGAAATATAATTTTTCTCTTTTTAGTTTTAATTGTTGCTGTATTTTCTTTTTATTCTCAAACTTCTTCTAGTAGTTTCAGTATTCTTTTTATAAAGTTTTGAAATTTCTTGCATCTTTTCCAAATATGCGTTCGAGAGTTACAATATCAGCATCTTTCTTATTCTCGTTTAGGCTTAAATCTTGAGCTCTTTTCTCCTTGGATTATCATTGGATAATTTCCTTATTCTTGTAGATACATTAGCGCTGCTATTTTTGCTGGTTTAAATCTATTTTTTCTATTTTGTTGACCAGTTCTTTCTGCTTTTATTGTTAGGTTATGTTTCATTGTTCTGGTCTTGTGAAATATTTCAAAATGCATTAAGGTCTCTTTCTTAGGTCTTTTATCTCAATTCTATTTTCTTTGCAAATTCAAGTTTTTCCATTAACTTCTTGTTGTCTTTCTTCAACTTTTTGACCTCTTTCCTGAAGGTCCAGTACTACTTTGATCAGCTAATCGTAGCATATTTACTATTATATTGTGAAATTCGAGACTTCCTAGAATTATATTATTAGCCTATTCTAAGGCTTTTCTTTAAAGGTAGAAGACACATCCTGATGGGTGGCCTTTTTTGGTATCCTTTTTCTAGTTCTAGTCTTTCTATGATGTCGTTAACTACTGCCTTTTTGAGTCACAAAGAATCCTGTTTAGAAAAAAATTAGGATAGAAGATATTAGGCTTAATTAAAAGGTAGACAATTAAATAAAGATCTATTTATAAAAGCTAATTAAAAGCTATGATAAGGATAAAAACTAAACTGTTCTTAATAAGTAACTAATAAACGTAAAGCAACTTAGCATCTAATCTCTAATTCAAATTGTAAGATGCCCTTTAAATAATATGCTGCTTATCCACTAACTAACTCTTCTATTCTAAAAACATTTTTAAGACCAAGAGGAAATTTAGAGTTATCAAACAGCTAACAAAGAAAAGTGAGATATGCAACCAAAAATCCATTAAAGCAATTCTAGAAAAATTAAGATGTTTATTGATACTTTATTAGTTCAAAACTAAGACCTAAACAAGCTCCTTAGTAAATTGATATTAGCTTGTAACCTTTAAAACTATACTCTACTACTAGTCCCCAATTTATTATTTACCTTCTTTCTCCTTAACTTATATCAAGATATAGTTTCCATGTTTTTTGCCAAAACAATTTTTAATGATAGGAAGAAATTAGAAATACTATATAAATATGCTTAGAAGTTAGATTAGACAAGTTATACTTGATACTACTTACTTAATTAAAATATGCTTATCTAAGGTTTTATGTACTGCCCTTGAAATATAGTAATGGGATAAATATAAGAAAATGTAATTTGATAAACAGATAAATTAGACAGCATTGAATAAGCATTTTAAGTATTGGTTCTATATTTGCTAACTTTTAACTTCTAAAAGGATTAATCATAAAGATATCAAAAATCAAAGTATATAGCTAACTTTTAAAGAGAAAAGCAAAGCTACTATCGATAAAGTTCTGCTTAGTTTTAAATTAATAAAAGTATAGCTATTATCTTATAATCTATAACTTTAAATACTTAAGAAACCTAAAATTCGCTTCATAATTAATAAGGATAAACAAAAATGTATATAAATTTGAAATAAGTTTAGTAAAGCAGTATCTAGTTAATTATTTCTTTAACCTCTTAAATAGAATTTATAGATTGAGGATAAGTGTTATATACTAATATTTCTTATTTAAAACTGATATTAATAGTAATTTAACTAAAGCTTATTAATATAAATACCTACTTAAGTTAATCTATATGATCTTTAAAAAATTTTTTTTAGTAACTATAAAAAGTTCTTTAAATAGATGTATCTTAATTATATCCCCTTAAGGTAGATCATCACAATACTATTAATTCTAATTAGCCCTCTTGCTACTTTAAATACCATACTAACTAATAAAATACCTAGAGTAAAAAGGAAGATTTAGTATCTTGCTTGCTTTAATAGTATGAGCTTCAATTTTAGTAGAGTCTAATCATAAATGGAGATTCTTTCTTAATAAAGTTAAACTTGATGCCTCTAATTTATGATTGTTAATATTAGCTTTAAAATCATAGATAAAAAGACTAAGAAAATTATTATCTCAATTTAACTTAAAAGGCAGTCAGCAAATTAAACACATATAGCTTTTAATTATAGATAAGAGTAAAGAAAACTCTTTTAACTAACTTATTTAATATAAAATGTCTTAAGCCTTTTATTTGATTTCTATAAACATAATAATCGCAATTAAGTTACTCAATGTAATATTCAGTTCAAACTTTAATATCTCTATAAGCTTAATATCTTCTTTTTATAAGGCAACTAAATGTTCTTTTTCATTTTATGAGTTATCTTATAATATTACTAACTAATCTCACTTTTATCATTAAGATATCCTAACTATCTACTATCTAAATTTATATCAAATATCGTTCTCATTCAATAATCGATGTATAGACCATTTGATTTTAGCCTTTAACTTTATACTCAATTAGTTTACTAAATTTATTTCCAACTTTACTAGAACTAAAATAGTATTAAAATCCTAAAGCATCACTAACATATTAACATCTGTTAAATAGCATCTTAATTATATCATTTCAAGTTTATCAATCCAGCCAAATACGGAAAGTAATTTCTTAACTTTGTAAAATCCTTATTTTTTACTTCAGTCCAAGTTAATCTATAAATATCAAAATGTAACTTAAATAATTTAACTAGTCAAGACAAGTTTCGCTGTGATAATTTAATATCCAATATTAGGGAAAAAAGATAGCTTGAGGTTTGACTTTCAACTATATAACTTTGATTATAAAATAATTAAAGTTTATTTTTATAAGAAATCAGTAAAGTTTAGGAAAAGCAAGGTAACAAATAAATAGTTTTGAAAGTGAAATCTTGAAGAAAGTTTGACTTTGGTTTTGCTGAATAAAATACTTGACCTTGAATAAAGGAAAATTCTGAATTAAGTATATGCATAATTGGTGAAGTAAGTAGAAAAAATGAAATGAATTGCTTATAAAGTAAAAACATATAAATTCATCAAGATGTAGTTACCTTTACTTAAAAAATAATAAAATCAGATTATGATTTGGGTATTAAAAGTAAAAGGCGTATAATAATAAAAAGAATGAGTATTCTAATCTGTTTAGTGACTGTAATACCATAATAGTTAAATTTGAAGTAGTTAGTAATCTTTCAATATAAGAATCTGTTTTATTCTTTATATTGATAATTAATGTTTAAAGCATTGTAGCTTCTCTTAATGGGAATATTGCAAATCTATTTATTTCTACATTTCTCTATGATGATTTATATAATCCATTTCATTTATATAATCTACTATTCAAAGGTTTTATTACCAAATAGACTTAAAGGCTATTTAACTGTTTCCTTGAAAAGTGAGGATTAAGAAGTTATAAGAAGCTTAATTCTGAATTTATCTATAAAATAATGCTATGATAGCCAATTTAAATAGATACCTTAAATATTTGCTTAATTATAAAGATAATCATCCTTTGATAATTTCTTTATTCCATTTTGCTTGTGGCAATAAAGAACTATGTTTGTGCTTTACTATATGCTAAAAATAAGAAATTGCAAACTAAGAGAAATGACTAGCATCAATTTAAACCCTTGTATAAAAGATAATATAACAAGAACCTAATTCAAATTAGTTGCTTAAATTTACTTTATTTTACACCTTATTCAAATCATGATCCTTACTTAGCTAATGTCTACTTAAATTTTCTTATTTCTTTAAGTCTGACTTTAGCACTTAATGGATTATTCTATATAAGAGCCTTAATTTGTATAGCAACAAAACGATTCTCTTTTGTTATTTTAATAATTCCATCTTATGTTATTTTTAAGAAACACATATATATGCAATGATCATATCATATTATTATGCTTTTTAAATTTTTTCAATAGAGGAAAAGTATTCATTTGCTTATACTTTAAGTAGAACTTCCAAAAAGATCACAAGTCTAGCTATAACTATTAAGATCTGTTTTACTATTTTAAAAGCTTTTGAATGAATATCTTAAATTTAGTTATAATTCGTACTATTTTAGCAACGATATTCATTTAATCTCTTAAATGGAGTAAGATATGCCTTTTTAATATTTCAATTAGTAAAAGATGGAATTTTAAGAGTTAAATAATTTTTTCACCTTAGATCATCATATTTGCTATGATTTTTTTGAAATCAGCTCTTTTTTAATATCCGTAACGATATTTTTTATCTATCTTAACTAACCTTCTTGCGTCATATCTTAGTCGTCTAATTCTTTCTCTTTATATACTAGCATGTACTGTTCTCCTCCACTATTTCTTCTATTAAACATTACGCTTTCTAATTCCCAAAGTAATTGAGCTTTAAGCTAGTAATCTGTAGATATCATTCCTTCTTATACTCTACCATAAGTATCTCCCATCAATGCAATCAACAGGTTCATCAAAATTAGTGGGAAAATTAATGTAGACAAGATGAAAACTATTGAAAGCCAAATATTGAAGAAATTCTACACATCCCAGTCTCCCATCGAAATCCTATAAAACTAAAACATATTGGAAACTACTTCAAATAATGACACATCAGCTTCCGTTCGAGTCAAAATGAAGTTGATGGTGCCTAGTGCAAATATACTATAAAGTAGTATAATAAAGAAGCTTTACATACTTTTGACTATTTCAATAATCATTCCTACAAAGTTTCTAGTACTGTCGAAAGATCTCATATAAGAAAGTCCCCTCAAGAACATAATTAAAGCAGCTACACTTAATATCTATGCTTCTCATTCAACTTCCCATTCAACTTCCCATCCGATTTCTTTCTTGATGCAAATAGCAAAAATCATTAAAAATCCAGATAAGTCGAAGAAATTCCAAAAATCAAATAAGTAATAACTTTTATTAGCATAACATTGCAATGCTTCGTAGGAAAGGAAGATTATTGTTAGGACTTAAACAATTACAATGATCAACATTCAATCTTAGTATAAGACCTAAATGAATATCATAGCCAAGTAAAAAAAGAAAATAAAAGATTGAAGCTGAAAGAACTTACTAAATTTCTACCATTTTTCATCAATTATCAATTTTATATTTCCTCTAAAGATTTCTCCATCAGATTCTACCAAGTTTTTAAGGATTTATACACTCTCGGTGGATCCAGGAGTCAAGTTTAGTTTGAACTGAGAAATCAAAAATTGAATAGAAGTAATATTCTCTTGATTAACATCTCCAATCATTTGTTCAGCAAACTCTTTCGTAATAAGATTGGTTTCTGTAAATGTGAAAACATTCTGATCAAACTGGCCGAATTCGGGAAAAACTCCCGCGTGACTTCTATTGATGACTTTGAAAAATTTGTCGAAAAGAGAAATAATTGAGGGTATTTTGCATTAAAGCATATATCAAAAGTCTTATTTTGTGAGAATAAAACCAGAATCCGTTTCGTTGAAATATTTAGCAAGTTCATCTACACAATTCAAGTACTTGTATTCAAAAGCATATGTCAAGGGAGTTTTTTATAAATAGTCTTCGGCATAAGGAAACCCTTACTTTAAGGCTTGTCTTAAACATTCTGCATTACCATCAGCAACGAGAATATGTAGGACTGTAAATCTATAAGGAAATAAAATTTGATTTTAATCTTTTAATTGCTTTAGTAATATATCTATGCTGTCTTTTCTCTTGCTTAATTATTAATAAAATGAAATTTCAGAATGAGTTAGTGGTGAATTTTTAAGGTTCACTAGTTAGAATTTAACTTCACCTGTTTTAGAATCTAAATCTTGTGAAGAAGTAACAATTTATCTCAATAAAGGATTCTCATGCACTTATATATATTTGTCCCAACCAGTTGTTACAATTTATTACTCATTCGGTGATAAAACCATGGAATAGCGACTTGTTGCTGTTTTAATAGAGTATAAAAGCTTATTTTCAACGAGACTCCAAATTTTGATGGTTTTATCAAATCCAGCAGTATACAATTCTTACTCCGATTTTGAAATTGCCATACTATAAATCATTCCCTCATGACCTATCAACTCGGTGATGAGTTCTCCAGTATTTAAATCCCATATGTACAGATTTTCACCGCTTGTTATTAGTTATGCTCCGTTTTTAATTAAAATTGATTATCTTAAAGCACTATGGATATTAATACATTTATTTTGGCTTTTTTTCTAATAGTCTCATTCTATTACAGTATTATTTTTCAAGCATACATAAAATGTAGTTCCTTCTTTATTTTATTCGACATGCTAAACTTCTGATTCTAATTTTATTATTTCATCTTAATCATTTTCGATATCAACTATAGTGATAAATTGTTCGTAAATGTTATTGCATATAAAAGTACTATTGGTGTTTTTAATCAATTCAATTTATGTAAAATTTCTATTTCATCAAGCCTAGAATCCTTTTATTATTCTTACAACCGTTGCTTATTATTGCTCCCAATCGATTTCCCACTACATAATTCCATTTCAGTTTCCAACTGCAACTAGATACTTCAAATCCCTTGTAAATATTGCTTGATATGATATGTCAGATGCTGTAAGATCGAAAATTTTCTTGCTTTCTTAAAAATCATAAACATACGTGTTGTTATTCGAGGCTCCAAATGAGAGATATTTTCCGTTTGCTGAAAATGCTAACAAATTTGGGCTTAAATTGAAAGAGTCAAAGTTATAGGCTTGCTCGGATGGAAAAAGTTTCCTTTCAAAAATACAATTCTAATCATAATTTTTATATTGTATTAAATCATTTTTTTCATTTATTATAAATTCTCAGAAAAATATGGATGCTTCAATCTTATCAATAATTTAGAATTCTTCCAAATCCATTATTTTCAATTAGTTATTTTTATGAGTATTGAAAATCAGAAATTTATTATCTTTAGAAACTAATAATTTTGCTGGCTCAATTCCAACTTATAGCTATTTTACCAGTTTTCCTTTCATTGTTCAGAAGCAGATAGTTTAATCCTCTGCAGAACTGATTAGGTATTGTTGATTAGGCATAACAACATTATATAATATATTACCATCATGAAAGGTTTCAAATTCTGTCCACTCTTTTAGTTTTATATCATACATTTCAATGCCACGATTATTAAATCCCAAAAAAAGAGAATCCAAAGAAGCAGCTGCAGCCGTTAATTCAGAACTGTTACTAGGAGCTTCTATTTGAGTTTTTTCTCCTGTTTTTACAAAAACTAAAGTAATTTCCTTTTAGGATTAAATGATAAAAGCATATTTTTTATCCTAAGTATAGAAGGCCCATTTGGCTTTTTATAACCCATACTTATTTTCTATTTCATGCTCTTATTACCTTTTCTAGCTGAGCTCATAGAAGCTGCTTTCAAAGTTTTCAACTTTATATCCTATTTCCTAGTAATTATTGATGAGTTAAGCTAGCTCCTTCAAACTAATTTATTTATCCAATTATTTCTTAATTTAAATGCCTTTCCTTTAACTCAAGAGAGGTTCTTAAAGATCAGCCATAAATTAAATTATTAAAAATAGTGGAAAATGATTAAATATGGGAGATTAAATGAATATAACTTTAATTTAAAGAAAGTAACTCATAAGTATAAATATGCTTCACATTTAGAGTGAGTTATAACAATTAAAGGTTAAATACTCAAATTATATATATACTAAGCTAACTAATGTCAGTACTCTATTTTCTTTCTATTTCATTTTTAAAAATTAAAGCTTAGACTAATTAATTAGGAAATAGGTTATTTCTATAAGCCTCCAAAAGTGTATAAACAAGCTACTATTATATTATTGTTGTCATGCAAACGTTTCCCTAAGTGAAGAATCTTAAATTTAGGCCATGAAAAATCTTTAAAGGCTTTTCTATTTTAAAGATTAAATTGAGTAGCATTTTGAAAATTTGAGATCGAACTAGATAAAAAGAATTAAAAGGCTAATAAAATCTTTAAGAAGATAGCAAGAATCTGTGCTATTAGATGTAATTGATCATATCTAAATATTCCTTAAAAATGAGTAAATAGACTGTGAATCTAGCAACCAAAAGAAGCTAGGTACATTTTTAGTTAATAGTTCTATCAATTAAGCTTCTTTATTTAAGTGAAATTTATTAAGAAGGCACTAAGGTAAACTAGTAGATATTAGGACTATTTTTCATACAAAGATCTTACTTTGTGTCAAATCTGACTTACAGCTAAGTTCCTATCTAATTATATTTAAGATAAGCACCAAGATTAACAGTTATCAACTTAGATAAATATGTAGTTATTAGCATACTTAAAAAATCATAATTAGCAATCAATTTTCCTTATAAAGTAATTTACCTTTGTCCCTTATTAATCTTCTATTTATAAGATACTTTAAATTAACACACTCAATTAAATAGCTTTTTTATATAGTTTCCTCATTTATCTAAGCCTAAGCAAATATCGTTCTGAGTTGCTTTAATAGAATAGAACTTTAAAATGGGACTCTTTGAGTATCAATTAGTTAGGAGTAGTAATTAAAGTCTATGATCTAATAGATTAAAGTTAGCCTAATTAAAATAGGCCTATTTTTATTTAAGCTTATAGAAATGTATAATGAGAGATAGGATAACCCTGTATACAAATTACCTTCGTTAATAAAGTCTAAGTATTTAAATGCTTATCTTCTTAAATAGTAACTAACAAACTTTATTATCCAACTCACTATTACTAAAAGCTAAAAGGTTTATTAGTTGCTATAAACATTAATGAGTAGCTCTAATATTCATTCCTATTAATTAGCCTTATATTAAAATAGCAAGGCATAAATAATATTCTAACTGTTATTTACACTAGACTAATACTATTTAGATTTATATTTAGCTATCTTCCACTTAAGTAAGCTTTAACATATCTAGAAATAAGAAAATCATTTAATCACATTTTTTCAATTATAAGTATTGAGTCCATACTCATTTTATTAAATATCTTAAATTAAGTATATATTCTTCTTTAATTTCTATCTATCTTTTTATATAGTTATAAACTAGAATTTGATTAATATATATAATTTCATTAGATTAGTAATCATTTACAATATATAAATTTTGATTAGAAGGAAAATAGTTTGCAAATAAATAATTAAAACTAGGAGCAATAAATTAGTGCTATTATAGATTATTCTAATAGTATACAGGTAGTGCAAATTTTGTAATATAGTATAGTTTTTATCTCAGTTAGATAACACTTTTTGCTTTTTGCTTTTTTATTTTAAATTTAAATTATATTTCTTAAGTCTATGTCAATCCAACAAAGCTAAATATTGCTAATATCCTTCGTATGGTAGTATCACGAAATAATTTTTATCGATTTTTCTGGTATCGAAAATTTCAATAGCTAGTTATACCTTTTCGCTTTCTTTGTTTTAAATGATATATTACTTTAAAGCTGAATAAGCCTTGCTTGATAGCTTCTATTTCACACTTTTATTTCTTGCATAGAATTAGCATTGAATTCCCTATCTAGCTGTATGTAATTAAACAATCTTAAACTATTTATCTTAGCCAGTTCTATAACTTTCTAAAAATCTATCGTCAACAAGATCAACAACCAATCCTAGAATCGCTCTGCATTCATTTTAATTGATATCTTCTTCTTCGCAATCATCAAAATAAATACCTACAAACTACTAATTATCTTTAGGAATATTAAGCTCAGCAGCTTTCTTTTCTAAGACTTAGAAAATATCATCATCATTATCATAATTTCCTCTATAAACTGTATATAAAAGTTTCATTGGAACTACAGAACCTTTAACTACTTTAGCTGATTAAAACCATCCTCTTTTTTTAAGTAAAAGTAGACCACTTAATAAAGCAGCTGATGTTAAAACTCCTGCGCTTAATAATACCTTTTTTCTTCTCTCCATTTAAATTATTTAGACTTATATCTTTAATCATGCTAAATGACTCCTTTTAATTAAATATCTGGTATAATAGCAGCATTTGTAAGTGTCTAATTACCTAAAAGTGGAAGTAGTAGTTTATCCCTTTTACTTAATGCTAGCGCTATATATTAAATCAGACTAAATCTTTATATATTCTTCTATTATTCTATTTAAATCAGCTTAAGCATTAACTAGAGTATTTCCCACTCTTTATTTTATCCATATCTTTCAAAACCACTTAAAGCAACTATCACCTAATTATTATAATAATTTGCTTCTATTTACACAGAGAGAGACTTTAAGTATATAATTAGTGTGCTTATTGAATTGTAACTAGACTTAATATATTATGAGTTATACCCTTATTTAGTTACTTATTTTATATAAGAGGGAGTCTTATCACGCTTTAGATGCTTTATAGTCTTGATTGATAAATATAGCTTCATTTATTTGAATAAAGTTGAAGTCATTTAGCTATTTAAGCAAACAATCAAAAACTTACTTAAAAGGCAGATTAATTATAAAATTCTTCCACTCTAAAGCTTAAGAAGTTAGAAGCACCTTAACCTTTCTTATCTATTTAGATATGATGAATCCTAGCATATCCATATATAGGAACGTTTGATAGTTATATTGGAACTTAATGGATGAAAATTATAAGCAAAGGAAGAGCAAAACTATATAACTAAAGCTGAAACGAAAAATAAATAAGGTTCTTAATTATCTTCAGAGGTAAATTATAGACTATAATTACAATAGCCTAGTTAAATTTAACTTACTTCCCAGAGAAAAATAGATTTCGAGTAAGTTAAACTAGCAAACTTAACTTAATTAAACTATTCATTCAAGCAAAAGTCTAAGTCTTTAATTTAATACTAAGTGCAATTAAGCTTATAAGATATTTAAGTCACTTTGCTCTATTAGTTTGATATTCATAAACTAATTAATTTTCATCTCTTAATCATGCAAATTAAGCTTTACTAAGACAATTAGCTGGAGCAAACTTATTTGAAGTTAATAAGTTATAAATGCTTAAAAAATAAGGCATTCTATTGATTAGGATAAAGCAATAAATACTAGATGTTTGGGTGAGCTTTAAGAAAAAGACTTAAATCTACTATCTCAATTTTATAACTCTTTTGGATTCCAAAATAATTAGCTTTTTTTGTCATTATTGGATCTCCATGGAGATTAAAAATAATTTGCATAATAGCATATTAAAAAGCCACTGAGGATAGAAAGTATCTTAATTTAGTCTAGTAGAAGTACAACATTCATAGGCTATATTATATTAAAAATAGTTAGAATCTCATTAATAATTAGCTTCAATATTATATCTACACTAATATCATTTTAATATCTATAGCATATATACAAAATAAGTGTATAGGTATTGATGTATTAATAAAATTACTCTTATAATCAAATAGCATAAGAGAATATATTTATAGAAATATACCTAAAGAAATGTTTTAGTTGCTAAAGTAAATTAGATTATAATAGAGTAAACCCTTATTAGAGGAGATATAAAGATTTAGAGTAACTACACTAAAATAAATTTTGTATTCTAAGCATTAAAGTCTAGATCCTATTTATTAAATTTGAACTTAAATAGTTATATTTGTTATTACTAAGGTATCGAAGGTGGGTCTGATATTTTATAAAACGTAAGATTTAGAGATGAGAATTTGGAAGGAAATTTACTAAATGATCTATTAGAGCAGACTTAGAAGAAATTGGTTAATAATGAAAAGAAATATAATAGAAAGTGATTTAAGAACAAATAATCATATAATAAAATACAAGAGGCAAATATCTAAGCGAAAGGAATATCTTATAAAAACCATTTAAGCAAAAATAAAATCTTAGATAGCTTATAAAAGGAATAGTATTAAATAAAGTAATATGAAGATTCATAAAAATTATTATAACACACGTAATAGTCACCTTGTGGATCAAAAGTAAATAAGGCAAATAAATCAGCTACATTTCTCTCTTTTTATATCAAAAACTATATAAAATCAAAAGAATGAATATTATCTCAATGCTAATTTAAAAATATTAAGGTATTTCTCTAGCTAATTTCTAAATGGCAGATATTTAAAGTAGTTTAGGAATTTGATTTATTTTTAATGAAATGTAAAGAATTTTGGATTTAGTAAAGTAATAAGAATGATGCTAACTGTTTTAAGGAAGAATTCCTAGCTGTTTAATTATTGTAAACTCAATTTTATTTAGATATTTTATCTTAAGAAATAAGCTTTTGTAGAAATATAAATTACTAAGTAGCTTTAAATTTTAAGATTATGAGAACTTGAATGCTTATAATAGTCTCAAACTATAAATAATTAGATAAAAAGCTAATTTGCTATTATAAGCAGAAATTTAAAAAATGCTTCTGAAAATCACTACATGTTGATGTGAAGGTATCAGACTATAAAATAGAGTTTATTCCTAGTCTACATTTTTCATCTCTACTTTCAAAACACAAACAGGTTTAACTATCTTACAATATATATCCTTGCTAACTGAGTATAGTTGATATCCTAGTATTTAAATCTATTAATCTATAAATCCTCATAAATTATTATCCTTATAAGTGACTAATAATAATAAAGTGTCTTTTGAATTAGAATATTTAAATATTTGAATTTACTTTTTCAAATTAGTTTCAAAAATTTCAGATTTAAATTAGAAATTCAGATTGAATAACTATCAATAATTGAATGAATTACTATTCTAGGTTTATCATCTTCCTTTACTCCTTTTGGTATAACAAGGATATTCCTAACTTTAATGAAAAAGACGAGGGACATAAAGAAAACTATAAATGAATGTAGAAAGCTCTTAATGAAAATGGAGAGTTATTAATAGTTCCTAGTGATTGTGATGAGACATATTGGATATTAGCAATTACTCTCCAACTCTTTTTTTACTTCAATGCTATTGTATTTCAAAACTCTTATTGCTAACTATTCTGTGTTATAGTATGTGCAGTGGTTACTTATTCTTACTTCTATAGTAGTAGAGAATATACGCTACTTGATTGGGAAGATTTTGTACTATCAAAGTTGAACTCTTACGACTCTTCCTAGTTGCGGTAAATGAAAAGTATTGATTATAAATCTTACTGCGAAAACTTATGAATTCATTTCCAAAATTATCAAAAGAACTCAACTGTTTATAAGACTGATTTGAAAGACTGCTAGAAATATGGAATTCCTGATTAATAGATATTGATTCATAAAGCATGAAGCCCTAAAAATTGGGCAGTTATTTTCATTTCCAACTTAAGCCCACTTCATATAATCTGCGCGTTTTTGACCTAAAAGCCTTTAAATTTACTACTTTGTTTGCTAATAACCAGTTTCTTTATAGGAGCTTAAAACTATAAATTCAATGTATCTAAAAACGATGCATAAATTTAGTAATAATTTTATCAGTTTAAGAATACTCAAATTTCATAGTAGGAATACTATACGAAGCTAAAAGCAGGACAAGAGCTTTCTAAGTGTTTGAGGAGAATATAGTGAACTTAATTTAAGGTTGAAATTTAACTGTTTATATGTAAATCTCTTCCTCATTAACTATCAACTGTCTCTTTCAAATAATCTTCCCTCTTTTTCAAATTTAAATATAAATTAATTGAAAAGAGAATACCTTATATTTATCACTTCTACTTATATCTGTCTTTTTTGCTTGAAGTTAGTCATAAAAACCTTATTTTTACTTGCTGTCTATTTAATTATTTAACCTTAATTCAAACCTTATGATGAGTTTACTATTATAATAATTTGGACTCGATTTTGGAAAATTAAAGATTAAGTTATTATAAAATAGGATGAGAAGTTCATTTAATGAAGATTTGTTTTTTCATATTTTGCTATGGATTGCAGTTTTGATTACTTTGATAAGCTCACTTTCTATTTTTTTTTGGTATTTTTATTTCAAGGAATTTAGAACTTTCTTATGATTCCTAATTTTTAGACTTAACACTTGTATTTTTATCTGCAATATGCTAGTAATTCCTTTATCTCTTTTAATCAAGAGCAATTGAAATTGATATTACTAGGACTTTTTCACGAGATTGAACTATTATCTGATATTCTACTTTTGATAAGCTTCTATAATTTGAAACTTAACCACATATTGAACTATGTATTAAATGATGTGCCACTTAAAGAGAGACTTTTAGTGATACTAGCGAAGATTCGTGTTGATAGGGTTCTTAGTTCCATTTCTATTAACATCAATGCTGCTGATTAGTGAGCTATTTTACTCTATTAACTGCTATTCCTTCTATTATCACATGAAAGTAACGATGACGCTTTTCCTTATACTATTTTATCTTCCAATCTATACTTTTCTACCCTGAATGTGCTTAGTGACTTGCAAACTGTTGAGAACGAATCTTGCATTATTAATGAATACCTCGTCAGAAATGGAAGAGTCAGTTTAAATAATAAGAAACTTGAAGTGAAATCCTTTTATTTACTTCACTTCATAAATAATAGGATCTCTTCCTTTTCAGTTCACATTCTTCTCCTTTATTTTTTTCGATCAGAAATACCCTTCTGAGAGCTTTAAATGATATAACGGAACAGGAGCTTTTATACTAGTACTATGTGGAATGTTCATTAGCATGTCCTATGGATATAATTGCAATATTTGATACGAAGTTTAGAGAAGGCTAAAATTAGAATGCTTAAAAGAGCTAATAGAAGATACTGAGAAAAATAAAATACTGAATAACTCTATTTCTGAGCAAAGCTTATAATCTCACTTAGTTTTTAGCTCATACCCTGATAATATTCAAGCTGAGTGATACATTCTAAGATTTATAATTTCAGTTGAAATGAAAGGAAACTTTTTGATTTATATTGATTCCTTTATAAATAGTACTAATAAGTCTATATCAGCTACACTAATCATTACATCTATTTGTTTAACTTAGCGTAATTAAGCTTTAGTTTGTCTATATAGAATATAAAAGTAAGTTGATTGTTAGGATAATAAAGGAAATGTATCAACTGATGAAGCTAAGTATCCTTTATCTAATTATAGAAGGAAAAGAAGTCAATAATTAATGAATCTTTTATTTAAAGTAGATGCAAGGATACTTTTATATTCTTTTGAGTAGGTAATTAAATTAGGATAATAAATATGAATTTTAAATTAAAATTAGTTAAATAAGCAGAAAATTTGATTAACCAAGATTAGACTTTGTTTCTTTGAGTTATAGCTAAATTTATTGACTAATATAAAATATATGAAATAGATTGTTATTTAGTAATATAGAAAGGTGAGAATGGTAAAATTAAGATGATCACATCTACTTTTCTTCTCTATATGAATTGAATCAATTATTCTACCATCATTAATTGCTTTTTTAAATATCACATTAAAAGAGGTAAAACTATTTTTAATTAACACTAGAAAAGATTATAATATAAGCTTAAAAGCCCTTCTAAGATTTTCAAAGTTTTCTTAAAATAGCTTTGAGACTTTATATTAGTAAATTAGAAGATAATTCACTCTCAAATTACATTGCTAAAAAACTTGGTTAATTAGAATAAATACAATAAGAGTGTTTAATAGAAAATAAATAAATGAATCAGATAATCTAATTTATAGAAAATTCAAACTTAGTAAGAACTATCAATTATATGAAGCAAAACAAAAAAATATAGATCTAATTGAAAATTAATAAACTTTAGAGTCTTATTTTTTAATTGAATATTTTGAATTGAAGATAAAAGTTCTTTATTATTATGATAAACTTCATTGCTTTAATAAGATATTAAAATAAACTAAAGCATTTGTAACTTTTGACAAATAATTATTACTTAAAACATCTTATAACGATTTTTTAGTTCATGCTAACTACATTTCTCTTTAGATTATTCTTTATACTAATATTTTTTAAGCTTTATTCAAAGGATTATAGAAAATAGGTTTCAAGATCTTCTCTATCAATTAAATTATCAGTAGATTTCTTAAATATAACATCTTATAAATTATTTTGAATCCTTTTGGATATTATTTATGAGAAATGTTCACAAATGAGAATTTTAATTTAAAGAAATGAGTAAGAAATTATTTTCTTCTATCTTCGCTAGCTAGCTTTTTCTTTAATTTTATGATAGATAATTTTATATCTTTTCTACTTTGCAAGCTATTAAAGGATACCAATAAAAGGCCTCAATATCATATAGTTATTAACTTTTTATTATGCATTTGAGAATATCTTAAACCTTGTGGAAATTGAGTTATTGTTAGTGAATTGCTGTTTCTTTCTGTAATTGATGATAAACTAAATAAAATAGAATTGAAGATGAAATTAAAATAACAGAATTAAATTTGAAAACATGAAGCTAGCTTAATATAAGAATCAAGCAACAGTTAGATCGTCATTGAAGTATAAGTTTATTGCAGGAATGTAGAAATCCTCATCTATATCAAGAGCTAAAAATTCTTCAGTTTCATCTTCTATGCCATTCTCATCGAGCGTTCTTTCCATATCCAGAGGTCTTCCAAACCTCTTCCATGTATAGCTTTCAGCATGTGTGTTCCACTTCTTGTATCTTTCTAAAATTTCCCATAAAGTTTCTTCACATGCGACTTCAAGTGTATCTGTTAGTTTAGAAAGCATATTTACTAAACGTATTTTTCTTGCCTTTTTAGTTAATCTTCCTATTTTGAAAGCTATATCCTTCCACCAAGGCTAAGAAAAATTGTTATTATAATCAGGATCAGGATGAGGAGGAGGTACATGTAAATATCTTCCCCATGGACAATATACAACTTTCATTCCACTTTTTGGATCAATACAAGTTTTAGGTTCTCTTGTGGTTTAGTCAAACCAATGAGTGATATCCTATCCAGCCATTTTAATGATTGGCTCACATAGAATATCTCCTTAGTTTAGCAAAAGTAGGGGAGTTAGATCATATACTTCCTAGAAAAAGCTAACCCAGCAATCTTCAGCTCTATTATGCTACATAACATCAAACTTTGTGTAGTATCTTTGCCTTTCATATGGTTTAGGGGTGTTTCTCGAAGAATTCGTTGACTTTGATAGATATTCATTACGTAGTTCTTTGAAACGCTAAATACTGTAGTCTACCATTTTATAAAAATCAATTAAAATCTTATTAAATGCTTAGCTTCAAATCTCATAACTGCATTCATATGTCTAATCATACTTTAATTCTAATTTATATTTATTAAGTCTTAATCATAAAAAACTAAAGCTTTTCTATATTAAAAGATCAGAGCAAATCATCTAATTTATAGTGAGTGATTTTATACTTTTAAATAAGCTTGCTTCATTAGAAGTACTATTAAATATTTCATAAACTAACAAAAAGTTAAAATCAACGACTGGCTTCAATTCCCATCTTCTTAAGCATCTTTTTTCTTTCCTCTTGAAATTTCATTTCTGCTTCTTTCTATTGTTTTCTATGTTCTTCTCTTAATTAGTCTTCAATTTCTTTTTAAATAGCCTTTATTCGGTATCTCTATTCGTTTATATTTGGAGATTATGACCCTGTAATTGGTGGTGGAGCACCTTCGGGACTTGGATTTTGTCCTATGAGAGCTGCTAGTTATCTCTTTTCTAATTCGGATTACTCAAACTATATTCTCATATTTTCTTATCTGGTCTGAATAAGATTATTACCATTTATTTAACATGCTTTTTAGCATTTTGATTAATAAGATCAATTGCTTATTCTTTGCTTTCTTTAATTCTTTAGATCTAAGATTCCACTTAAAGTTTCAAACCTTCAAAAAGTTCTTTTAACTTATCATGTTCTAAGTTTTTAGCTGTAGTAATTTAAGTAATATTTGGTTTCACTCCAATCTAAATTAAACCTTACGAACGAGTAAAAATGAGTTAGATTTTTGCATATTCAGTCTCCAGTTTAATCATATATCTTAATAGCTTACTTTTTTCTTTCTTTTATTTCGTTAATAGACTTAACGAGTTCGTCTTTCCTTCTTACTAGTTTAAAATACTCTTAGTCATTTTTAGTAGCTTGATTATCAACATCTCTTTAATATAGTTCTTTCTTGATTTCATCAATTTTGTTTCTTTTAGTATCAATTTTCTCTTCTGTTTTATTAATTTCAGTTATCATTTGATTGTAGCTTTCTTCACGATTTAAGAACCTCTTTACTATCTCCTTTATGTCATTTATGCCTGTATCTGCTACCATCCTTCTATAAGCTACTTCTAGATGTTTAGTGTTTTTCATTTCTTTATCTATCCTTCTTTTTAGAATTATAGACCAAAGACGATGTACTAAGAATGAGGATCTGATGTTTTCATCTTAACTGTTTTTATCAGTGTAAAAGTTGCTTTCCATTAAATCAGATTTATGCTAGTAGAGTTCTTCTCTAGCAGCATTTTAAGTAACAGTATTCTAAACAGTTTGCTC
Source organism: Loxodes magnus (assembly GCA_946699065.1). Classification (NCBI taxonomy): domain Eukaryota; phylum Ciliophora; class Karyorelictea; order Loxodida; family Loxodidae; genus Loxodes; species Loxodes magnus. Next base: position 248,228 of record CAMPDV010000179.1, read on the forward strand.
TAAAGCTTATAAATACCCCACATTTTTACCAAGTTCATCGTTAAACGCTTGAGAGCAGTTAGTTATATTAGAACTTGCTAAACTTTTTTACTCGTTAAGTTTCTTCCACCTCTACGTTTCTATTTTTAAAAAATGATTGGCAGATTTTATTTCCTATTATAGTTTCATTACTCTTCAATCCCAAAAGCTTCTTTCTTCCTTGAGTCTATTCAGCATATTTTTATATCTTTATTGAGTATCATAAGTCAAAATTTGCTGAACGTTAACTTCTTTAAGTTATTCCTCCAGTTTATCAATCTACACTTAAGCTTCTTTTTTAAACTCTTCAGTTTTCTTTTCACAATAAGTCAAAGAATTCAGCTTTCCATTTATATTTTTATGCTCTATTCCTCTTAGCTCATATGCATTAATATAGCTGTCATGTAGCTTTTTAACTTATAATAGATTATTGCTAACCTATTCATACTCCATCAGTTCAAGAAGGGATTTGTACTGCTCTTTTGTCAGGTTTGAGTTCTTATTAAAAGTAATATCACTAGCAGTGAGTGTCTTATTAAGGAACTTTTTAGTAGATCTTACATAAGATTACTGAATTCTTTCTAAAGTGAACGATCTGTTATGCTTTTTAGGCTTTATACTAGGAAGTTCCATTTTAATAATCAAATGGAGTTATCAATTTTAATCTCCTTAAGTTATATTTAAATACCATATCCCCTTTTATATTTCACTAGCCAAATAATATTTTCTAATCTTTCCCTATTACTATTTTATTAAGCTGTCTCTAGTTGATAGTTAGAAGTAGTTTTACTATTAAACTAAAATTACTTCTTTAACTTACTTCTAGCTACTTAGCAATTCTTATCCTCATATCATTTCTAAGTACAGTAAATAAATAAGTATAATGAAGAAAAGTGAGACTAGGAGTGTCTTAGGTAATCCTACTATATATAGCTATTAGTATACCTATAACTAGGATATATGCAATGCATTTAAATGCTTTTCTTAGAAGATAGTATTTATTGTATTAAGCTTAAAAGGAATTACTTTTTACTTCTATTTTCTATTTATATACAACTAGTCTGATAGGGAAGCTAGTAAAGCTTGTTTGATTGCTAAAGGGGATATTATTTAGCAAAGGGCTTAGATAGCCTAGCTAATTAAATATCTATTAGTTTACTCTAATAAAGGTATAGTTAATTTAGTTCTGCCCAACTTATAGTATTATACTTAGGGTACTGAATATTCAATAACTACATAAGAAGTTATCTACTAAAAGACTATTTTTTGTCTTATAGCTATCACATTAAGGATTAGTCTTATTTCCCTTATATACTTTAAGCTTATTATTTTCTAGACTAATCCATTGTTTGCCTTTATCCTTAAATTTCCTAAGTGAGTCTTCTATTTATTTAAGTCAGTAAAATCATTTTATCAATTATCCCAAAGCTAAATTTACTGTAGTTGTAAATATCTTTTAAAATGATAATAAAGGACTAGAAATCTTCAGAAGAGCAAAATTTGAGAATTAATAGGGGAAAAGCAAACCATTACAGTTTTAACTACCAAGCTATTTGGTATCTTTAAGTAAAACATATTGAAAAGGACCAGATTAAAGTTAACTAGAAAGAGTTTATATATAGAAATAAAATCTGCCAAGTAAACTGAATATTATAGCCATTAATAAATCCAAAACTAAGCTTTCTTACTAGAAATACTTAAATCAATAATTCAAAGTAAGAAGCAACTTCATTTTCAGTCTTAAAAGCTTTGATAGAAAAAAGAGTTAGCTAATGAATGGAAAACTGAGGTGGTATTGCTTAAGTTATTTTCTATAAAGAATATCCAAGCTAAAAATAAAGATTCTAAGCTTAGATAGCTTTTTGTAAGTAAACTAAAGGAAGATACCAGTTCTACTTATCTTTCTAAAATATAGGATTTCTGAAATATTTCATAATTACAATAAATTCAATTGAATGAATAGAAAGATTAAGCATTAATACATATGATAGTCTAATATCCAAGCACGAAAGCAAAAAGCAATGTAGGTAGCAAATACATTTCTAGAGATAATATTCTATTATAAAGGTATAAGGTAGTGTAAGGGTAATTTGGGTAACCCAACTTATAAAAGTATAAATAGATAGGAAATTTATTAGCTAAGAGACAAAATGATTGCTAAAGACTTCTATAATATATTTTATCTGCAAAATCCTTTATTTTTAAAGTTCAAAATAGTTTAATAAAAATCTAATTATATATCAGTAATCTAAATTTCTAATTTGCTTATGATTTAAAACAGTTTAAATAATATCCTTTTAAAATAAAAAGTTAGAATCAAATGAATAGGGAAGGAGAGTTTAATTCAAGCTTTTAAAATAAAATTGAAGAGCTTTAAGGTTGCTAATTTAATATGGAAGAGTCTAAAGACACTATATTTAGTAATACTTTAGAAGATTCAATTTTATCCTAAAAGTAAAATGTAGCAATAGATCATCAACGAGAAGTTAACTAGCAAAGTAAGCCTAAGATTAATATAGAAAACTAAACTAATACAACTAAGAGATATAAAAAGGTAACTTTAGAAGATTTTTGGTTTTCGAAAAAGAAAAACGAAAGTTCATCCAAAATAAACGATAAATAAGTGTGTACTTAAGAAAAAAATATAGAAATATAAGAAGAAACAATTGACTTGCAAAAACCTAAAGAGGATTAAACTGATTATCTAGAGTAGGAAATATTACTAATGCCAGAGTATGATTAAATGACTACTCTAGAGTTAAAAGGGCACATGAAATAATATGGAATGAAAGTTAATTTTAAAAGAAGTGAATGCATATAAATCCTTACACAAACTTGGAACTACAAGTATAAAAAAAATTTTCCACCCTTTTTAGAAAAATATTTAATGTAAGTAATGACTTTTAACTTATTTATTTGGTACTCTAAATCTATATTAACTAAGTAAATAATATAAGAAAGAGTACTTCTAAATAGAATAAAAGGAATATTTAAGCATTACTAGCATTTGTTAATATAGTCAGAAGTTTAAATTGTTGATATAGTATTATAATTCTCTAATATTATTAAAAACATTCAACTGATAGCTATTTTATCTATTATTTTAAAAAGACATTTTTAGGATAAATTTTGAAAAAAAGTTATAAACGTTACTAAATCTTGCAGTATTGACTTGAATTTATATAGTAAATGTTTAATCTATTAAAATTGAAATTTGCAGTTATTTTTACTTAACCTTAATAATTCCTTTTTTATAGACAATAAGCTTATTATTTTTAGAAATTACCTTTGATTTATCATTATGCACAATATATTTTTGACTTAGCTTTTTTATTATTGGTATATCATTTTAAAAGTAGCTAGAAAAATGCTTTTGGTTTTTAATCAAGGAGCTATCACATAATAGTATCTAAGTTTTTTAAGACTAAATGATGCTAATGAAATTGTTAATATTAACAGGTGTATTATAGAAGAGAATGATACATTAATAGTTTTACTTTTTCTGCTACATTTTTTCTTTTAGAGTACAATAGAACCCACTATAATATCCAGCTGTATATCATGCTTGTAACATTTGCTCCTGAACTTAGATTAAATCTTTCTCCAGATTACTATACTAAACAAAAGTTTGCTTAGCTTAAGCCTTTAAATTCTTAGCTTCCTAAATAAAAGCTTACCTCTTATGGATTCTACCCTAAATCAGACTACTATTCTTCATTATTAGACTCAGATATATTTTAAAAGCTTTCATTCTAATCTTAACTTTCACTAGAAATTTGTCCCTCTTCTTTTTCCTACTTTCTAAGTAAGTGTCCATTTCCTACTAACTCAGAATATTTAGCTATAATAAAATCAAAGCTTTGAGTAATTTATTAATCCATTTATATCTGACTATATATCACCTTAATACCTCTTATTAGCCTTATGTTACCCTTATACTCTTATTTCCTTATCCTTCCTATATTTTCTTTTCTAGCTTAATGCTTATACCTCTAACTTATACTACACTTATGCATTATAATTATCTAAGATAGTTCTACTTAGAAGTATCTGAGAAGTTTAAAAATAGTGTTAGATAAGATTAGGCAGACCAAATAAATTAGAAAAATGAGGTTAAATAAGTTGGATTTTTTTGGTTTGAATAAGAAAAAATGGCAAGTGAATATGCGGAGTTACAACATAAGATGAGCAAGAAGATAGCATAACTAACTAAAGTTATATTCCACCTAAATACTAAAAATGAAGAACATGAACTATAGTACAGATCACTAGCAGAAGCATATGAAAAAGAAATAGAACTCATTATGAGTGATTCTAATAGAATTATTAGCTAATAAAGAGATGCGCTAGATAAGTTCTAGAGAATAGGAAATCCTTAGGAAATTATTGGATAAGTGCAAAAATAGTATGAAGAGTAAAAGAAGTAGGCTTAGTCTGAGCTGGAAACTATCAAAAAGAAAGCTGAAGAGAGAGAAATGGAAATTGCTAGATAGTTTAAAAGTAAATTCGATTAGATGAAAACTGAAGTTGCTACTAACAAATAAAAATTGGAGAAACTCTAGGCTTCTTTGGAAGGAAAAGAACTCTAATCAAAAGGATCAATCGAAGAATTAAAAAGAAAACATTAATTTGAGTTAGAAAATCATGTCAAGGAAGCTAATGCTAAATATAACGATTTGCTTAAAGCTAAACTTGCAATGGAAGACTCATTAAAAGAGTCACATTCAAAGGAAATCTAAAAAATAAATGCTTAATGGGAAGAGTAGTTTAAAAACTTACTGAATGAAACCCAAGGAAAAGAATCAGAAACACGTAAAAAACTACTAGATAACTAAGCTAATGAATATAAAAGATAAATTGAAGACTTGAACTCTTAGCTAAAGGGACTTTCAGTACAACTTGCAAATATTTAAAAACAGAAAAGCGACTTAGAAGGAATTCTAAAAGTAACAAAGTCGTAAAATCAAGACTTGGAGAATAATTTACTTAAAGTAACTACTGAAAAGCAAATCCTTGAATAAAAAGTTGGTTAGCTTAACGAAGATAACAAAAGGAATACAGAAAAGTATTCTCAAGAAATAGCAAAGTTATAGAAAATGATTGAAGAATGCAAGCAAAACTTAGCACATATGATGGAGAATCTATCTCAGAAAGATGCCTTAATTTAAAAACTAACTAAGGAAAAATAAGATATTGAATCGAGATTCCATTAGGAGATGGATGCTAAGAACAGCTAATCTAAAGAATATTAATCTTTAAGATAGGAGCTTGAAGCTAAAATGAGATAAATAAATGATTTAGAAGGATAAAACAAAAAGCTATAACAAAAACTGGATGTATTCAAGGAAAATTAGCTAGAACTGAAAAAACAGATTGATCTGCTTTAATAATAGAAATAGTAGTTAGAAGATAACATTTTTAAACTAGAGTAAGAGCTCTAGAAATAAAGAATGGCATCTGCTAACTAAAATTAGCAAATGGAAGAATTTATGAATAAGAGATCGTAAGAATTACTTTAAGAAATGCAGAACTTTAAGTCAAAACTTTCAGATGAAATAAACAAAAACACGGAATTAACTAAAGCAATTCATGATTTGAAAATGAAGCATGAAGATTAAATAGAAGCACTGAAATCTCTTCACTTAGAAGAAATGGATAAACTAAGAAATGAGTATAATAAGTAATTATCTGATTAAAAATCCTTATATGAGGTAAAACTAAAAGAACTCCAGCAAAGACTCGCTGAAACTAGTGGAAACTCAAGTGATATGCAAAATAAGATATAGGAGTTACAAAAATAGAAGTAAGATCTTGAAAATTAATACAAAGAAGAAATAAAAGGTCTAAAGAAGTAATTATCTGATTTGGAAAACTAGCTATCAGTAACTAAAATTGAAAGAGATAACTAAATGTCTTAAGTCAAGATTTTTCAAAATCAATTCGTGCAAATGTAGGCAGATCATTTGATCGAAATAGAAAAATACAAACAAGACCTTTTAAAACTTCAAAAAGAGATCCAAGAAAACTAAATGAACTCACAACAGTCTCTATAGCAGTAAATAAAGAAGATGAAAGAAGATCATGAAGCAAAAATAGCTAAACTAGAATAATAGTACAAGCTATAAATATAATAGCTAGAAGAAAAATACTCCTTAGAAATAAAAAAACTTAAATAAGAAAAGGAAGATTTAGAAAACAACTTAAGTAAGGAAAAAAATGATCTTATTAGCAAATTGCAGAAATAAGTAGAACAACTAAAAAATGAAATAAAAGAACTTGAAGGAAGTTGAAGCTAGAAATATTGTGAGTTGGATGAGTCAAATTAAAGAGTAAGTTTTCTAATTATAGACTATAAATGAAATTTAATAGAACCATAATGTTACGATTAAAAAACTAGAGTAGGAGTAAAAAGATAAGATTTAGTCTTTAAATGAATACTGGCAAAGTCAGATCGAAGCACTTAAGGCATAATTAAGCGGAGATAAAGAAAAAATGATTTAAGATCTTCTGGAATAGAAGCAAAAAGAGGTACTTTATAAATACAGATAGATAACTTGAATTACTTACACGAAAATAAACTACAAAAATTCTCTCAGTAATTTGATGCTGAGCTAGCAAATATGAAAGAGAAGCTATAAAAAGAAATCAATAGCTTAAAGGATGAAATATCAAAGAAGAACAATGAAATTGAAAAAGTAATTTTTTCATTCATAGATGAAAAATCAAATGAACTCTAATTAATAGGACTTCGAAAGAGAAAAAAAGTAGAATGAGGAAAAAATTAAAAACCTAAACGTCTCAGTTGCTGATCTAAAGGACTAAGTAGAAATATATTAAACTAAATTGATACAGAAATAGTAAGAGCTAGAAAATTTAATGAAAGAATAGGAAAATATTCTAAAAAGTAGAAGTCAAGAACATGAAGAAAAAATGACCTAGCTAAGAGCGCATTTTAAAAAGTAAATGGATTAGTTAATTCAAGAGCATTTGAAAGAAGCTCAGGAAATGTAGGAAGAATTTAATTAAGTGAAAGATTTAATGGAATCTCGCTATAAAGAGCTAATGGAGCAGTATTAATTGCTTTAAACTAAATTTGATACTCGACCACCAAGAGATGAAGATTTAAAGCTTATATAGGAGTTACAGTAATTAGTAATATAAAAAGAAGAAGCTTTGAAAAGAGCGTTTGAAGATATGAAGTTTTATAAATTAGAATTAATTAATCGTGAGGAAAACTACAACAAAGTTTTTGGTTCAAATCCTAATGTTGGAGTGTTGAATCCTATACCAATTAAGAAAACTCTAGCTTAGCAACAGTCTTCAAGAAAAGACGCGCATAGTAGTGGTTTAAATCAGATGGCTACTGGTTAGAAAATAACGAATAAAGTTTCAAGAAGTGGAAGCAAAATGTTATCATGATTTATTATTAAAATATTGCTTAAAATACTAAACTGAATTTCGTTTTAAATCCCCCAAATCATTTTTTAAATACATCTTTATAATCTATAGCTTAAATACTCTGCTAAATAGCTATAGAAATCTAAGCTATACAACGATCCTATACAAAATGAAGTTACATTTAGTTATTCTCCAAGCCTTTTAATCAAAATGGGTAGTTATTATGGTTTAATTCATATTGCTAATAAATGTCTTTAGCTTTTAAATAAGTATTTAAGTAATTACTAAGGCATTTAGTTCTTTTAAATTGCATATTCCAATTTTTGGGTTATAAAAGGCTTTAATATCATATTAACTCTGATAACTAAACTTTACTGCTAAACAGCTAAGTTTGCTGAAACTTAGAAATAATAATTGCTAAAAGCTGATATTTAATATAGAAGATTATACCCCTTTTTATTATCTTTAGTTGCATTAAAATAGATTTAATCCTAGACGCTAAAGTAAATTAAATCAAATACAAGTAAAAATCAATTTTATGTAATCATTTGAACAGAGGATAGAATGAAGAAAAGTGAAATATGAAGTAAGACAGTTGATAATGAAGGACTATGAGTGAATTAATGAAGTAAAGTAAAGTAAAGTAAAGTAAATTAAAGAAATTAAAAATATTTTGTGGTTGAATAATTCCACGTAAGTTAGTGTATTAAAGCATTTATTTTTACTTTTATATAAATGAAATAAGTGATTGTTCTATTCACTGTTTTAGTGGTTCTAGGTACTGCCTTTAAATACCACATTGCTGGAATTAAGAGACCAGCTGTACCAATATAAGGAGTAGGAAATCATCCTCCAATGAGACCAATTGAAGTACTTCCACAATAGCTTCTATGGAATAACTACAATGGAAAGAACTATCTTACTGTATCAAGAAATCAACATATCCCTATTTATTGCGGATCTTGCTGGGTTTTCGGAAGTTTAACTGCTCTTGCAGATAGACTTAAAATACTAAGAAATGCTCAATGGCCTGACATTGTTTTCGCTCCTCAAGTTGTAATCAGCTGCGATTTGAATGATGATGGATGCCATGGAGGTGATTAAGGATCAGCTTATAAATGGATCCATGACAATGGTGGTATCACTGATGAAACTTGCTCAATTTATAGAGCAAGAGGACATGATAACGGAGTAAAATGCTCTGATTAAATAGAATGCATGAACTGTGACCATACCAAAGGATGCTGGGCTCAATAAGAGTATGATAAATGGAAAATTGATAGTTATGGAACTTTGATGGGAGAATAAGAAATTATCAATTCCTTATAGGATGGACCAGTAACTGGCAGTATTTGTGTTGATGACGCTTTTGATGCTTTTGAAGGAGGATTTATTTGGAATAAAACCACCTGCACTGAAGCTAACCATGCTATTGAAATTGTTGGATACGGTGTAGAAAATGGCGTAAAATACTGGCTTATTAGAAACAGTTGGGGAACATACTGGGCCGATTAAGGAAACGCTAAAGTTTAAAGAGGAATTAACTGCCTTGGTATTGAATCGAACGCTGCCTATTGGGCAAAACCCAACTTAAATCCTACTAGAATAAAGAAGACTAACTTCATGGAAGAAGATAAGAAAATTAACCATAACACTTGTGTAATTGAAAAAACTAAATTCAAATTAGGAAATGGACTTATTACAAGCCCATTACCTCAAGACTATATTAGTGATGCTGAACTTCCATTAGTATGGGACTGGAGAAATATGAATGGAACTAATTACTTGTCTTGGAATAAAAACTAACACATTCCTTAATACTGTGGTTCATGCTGGGCACACGGAACTACAAGTTCTTTAGCTGATAGATTCAAAATTGCTCTTAAGAATGAATACGAAGTTGCATTATCTGTTTAAGTCATCTTAAACTGTGAGGCTGGTGGCTCATGCAATGGAGGAAATGCTGGTGGAGTTTGGGAATATGCAAATGAGAACGGAATTCCTGATGTCGGTTGCGAAGAATATGAAGCTAAAGATCCTACTGGCAGAACTTGCACTGATATTCAAATATGCAAAACATGCTCATGGCCTCCCCCAGAAGTTGGAAAGACTGGAAACTGCTAAGCAGTAAAACCATGGAGATTATACAAAGTAAAACAATATGGATCAGTATCAGGAAAAAATAACATTAAGAAAGAAATCTATGCTAGAGGACCTGTTGCTTGCACTATGTACGTTACTGATAACTTTGTAGCTTACAAAGGAGGAGTTTATAGTGAAAAAGTACCTTCTTACATGTCAAATCACATTATTAGTTTAACTGGTTGGGGTGTTGATTCTAATGGATAGGAATATTGGATTGGAAGAAATAGTTGGGGTCATTATTGGGGAGAAAACGGCTTTTTCAGAGTTGTTACTGGAGGAAATAACTTGAATGTCGAAGAAGACTGCTCTTGGGGTGTTCCTGATTTAGACTTCTGATCTGATAGTTAGTGAATAATTGACTTTTTACAATCAATTATTATATCTTAAATACTATTCTATATTATTACCATACAACTTTAGCAGTACTAACTCTATCAACAACTTCACTACATTTTAAAACTAAACTCTATATTTTATAGCTAGAGTAGCATCTAAAATGGATATATGCAAGAACTGATTTAACTCTATATTTCTTATCTTTAGTCAAATAGAAATGAGGTTTGCTTACCAAAAATGAACAATAGAGCTTATTTAAGTTAGCACTTCATTCTCTAAATTCAAAGTTAAGACTTAGAACTCTAAAGCTCTACTCTAGATAATCATACAGCTAACTTATACCTCTCTCTTAATCTGCTTTAATTTTATCCTTTTATAACCTTAACTTCTAGCATCTATTTGAGAATAGGAAGATTAGAAAATAGATTTCATTTTAAGCTAATAACTTACACTTTAAATAGCTTAAGTTCATATTAAATTCGCTTTTGTTAAGTTAACAACTTGAAGAGAAAGACAAAGCTTAGTAAGGAAGGTAAAAGTGCTATTAAATAAGCTGAAATAGATGATGGATGCTTTAGAAGTAGGAAGAGTTAGTGTAAAAGGTATTAAAAATAAGGATTTAAGCAACTGAATTTAAAGTTAGAATTAATAATATAGTATAAATGGATCCAAGCGTAAAACCGATGCTATTGGAGTTAATAAAAAAATAAGATGTAAATCAGACTGGATTAGTATCTCTTAAGTTCTTCTTATAACAACTGGCTCTGTTGAGAATCACTTTTAATCCCTCTTAGAGAAAAAATCTTCATTAGTTTGTAAAAAATGGCCAGGTTTAGTATCAGATAGCGATTGATGCTCTTACAAGAAGAAGTGATGGGTCATGGGTAATACCATCATCCAGAGTAAATATGTCGAAAGATGATTGGAGATTTGTTATAGCTAGATTTTAGGAATATGACAAAGGGACTGGAATTTTACGACTCTAGGACTTTGAAAAGATAATGATAGACTGGGATAAATGGCTATCTATTAGAACTTAGGTTTTAGGTAGAATTTTGTAAGGAAACAATGTTTATTTAGGCAAAATTTATAAGTAGATGGAAGGAAAAGACGACATTGAATAATTATGTGTTTAGGTGATCTAATAAATGAGGATGAAATTTGTCGAATTTCCTAATGCTTTCTACATATTCGATAATAATAAGGATGGAAGGCTAAATTTGCAAGAATTTACTAAAGGATTATAAGTCTTCAACATACGAATGGCAATTAGCGATATTGTGAAAGTTTTTATGTTCCTGGACAAAGATAAAAATGGCTATCTCGACTTTAAGGAATTCTGCACAATGCTTGCTGGGTAAGACAGCAAAAAATTTCTCAAATTTGGAGTTAAGTTCTCTGAACTATAACAGTAATTATCAAGCAATACTATGAAGAGCATAAGTAAAGGAAACTGGGCTTCAATGAAAAGAGGAAACTAGTTTTCAAGTTCTAACATTTTGCCATTCTTTGCATCGAAAAAATACGAAGAATTATGAATTCATTAATATAGGATAATTTATAGTTAGAATATATCAAATTAAATTTAAAGGAAATATGTAACTTCCTTTCATTTCTTCATTAAGTACACTATCATACCCATTTTTTTCTTATCTCTTCTGACCTATTTAAACTAATAGCTTAAATATCACTATTTGCTATAAAGATAGCGAGAGTAAGTTACAATAAACTAAGTCAATACATTATATACCTTGATAAAATACGTTACTATTAGTTTTTCTCATATTTACTTTTTAATTTTTTATACCTTCTTTCCTTCTATTTTAATATAACAAATATTCCAAATTTTTATCAAACGTGAAGTTAAATATAGACTAGTGTCAGAGTATTTTAAACTGATATTTATAGAGACGATGTAAGTAATTTTATAGTAAGCTGTGAAATAGCTCGCTTCTATATTTTTGCAGCTTTGGCTAGCTTTTAGAGACTAAGAGTTTAAGTAAATCAAACTAGTAATGCTTTGCCTTCTATTCAACTTCAAGAAACGCCTTTCTAGGTATTCGTAAAGTAGATAGTCTAACTTCTTTATGAAAAGCTATTATCTTATCCAATTAGATGGCTAAGTGTCTCTTACTTCGAGATTCACTTTTAAATTACTAAATTCAATATGCTAGTTGTAAGCTAATATCCCCTAAGCGTAGTTGGTTTTTTAAATGAGATATAAAAGCTAAGAGATTAGGGGATAAATGCTTCCAATTATTCTAGAGTATCATGAAAGCTTTTTAAATAGCTTTTAGTAGAAAAGCTACTTTAGCCATTTAAAAATAAAGCAAAATGTATTGAGCAATTTAAATCACTTTTAGTTTATATAAGTTCTGACCAAAACACCCAAATAATATAAAAGCTAGAAAGATAAAGAGCTGTATAATATAAAATGGAAAGATCATAAAAGAAACTTAAAATAAATACTAAATTCCTTCATAGTGGGATAGACATAGTTCGTTATGTAATTGAAAAGCATCCTAATAAGTATAAAGAAGTATAAAAGAATGCTGATGTTATTTTGTTTAGTGCTTAAGAGTAAATGGACGAAGAGTAGCAAGTACCTAAGAATATTTGAATTAATAGACTGCCTGGAATGAAAGATATATGTAAAAAGGATATTTTTGCTAGAATTGTCAATCGTAACTAAAAATATTTCCCTGAAGTATTTTCAAAGCTAACTCCATAGACTTTCATCTTACCTGAAGATTTGGATGCTTTGAAGTAAAGAGCTAAGAGTAAAAAGAAGTTTTTTATTGTAAAACCTTCAGGAGGAGCTTAGGGAGAAGGAATTTTGATAGTTTCAGGAATGAGAGATATAGAGAAATATGCCCAAGGAGATAGGATAGTGTAAAGCTACTTGGCAAAGCCTTTGCTGCTTTATAACAAAAAATTTGATCTAAGAGTTTATACTATTATAGTAAATACCACACCTATTTCTTGCTTTTTATGCAGAGAAGGATTAGCTAGATTTGCCACTAAGGAATATATTCCACCTGGATAAACTACACGCCTTGATTATTTCATGCATCTAACGAACTATTCTTTAAACAAAAGATCAGAAGACTTTGTTATGACTGAAGAAATAGCTCTTGCAAACGAAGCGTCTAAGCAAACTATGACTTCCTTATTTGCAGGACTATAGGCTGAAGGATATGACACGTAAGCAATATGGAGTAATATTACATAGGCAGTGTCAAGTATGGTATCAACAATAGTACCCTTTATAACGATAGAAAGTTAACTTCGAAAGACTTAATTTGGATAGAACAAACTGTTTTAAGTAATAGGTGTAGATGTCATTCTAGATAGGAAATTAAATGCTTATGTATTAGAAATAAACAATAACCCTTCCCTTGCCATATACTATGAACATGAGCTAATTAAAGAAAAGCAAATAAACTAAGTAGATCAATTCATTAAATACTAAGTGATTAAAGATTCCTTTAAGCTTTTGAGCATGACTAAAGAAGAAATTTTAGGCACTTCTTTGTTAAAATATAGCGACAGAATTTAAGTAGAACCGAATATTGACCTAGTAAGCGCCCTTTAGCTTTTTGTTAATATCTAAGGTATAAAGCAAACACCTTATTTAACAGGAGGAAAATTTCAAAAACTTTTCAGTATTCTAAACTTGAGAGAAAATGGAATTTAGAAGCCTGACTTAGATATAATATATTCCATGATTTAAAGCAGATTTGGAGTTATGGATATCCACTCCTTTCTCGATGCTCTAGAGATACTTGGTGGTAAAATTCTGAACAATAGAGAAGCAAGAGGAATAGAAAAAATTTTGGCAGTTCTTTCTAAACAAATTTGAATTAGACATTTTGTTAACATTTACTGCTTATTTAGCTCATTAACATCAAACCAATATTTCAATACTTCTCTCTTACAAATAAAATACTTAATAAAAGCATAACTGATAGATTTGTATAATAAACTATAATAAATTAGGAGATTTAGTATCAAACATTTGCTTCTAAGGATAATGGATTTAGAGATAGATCCTATTTATAATTAGCCTAAACCATTATTCATCTTCTTTCTTTGCTATTTTTTATTATTCTAACATTAGTTTAATGTAAGGAATCTTTTAAGAAGCTATATAAATATAATCATCTTAGTTAACTTTTTTCTGTTTATATAAAAGTGAAGAAGTAGATAAAAATTACCTAAGTATGATTTGCTTTTTGAATACAGCGGTTTAATAAAATCTTAGTAGGAACTTAAAACTTAAATGAACAGCAATGATCTATTGAAAGCAGTTAAGAGATAATTGTTTACTTAAGCTTTTCATTATATATACATGGAGAAAATGAAGTTAAGTATAAGCTAATTTACTATATATTTAAAATATGCTATATTATTATAGTTTAAAAGACTAGCAAAAGTGCTATTAGTTTATTGGCTTTATTTTTATAATAGGGACTATAAAATTACAGAGAATGCTTATATTATATGGAAATATAAAAACTGAAATATTAAATAAAATTATTATAGACTATATTAGTAGTGATGCTTACTATAGTGTACTCTTATGTGGATAATATAGAGCTGTAAAAGGTTTATAATTAGAGGTTAAAATAAATAAGAAATATTAAATATTAATATAGTTGTGAATCATTTGAGCTTTTTTCTTATATCAGGAATCATTTTCATTCCTTTTATCAAACTATTTAAAGCGTCTGTCCATTTTTTGAAGGTTACATAGTTGGGTGCAATCAGCTCTTCACGTCCTCCCTTGTCTAATGCAATACTAAATGGATACATTTTGCATCTTAAAGCAAATATCTTGAAAAAGTCGGATTACTTACTTAAAAGTCCATTCTTTTTGAGTTCGTTGTATCTTGCAATCTCGTCTTTTGAAGGAGTTGGAATATCTGCCATTCCGAATTTCTCATTTGCTGCTTATCTTTGGATTTTGATAACATCAAGTGTTTACGAAGGAACGATGCAATTTATTATGAGATTAACATCAATTACTTAATTGATTGTTTACTTGCCTACCATTCTAATTTCAAACTTTGTAAGTTGTTTATTTAATTTAAACTCACGAATTGCATAGCCACATTAGTCAGGTGGAGTTTAGAATGCAAGCAATAAGTCGAAATCTTTTCCTTTTATAGAATGGCTTTTTGCGTGCTTTTTGTATAAGTGACTTCCGTCAAATAATGGTTGAAGACTAGCGTAAAATTATTCCTCTGGTCCAGTTAGTTAACTTGGCTATAAACTTTAATTTTAAATATCTTGAGCAGATGCTTCGAAAGTTTCGATCGCTTGAACTTTTTCTTCCTCTTCTTCTTTAACTTCTTCCTACTCTTAGACTTATTCTTCTTCTTCCTATTATTAGATTTCTTACTCTAGTTAATTTTCTTCGTTCTAGTCATTTTCTAATACTTCTGCTTTTCTTCCTGATTATTGCTAGAAAATGTTTTCTTCAGTTGGATTTTCTTCTTAAGAAAATCTGTTTTCACTTTCTTTAATGGGAGATTCTTGAAGTTCAAGACCTAGAAGTTCCTTGTTTTCATCAAGAATAACGCTTCCCTTTTTTCTTTTAGAAGCAATTTCATCTCTAAATCCAATAGTTTCACTAGCTATAGCTTAAGCATCTTGTGCTTATTTAAGTTTAGCCTCCCATGCAATTTATTGCATCTTAATATCTTTAATTTCTCTGTCCACTTGCTTAGTCATATTTTCCAACTTTATAACTTTCGCTTTGGACTAGGTAAGTTCTTTAGCCTATTTTTAATTCTGCTCATATTTAGTTTAAACTGAAGTCATCTCGAGTTCAGTTTGCTAAATCTTTTAAATACCTTCGCTCTCTATTTATTAAAGCTGCTGCTGTAGACTTTCAAGTTTCTTTTCTCTATCCTTTATATGCACATTAAGCTCCATGATTCTTTACTCAACAGCATCATTGCTATGCTCTTTGTAGACTTCATTCAAAGTAATGTAAAGTTCGCTTTATCTAGTTTCTAATAAGCTTTCCATTTAGGAATTTATTTCTTCTTCAGCTTCTTCCAAAGCTTAGATCTGCTTAGTTAGCTTATTACACTTTATTTGTTCTGCATTATATTTTTCTTGCATTTTACTTAGTTCAGGTAGCAATTCCTTGTCTATAAAAAGTGTGCTTTCTTATATTTTCTTTTCTACTTCTTAGATTTAAACATACATCTATTCTAACTATCTCCTTCTACTAGTTACTTAAGCTTCTGTTAAATTATCTAGTTCTTCTCTATGCTGATTTTTTATTTTTTCTACCACATGTTTGCCATACTTCTTTCCAATTTCTTAGAAAGTAGCAACATTGTCTTTAAGATACTATTGGTACTATGTGTCATTATTACTTCTATAAGTATCCCAAAATTGTATTCTCTTATCCTTTAAACTAGCATCCATTTCTTTTTCTTCAACAACAGTACTCATTAGCTCTCTTCTTAAGGTAGTTTTATCAGCTTCTAAATTGAAGATTTCAGTTTTAACTTCGTTTATTGCTTTTTCATTATCTTAGATAACTGTGTCTTCTTGTTTTTGTCTTTGAACATATTCTTACATTTGAAGCTCATACTCTTCAACTTTCTTTTAGTATAAATTAAGCACACTCTTTAAAGCTTGATCATCAGTATTAGTTGTAAGATTAATAATTAGCTGTATATCTGTTTTTTCATTATCATTTCCTAGCCATTTTGATACTTAGTTTTTCCACTAGGAAATTGCTGCTAATCTATGCTTATATTTATCTCTTTCTTGCTGCAATATATTCATTGCGCCTTCTTTTATCAGTGCTTACTCCTTTTCAGCCCATTATTGCATAATTTTGACTTCAGTTTATTCTATTTCTTAGATTTAAAGAGTAAGAATTTCAGATCCAACTAGAGACTCCTTAACTTCATCTACTAAATTACCTACTTTTTGATAAATATAATTTTCAAGTTCGATTATTTCCTGGGGATTAGCTGCAGTTGCATTTTTTTGGGCTTTTCCTTTTTCCATCTCAACTAGTTTCTCTCTCATATCTTGAATTTGAGTTTCAAGCTATTTAATCTTATCAACTTGCTTTTGCTTCAGCTTCTTTATATTTTCTAGCTTTTCCTTTGTGTCTATCTCACTGATGAATTAATCAAGTTCTAATGGATTAGTTTGCTTAAAGTTTTGATACTAACTTTCAAGATCATCTCTCTCGTTCATAAAGTTCTACTTTTCTTCTTATTTACTATGAAGTTAGGATTGGAATTATTCAAGACGCTACTTCCAAGTCTCTGTGGTTCCTTCTTATTGCTTTAATATCTAAGCTACTTAGTTCTTTTATAAGGCAACTGTATTTGCTGCTTGTTCTAAAGGTCTTAATGCTTATTTAATTGATTCAACTTCTTTTGAATGGCGTGATTCAACTTATAAATGAGCTGACTCTACCTATTTCTCTTACTAAGACTTCTCACTTTGCAATTTTTTCAAAATAGCCTTTTACTGCTTTATTAGCCCTTCAACTCTTTGGAACTCTACATACAAAGCTTATTGTTCTTTTTCCTTTTTACTTCTTAAAATTACCAGTTTTTCTTCAATCTCTGACAGTTCTCTTCTGATATCTTTTTCATTAACTGCGTTTTCCGATCTAAGCCTATCAGCTTCTTCCTTCAAGTCTTGCTTTTACTTTTCTTTAAGCTGAACTTCTTATTCAGCCTCTTGAATTTTTTTAATTAACCCTTCAGCATAGCGATTCTTTTTATAGATTGACTCTTTCAACGTTTTTTAAATAATGAATTCGTCTTTTGAAAGAAGCGTGCTAGCAGGTTATTTTGGAGCTAATGCTCTAGATTAATCAATAACTTGTTTTTGAAGTCCTTCTATTTAGCTTTTTAAGAAGCCTATTCTCTCCTTAGTCTCAACCATTTTTATAATGAAGTTCTATTTTAATTTGATTCAAAAGAAATTAAATTAATTAGTTTAAGGAACGTATGATGCTACTACTTCTATGCTGCGATTACTCTAAGGAGCATTTACTAGAGCTAAGTATTGGTTTACTGCTTTGCTTACCTAGTCTTTAATCTCTCTCGTCATTTGCTTTTTCATTGCTCTTCTAATAAGGAAAAAAATTATGATAACTGCGACTATTATCAGAACTATTATGATTATGAGCTCATTTGTTGTAAAGATATGCTATCCTTTCTTTCTATAATTTGGATCTAATAAATTTTTGCATGTTTTTGGAGTTTCTTTGAATCCAGCACATATTCCTTTTATGACTGCATCTGTTTCGATATCACCTCTGTACACTTAGTCATTAATAAGAATACTAGGGAAAAAGCTAACTGCTGCCTTCTACCAAGCTCTTTACTCATTTCTTAATAGAGTGTTATCATCAATATCATGCTTATCTCCTTCAAAACTTCCATTTATACATTGATTTATTTCATTCTGATTGATTCCAGTTTTGCTTATGGACTACTAGCAGCATTCTTCGTTTATAACATCTCCACATATTTCGTAAAGGTTATTTATATAAGTCCACCATATTTTTTAGTTCTTATGATTAAGAGAATATTTCTAGACACATAGCTAATGCAAGTCTTCCATTATTATTTCCTTTCCATTTCTAGGACCTCTTTCATCCGGATCCGGAGCACAATATCTTCCTCCTGAAAGGCAATTCTCATAACTCTGACTAAATCCTTGTGCTTTACAATTAGGACAATATCAAAAGACATAATGTGGGTCAAACTAAATTTAGTCATCAGAGAATTGCTTCATTATATCAGCAAAATCGTGTAAGAATTTTCTAGTTTTAATGTCATCGCTGCTCATCCAAAATTATCAACTAACTTACTAATCAGAATTCTTCATTTCAAACTTAAGCTATATAATAACATCTTCATTTTATCCGTTGCCTTGTAAAAAGTTCTTAATTAATAAGCCATCACTCTTTGTTATTAGAAAGGAAGGAATAAAGATATCATTGGAGGCCTCCTCGTTTACCATTACTATATGAGTAATATCCTCATCCTTATTATCTACAACTATTACAGCTTTAGCTCCAATGTTTTGAGCATGCTTTACTTTCTCAACAAAAGAACATTGTCCTCTTTCCACTAAAATGATAACAGAACTTGAATAATCTTCTTTGCTATTCAGATTTACTTACTCTAATTCAGTGCAAGCAAAATCGGTCTTATCTTTTGAAGGTGCGAAAATAAGTCGACCTATCATTTAAGTTCCATACGGTGGATTTCCAAAATTAGCAAGAGATGAAGGAATGGAATTTCCAGGTCCGTAAATTTATTAAAATTAATCTTTTAGTGATTGGGGGCTATAAATAGTTATTGAGGCTAATAAAGTTTAATACAAATTCAGAAGCAAAATTAGCTTAAGCATTTTCATTTATTTTAATTTGAAATTAATATTTCCCTTCATTTCAATTCCCCTTAAACTTCCTTTTATTACCTTCTTTATCAACTTGCTCTTTTAACTAGCAGAGATATATACTTGTTTAACTTCTTCTTTAGTAATCTATTGTATGACTCATTCCTATTTAGTATTGCTATTCCTTATAAATGTAACTGTCAATATCATTTAAAAGATATTTAAAACTCTAGAGTTTTAAGAATATTAATTGGTTCTAAAAATTTACTTAATTTTAGAAACGAATCAAGGAGCTTTTAAATAGCTTAATACTAGCACTTATTCTATTTTTAAGCACAGTTCTATTAAATGAGCTAGATATTGAATCTTTAATATGTTTTGATTAAATAGTAGGCTAATATAATGAATCTTAGTTTAATCATCCTTAAAAACTATTGTATAACTTATAGCTTTTGCTTGCTAAGTACCAAGTTTAAAGAGTAAAGAGAATCTAGGAATGCTATTAGTTTACCTTATCAGATAACTTCAGTTTACTTATAGATATTCAACTTCTTAGTGTATCTATTGATAAACCTTATATCCCCAGCCTACCTTAACTTACTCAAAGCATTATCTCACAAGCTATCGTTCAGTTCTAATCCCTTCTACTTAAATATAGATCTTATTAGTTTTAAATGGAAAATACTAAAAGATTGTATTATAGACTGTTAGGATATTGCAAGCTTTATTTAGATTACTTATCTCTATTTAGTGATATTACATATAGCATAACAGTTAATCAATTATCTTGCTCAATTTAGTCGACAATAATTATACGTTTTGCCGCTATTATTACCTTATATTTAAGTTCCTCTTTAGATATTAATTAAAGGCTTTATAATAAGATTGAAATTGCTTTTTTTCTAGTCTTAAAAGAAATTTTCAAACTGTTATATTCCAACTCTAAAGGAGAGTATTCTCTTGAAATAGGTGTCTTATTAGTTATTGGATTATATAATAACTCTAACTTTGATTAAATGAATGTGATTAAATAGTCTAAAGTTTAATCAATTTTTAGTATCCATTTTTATAATATAGTTGTTAGCTATATTTCTATGGCTAATTATATACTTTTATACCTTTTGGCTAGTTCTATAACTCTATAAGCTATTGCTAAAATGCTTTGCTCTATACACTAAGTTAATCTTATTTAATACTAAGGTAAGCTTATTCTGTTTATATCCAAGGAGATATTAGAACCAGTGCACTATGCTTCCTTCTATTTGACAAACTAAGCTGTTTGATGAGCTTAATTATTAAATAAGATAATTCTGCTAGAATATATCTAGGTTGTATTTTCATAACTGTGGAATATAAATAATTTAGTCCCAAAAGCAATTATATAGTATCATTATAATTGAAATAGCTAGAACTTAAGTAAAATATATGAAGCTTAGCAATGAAGGCATTTGCTTTGATTGGAAAGTGAAAACTATCATGCTTATAATATAATCTTATTAGGCTGTTTATTACTCTATTGTATAAAGATAGTTAGGTATTAAACTTAAATAATTGAATAAGCATTACAAACCCATTAAGAGTATATATAACTGGTTATTTACTTCCAATGCTTCCAAATAGATCATACTAAGATTATAAAACTAGAGTATTAGATTTTTGATATAAGGTCTTACCTAAAAAAAAGAATTTGAGACTTAAATTTAAAATAACTATAACTGGCTATTAGCAATCAATAGGTTGGGGATTCAATTCAACACTCTAATTATAATACTAATTAGCTTATATCTACATAGCAATGAGTAATAGTCTAATAGCTAATATATTAAATACCTATATAGTTATAGGAGTGAGTACTGAAATAGAGTACTTGTTGAATAATTTAAAATAAACTAGAGATATGAATTTTCATTATAATATGAATAATAGTTAAATGGAAAATAGACCGCTAAAACGAGAACTAGAATCTGTCTAGTAAAGTTCTTTTGGATAAAATGCTTTAATACAAAACCCTGAAAAAAAGAGAAAAATAGAATAGAACTAAGCATCTCCTAACTAAAGTGAGGGTAAGGAAAATAATGATCAAAACATTGAGTTATAAATATGGATAGGATCTGATAACTAGTAGTACAAGTTTAAACCTCCGTATTGAAATTAGTACTTTGAGTCACTGAAGCCTGAAGCTAACTAGCTAGACTTGCAAATAAAACTTACTCCTTAAACTCTTTACCCATATTTAACAATAAGGAAGCAAGAAAAACTAGAATCAAAGACTGATTAAAACACAATAGAGGAGTAAAAAATAATAAGTTGCTTATAAGAAGCTTATTAAGAAGATCCAACAAACTAGCAAAAGTTTAATGAAAAAGAAAGTGAAGAATTTAACCCTGGAAAACTTATTGATTAGTATTAACAGAACAACCAAACCTTTGAAGTTTACCATACAGAAGTGAACTAATAAAATCAGTAAAACTTGATCTATATAGCTTGTATGTCTTTATGACTCATTGAAACAGCAAACTTAATTAACATTAAAGAACCAAACTGGAATTTTTTCTTGCTGTATACATAAATTCAAGGAAAATAAGTTTTAGTAGGAAGTTGCTTTCTCTACCACTTCATCAACAGTCTATCTACATTCAGAGCTAGAATTAGTCAATTTTTTATTCTACCTCCTTTTTAGCGACAAAGGCATGGATTTCACCTATTAAATGCAATCTACAAATTTTATTAAGGCTGTGAATAATGCTGCGAAATTACAGTTGAGGATGCAAATGACGAATTTGACATTCTACATGATGTTATAATTTGTAATTAGATTAAGCTATTTTAACCTCAATTTGAAGCCTTCAAAACATTAATAGATTAGAAGCAATTTTAATCAGTAGAAGACTTTTAGAAGATAAGCAGCAAGCATTTGAAGAGTCACTATATGCAGATATAAAAAGCAACAAAGATGACTTTGGATAAAATAATACGAGCCTATGAAATCATTCAATTCTGTAAAATAAATCTATGCTGCTCTGAAATCTTCAACTTATGAGAAAAATAAGTCAAAACTAGAATTTACTTCTAGTTCAAAACTGAATTTCAAGACTCACCTGTAGGAAGACTTATCTGGTTTGGTAATTTGTAATATTTAGGTGATGAATCTTCTGAAGAATAAATAGCTAGGATAATAAATCCTTTAATTGAGTGGCAAGAAGATTATAAAGTCCAGACAAAGCAGCAGAGTAATTCTTTATTTAGAACGAGAAAGAATGCAAAATTTATTTGATGAGTTTAGGTCAGAGTATGTATAGATCACCTTTTAGGTTTCGAAACTACTAGAGAGTAGCATTTGAGACAACGTAAAGCTTAAACATATGTTATTATAATTTATTTAATGTAATATGTAAAATTATATCTCTGATTTTTCTTTAACATCAGCTGCTTTATTTCAGTAAAGGAACCAATTAAGTATGCTTAGTTCTAGATTTGGATTTAAAGCCAAAAAAGTAATCGTTATAAGACGAATTTAGATTAAAATTAAGTTAAAAGTATGAAGTTTAGAAGACAGCTCAAGCGAAGTGGAATCCTTCTTTGTTAAATTCGTTGAGTAGAAATAAGAAATCATCATGATCTAATTTGTTTGCCCTTTAGCTAACCATATTGCAAACTGTTAGAATGTTTATTACTTTCTCTCGTATATTAGTAACTTCTTCAATATTTCCTTCAGCTTATTTTAATGCCTATATGTTTTCAGTTAGTGTCTGTATAACTGCCTTTTTCTTAAAAACTCCTCCTAGAGTCTTATTTTTTCTTATAAAGCAAATTCTTAAAAGACCATCCCATTCTATTAAGTTTATAGGTGGAATTTCAGCTTTAGGGGAAATTCTTACTACACTGGAATCTACTTTTGGAGGAGGTTTAAAACTGTTTTTGCTTATTTTCATTAAATGATCAACTCTTGATAATAACTAGACATTCACTGATAGCCTACAGTATATATCAGACCCAGGCTTTGCAAGAAGCCTCATTGCAAACTCTCTTTAAAGCATTAGAACAGCTGCTCTGAACCTAGGCTAGTGAGCAAGTAGTTTGAATATTAAGGGACTAGAGATGGAATAAGGAATATTTGACACGCATAAATCAAAAAAGGGTAGTTCAACTTTAAGCACATCAGCACATATTAAAGTCAAGTTTCTTCCTCTAAATCTCTTTTAAACTTCCGCAGCCATTCGAGGATCAACTTCTATAGCTATTACTTATTTACAGTTATCCAGCAACGCCTAAGTCAAATTACCAGTTCCTGGTCCAACCTCAAGTACAACATCAGTTGATCTAATTCCCGATTTTTCAATAATAGACTTAATTACCAAAGGATTTTTAAGTAGATGCTAGCCTTTTTGCTTTTGGAGAGAAAATATAACATTTTAATTCTTCTATTCCATTCTTAATTATAAAAATGAATACCTCAGCTAACCTTTATTTACCCTTTTAAACCTATTTAATTGCTCTCTTAAGATATTTATAGTTATTGTACAAGCATCTTTATCAGATAAGTAAGCAACAGGTTATGAAAGTCCCTAACATTCTAAGGGATTTGATTTGATCATATGAGAACTGACTGTCTTCATTTATTGCCAAGTAGGTTATATCCAAAGTAAATGCCCTTTAAACTTCTTTCGATTAAGAACAGCCACTCTAGTTCAGTATCTTTACTATATCTTTTAGTTACTTTTGTATATTTCAATATTATTGTCTAAAATCCAGGATATTGATGAAAATTGACTACAGTTAAAATAGAAAGGCATTTTAAATAGCTTTTGATATTAACATATCAATAGTTGGGAGGAATAACTAGCAATAGTGCAGTTAAAGGAAGATATACTATAAGTATTGAAGTAATGAGCAAGTCATCTGGCTAGCTTGTAAAAGAAGTAAAATGTCTTTAAGATTGGCAGAAGCTCTATATAAAATCTAAGTAGATATATGAAAAATCTATCAGTAATAGCAAACTAAAATTGATTTATATTAGAGTTAGTTATACAGCAATCTATGCAACTAATTAGCTTTGATTAAAGAACGAGAAAAAAATAGAATGCAGATAAAATGAAATAGTAATAAATCTTATATATAAATTAGGATATTCAATAGTTTATTGCTTATAATCGCCTTACATATCTTTATGTTAAATAGCTAAGCAAAGCAAAACTAAACATAATTTCTATCATTAAGAGTATCATTAGTAAATAATATATTAAAGCTTTAAGGAATCAAGCTTAATTACGATTTAGACTACATAAATCTACTTAATAAATATGTTAGGAATTAATAGCTTCAAATATACTTAACATGGGTAAAAATATTAAGCAGGATCTAGTTAAAGGATATTCAGATAGAAATTAGCAAGTTTAAAAAGAGAAATATATGAAAATAGTTATATCAAAGCAATAAATCATAGAATTCAAAAAAATAGATAAAGAGATTAAATAAAGTAAACAATAAGCTCTATATTTACTATAAGTATAATTTTCCTAATTATTGCACACTCTTATATAGTTGCTTTATGTTTAAGCTATTAACTGACTCTTTTTGATTAAGTATATTCTTAAATGGTTATTTAGAAGTATAATTATAAACTTAAAAATATGTCTTTCAATAGCAGATATCTTGACTCTTCTTCTGGTACTAATCGTATTTTATGGTTCTCCAATTTTCAGCCGATTCTACCACTAGCTTCTCTACAACTTCGTAAATTTGTTCTTCTTGTTTATCCACAAGCAATCTTTCAAGGAAAGACTATATTGTTCCTTGAAAATTATTATTGAAGCAGGGTAAATTTCCTGGTGCCATCATTTCAATAAGAACTTAAAGTTCATTATAGTGCTTTCTCAGTTCAATTAAGCCTTAGTAGATAAGAATTTTGTATCAGTTGAACATTTCAGATTAATACCCTCCCATAAGTTCAATCATTTCAAATGTCAATTTAAAAGGAGCTTTTTCAAATCCTAAATTACCTCCTGGAGATGAGTTCAGCATAAACCCAAAATCAATATGTATTATATGACCCAAAGAGTCTATTAATATGTTACCATTATGTCTGTCCTTAACATTTAATAAGTAGCATATTAAAGAATATCCAGCCATTGAAGTTACAAAATTCTTTTAGCACTCTTCAAAAGTAGGTCCAAAAGCTATTTAGTAGAAGCTAAGAAGAGATAAGTTTGAGTATCGATTTTTAATTAGATGTAGACTTATTGTTTCAGGAATGCACTCTATGATACCACTTGTTTTAGAGATAACTAAAATATCGTAGGATTTTAATCAAATGGACAAATTTTTTAATATCTACTAGCATTTTCTAATTAATTGCATTGCCAATACTTCAGAGCGTAAATCATCATTTGCTTTTACTATAAAACTTCTAAGCTGCCAACTTTTGTACTATCCAAAATGGCTTTGATTTCTAATTTTTTCGCAGTATTAAGGTCATAATTATCCTCAAATGACTTCAACAAACTAAGTATCGTATTATTTATTAATTGTGGATTCATCAGATCCGTTAGTCTAATTCTGCTTTACAGTAACGTCTTCTCAGCTTTCCTCTCAATTTGTTTGATTATACAGAGCTTAGTTTAAATTATTTCCTTAAGAAACCTAAGCTTCTTCTTCAGGACCTTCCAGTTTTAATTCTACTAGTTAGTCTGCCTTTCTATTTATTTTTTCAATGCCAAAACTAAATAAAGGAGAATTTTTCGCTTCTAGAACTTGTGGTTCTTATGATATCTAGTATTCCTCAGGAATTTCAGACTCCTCTTATTCTATAAGCTCTTCAGAAGAGTCAATACATTCCAAAGTGATTTTGTAAGGAACTCTTGCTTTAGATTTATAGCAAAAAGCTTCTTAATAATGAATTTAGACAACCTATATTATTAAATTACCTGGATTGACTTATTATCGTCATCGAAACTCATTGGAAGGAACAAGCCTCTAAACATTTTTCTTCCATATTCATTATCCACAAACTTTGACTATCTTAAAAAAGAAATTCAATCATCAAGGATTTTGAGATTCTCCCTTAAATGGAGCTTCCTATCTTCTATATTAATATGCCATAAGCTTTCGCATATTTTGATAAGTAATCTTACAAAAATGCATACCTGACTAAAATGGTCTGACTTTACTATTTTATTTTTAAAATCTATCTCATTTTCATTATTTTGAGAATAGATCACAGAACAGTCGGACAGTATCAAAGGTCTTTTCTAATTAACAATAGTCATCTCACAGTTTTAGATCATAAAATCAGCTTTCAATGAATATTTCTCTTCCAAAGCACAGTTAAAGAGTCAGTAAAGCCTCATTGCGAATATATAATTTACACAGCATTGATCTAGTAAGTAAGCTTCTAAAGCCTAACTATCTCTAATAATACATAAGTTAGCTAACTAAGGAAGATACAACTGGACATCTTAAACCTGAAACTTCTGGTACAATTTATTTATAAGATAAGACTAAATTCCTTCTTCAGATCGGCTTAATAAAAATTGAAGCAGGTTCTCAAGTTTGAAATCAGTGGATTCGAATATTAAAAGTAAGTCTTGGGAATTTTATTGAGACATTTTAAGTAACTAGAAATTAAAATTTATCAACAGAAATGATTTATAAATAACAGCTGCTCTCAATTAACCAAAAAGGATTCTCTCATACAGTTTAATTATTTAAATTTATATAATAATTTTAAATATGCAAGAAAGATGCTTTTTCTAAGGAAACCTGTCAGCTTTTTAATCTAAAAATTATAAAGATTGACTGAGATCTTTAGTAAGTACTTTAGTTAACTGAGTAACAGAAGCTAGATGAAAAAATGAAACTGCTTAGTTATATAAATGTGAAGTAGTAGTATCGAGATAAAGAAAGAAGATTTATGTTTGTTAAATTGACTGAAGCCTATGAATATAGATAGTAGATATTATAATTTATAAGATATTAAAATTAAATGAATATTCGAAGTATTTTCGATCACTAGTTGTTGAAGCTACCTAATTTCTTTATTCCCGCTCTCAATGTAAATAAGGCTATTAGCACTATTATAATTCCCATGAGGAAAACTAGTTTGTTAGCCGTCATTGCTGAAGTATCTCTTATAATTTTTGGCTTTTCGCAATCTTTAAATATTGGAAAGTCAACATAACCTCCTTATTCTAAGGGGATAGTAATTGTAACCTTATAAGTTCCCTTATTAATACAATTGAACTTTATTGATATTTTTTATGGAGTAGGTGAAGAAATAAAAGAATTTGCTTAGTTTTCCATGATTACATCAGGCCTCATAATGTGACTGTCATAAGATAATACGGGCTCGTCAAAAATTAATCTAATGTCACTTCATAAAAATATGTGTGCTTGAGATTACTTAGAAGTATATTTCAAATTATCGTTTATTAATTACCCTTTATCGTAGATGTTAGGACTTCCTAATTAGCTTCCAAGATATATGCTTTTATAACTAGAGCCGCATTTTTTTAGCCAAGAAAATTAAACTAGATCAAAAGGAGGGACTTGCACTTCAAATTATATTTTAGCAGTTCCTTCAAATTTTCCACAATCGTAAAAAACGTTAATTGATAATTCGTCTTCTAGATCTATTATACCTTTTACTTCACCTTTTATTTCCACTTCAATATCTGATTCAGTCCAAGCTTTCATTCTTTTAACAACTTAAACTCCGTTTTCCACAGTAAATTCCAAAGTACTATAAGAATCTTCAATGCCTGAGATTTCATAAGTAGGGTTCTCGAAGTCAAATTCACTTTCGAGTTCACCATCATTCATAACTTCAGCTTCACCTTCATCTGTGTCGATAATAACACATAAGTCATTTCTATTTCCGTTAACGCATAACTTTTAAAAGTAAAAGCTCAAATCATCGTTGATTGACACTGTAACTTAGAAAGGTCCTTAATCGTTCTAGGGGCATTCAAAAAATACATTGAAGCTATTTATCTCATTGCTCTCTAAGTCTAATAATATGGATTATGATTTTGATAACTTTTTGTTATCATTTTGAATTAAAACTTTAAAATCAGAATCCCCTGATTGCTGATAAGTATCTATTTTCACTTAAACATCATCATCATCTGTCCAAATATAAAATGTCATGAAACTAGACCAGTTAATTAATTCCTGATCTCCACCTATATTAAAAATTTTACCTGATGCTTCTTACTCAGTCCAATCATCTTAAACAACGTTATCATCTATTACATCTGAATCATCTGGGTTTGTTCCAACATAAAATTGGCCTTTTACACACAAAGTAAAGGCCAATAGTAAAACGTTAATCTTAAGAAGATTCTTCATTTTTTTTATTTAAATAAATATGCATTTCGAACTTATACTTTTAAATCAACTCTGTTTAAGAAATTGTTTAAATCTATTTAAATTAATTCCTTCTAACAATTAGTTGCTCATTAATTCAAATTTATTCATCTCTAGCTTTCAATTCCCTCTATGTATCTACTTTCTTCATTTTTCTTTATTTCCTTGTTTATTATGAAAATATTTATGCTCATTTACTTAAAAGAAACCTAAGTAGATATAAAAATTTTCCTTTTTTAGTCCTTTAACTTAGTTAATAGTTTCATTTAGTGTGCAAATTGAATTTTAAATTTGCTAGTTCTATTAGCTTTGAATGCTATATAAATAAGTATTAATGGAGAAAATCAACTCTTTTATATTATATTGCTCTTATCTTCTCTTTACTATCCCTTTTTTAGTTTAGAGTGCTTATTGCTATAATTCGTTAAGTTTTACTTATATTTACTTGAATCAACAAAAAATTATGATAGACTTAGTCAAACATAATTATCTCTTTTTTTCAATTGTTAAATATAATAAGGAAAATATTTAAGCTATTTAAGGAATAGTATAGTATAATAAATATACCTTTGGATGGTTCAAATCTAATCTAGATATCTATCATATGCTGTATTATTAAAGCTATAGAAGCTAATATATACTTTTAGCTTAGTAAAAGCATTATCTTAAGTACTTATATCTTCTATAACCTAACCTTCTACTAGCTTCACTATTATTTAGCTTCGTTATATACTTATTCTTTTAGCTTTTCCTATTCTTATATTTGAGCTAAGTTTATACTAAAGAAAATTGATTGAATACTTGTTAAATGATAAACAAATAGTTTATCTTACGAAACTTCGATTATAGATATGAGAAATAATATAGGTATAACGATAGAAACTCTGAACTGTACTGTTTCTAGATTAATAGTCTACTACTTTCCCTCTACTTCTACCCTTATTAATTAACTACCTAACTAAGTTATAATTATCCACCTTCATATCCTTCTTATGCTATCCAGTTTAAAATAGCTACTTTTTATGATTACCTTACCAGTCTAACCTGTATTTAAAAGTACTAGAACGTAGAAGTAGTTTTCACTAACTATTGATATAAGTATTAAAAGGTTAATGCTTTCTATTTAAATAATTACTAGTATTTAAATAATAAATCCTTAGTTATAGTATAAGTAGAGATACAAATATGCTTATTGCGAAATAGATATAGCCTAATATATCTATTATGCTAGTTACATATTATCCTCTTAATTTAAGAAAGCTACACTTAATACTTCATTCTAAAGATATGGTAACTTATATTTAATTTAATGATAAAAGACTAGAAGAAGCTGAAATAGTAAGACTGGATATATAAGCAATAGACTAATTATAAGATCTAAGCTCATAAAGCATTAAGTGGTTTTAATATTTATCTAGAAGTTGAACGTTCTCAGATATATATATAATAAAGCTCTAGATCTTCTATTCTATTCAATCACATCTACATTTCAAAGCTTTCGATCTACAAAAATTAAGTAAACTAAATATCTAGTTAAAGGAATTTAAAATCTTAGTCTTCCTATGAATAAGGATTTTATTATTAATAGTTAAATAAATCTAAATCTATCCTTATTTAAGTCTCTAGATTAAGTCCCAAAATTGCCAAAAAAATTAGATGCAGATTGATTAAGTTAAAATTTGAGGCTAAAATAAGATTTTTTGAGCTTGATTAAAATTAAAAGCATTAGATATGCTGAACTTCTAAGAAAGGGTTGTAATAATATTAGGCTTCTTAAGACAGATTTAGAAAAGGTAAAGCTAAGCTTAAAAACTGAATTTTATTGCTTAATTTGGTATACTAATGAGATTGGAATTTTCGAGTTCATTTAAACTCATACTATAGTAATTCCAAATAAGTAATATAAAGGATTAAAGTATAAAGACATTTAGAGTTCTATAGAATACTAGAGAAATAATTAAATGCAATAGCTATTATCAGTCAATATGTTCTTTATAAAGATTCGAATTTGCTCTAAATAACTTTCACTTCTTTATATCGTTAAGAAACGAGAAAAGTTATTTGAAGATTGGAAAATAACGTTAGAGTGTTCTAGGCTTAATTAGATTAAATGAATATATGTATAAGCAGAAAAATTTGTAAGTGTACTAGCACTTTCAAATATATAAGAGAGCTAAGAAACATAAAATTTAATTGAATATAAGCTCAGAGTTTAAAATTGTATAGCTAAGACTTGAAAAATTTAATTTATAATTGAAATTTTAAGTCCCTTTTACAAATAACTTAGTTGGACTTAAAAGTAAAAAATGTAGATGATAATATTTGGAACGCTGCCTAAATTTCAATTTCTTTTAGTAAGAGTATATAAAAAACTGGTTAAGTAATCTATAGCTATTCTCTATAATCTTATTAATCTTAATATGGTATAAAAAGATTAAGATAGCAAAGACAGATAGAATTAAAAAAACTAAATAGTTACGAATTATTCATTTCTAGTCTAAAGGAAAAGTAGGATTTCCATTATCAAGGTCGTCTTCCTGTTCTTCTTCTTTAACTTTAAAATTTTCAAGCTAATAGTAATCAATTTTCTTTCTATTTCCATTCTCATTTAATTTATGAATAAGTTCTGATATTTCAACTGATTAAGAAACTTTTCCTACTACTTTTTACTTTTTTTTCAGCATAGAATCATTTAAAATGTCTAATTAGGTTTTCCTATAAATAGGATTTTATGAAATGATTAGATCTTCTTATATTTCTGTATAAACCTCTACTAACTATTGATTTTGAAAGCTATAATTTTAGCTTGACAGCACTATTATATAATTCCTCGGTATTAGCTCAGGATTCAGAATAACATTTTTTGAATACATGTTTTAATACACCTACTGTTCATATCTTTCATTACCAGATTTAGACTAAAGTATGCTACTATCGATACCATTTAGTAAGTTATAAATTTATGGATGTTTTCTTAGAGTGAGACATTATCCTTCTCCTGGACATTTCTACCTAATTTCTTTAATGCAGTAGCATTTATTAAGTTACTGAAACTAGTGAAACCGTTCTGAATACTTTCGGTTTCTTATGTTCTTTTATATTATTCCACATCTATTCAATATCTAAGGACATTGAGCAACTCTTATTTACTATTCCTTTTCTTTCAATGTCTATACATTATTTTCAATTTTCTAATACAGATCAGCGTCAATAAGCTAAAATTATTAGTATAATAGATGCTGATGAAAAGCTTAAGTTTCTATAGTTTTGAATTTTGCATTTTGTTAGTTTTAGAAATCTTGCTCTTGATCATGGTGCAAGCAATTAAAGATTTAATAAAAGTCTAAGTGATTATAAGGCTGGCTAATACCATTATAGCTTGCTTTTATTACTGATATTAA
This sequence comes from Loxodes magnus, assembly GCA_946699065.1. Lineage (NCBI taxonomy): Eukaryota > Ciliophora > Karyorelictea > Loxodida > Loxodidae > Loxodes > Loxodes magnus. The sequence continues at coordinate 280,291 of CAMPDV010000179.1, forward strand.
CTCTTCTAGAGCCTTTAAAACACTATTCATTGAAATTGCTTGCTACTTTGGATTTTATTTTGGATTTTGAATTAATAAGGTAACTGGAAGTTATTTATCCTAATATAGAGAATTATGCTCAGTTAAGTCTTTAGCATCTTACTCGTCTATGTCTATTATTGGTATGCCTAAAGCGTAAAATTGTGATTAGTATAGAGATTCTTCTATCAAAAGTTCTATTCCGTTTCGGTTACTAATTTCTTCAGTCTCTAACATCAAAGAGCTTATCACAAGCACTTTCTAGCAAGGTAATTAGAAGTCTGTAGTAATTTGGCTATAATCCTGCAGATAATGGCTGTATTTTACTTTGTCCCTTTATTTCAGCCAATAATTTTACTTCTTATCCGCTTTGTCCTTCATTTAACTGAAATTCTAGCTGTTGTTACTAGTATAAATCGCATCGAATTTTACGTTTTACTTTTGAAACCAATTAACAAGTTTAGAGCATCATTTTGGCTTGTAATCAATAACCAAAGTTATCTGGAACCTTTTAGAAAAAAACTCAAGACATTAAATAAAGTTTGGTCTTTAGAAAAGAAAGACTGACTAATCTTTGCTTTGTAGCTAGTTCTTAAAGAAGTCTCCACAGATTCCCTAGAAATTAAATATAATTAAGGGAAATTTTTCATTATACTGGAAGTTTCTAGGATTTCATTCTAGTCTTCTAGTGTTATTACTTTGTTCTTTTGTAACTGCTATAATAGGCTATTTATTTATTGATAAGTTCTCATCCATTTTGCTTATTTTTTCTAGCTTCTTTTAAGGCGAGGATAATGTTGTTTACTAAGTAGAATTCAACTTCATCCATATTTTAGGCTTCTATTTGGTGGTTGATTAAATTTAGCATTATTACTTTCATTTCTTAGAAAGCGACTACTTAGATCTTGATTTTGGATTTAAAGCTTTAATTTCGAAAAGTGGAACATTTTGTTTCTCTTGATAAAGGTTTTTGAAAATAGGATTTAATTCAAGTCTTCTCCATTCGTTATTTTGCTACTAGTTTAAAGCTTAAGACTTCAAAAGTTACTATCTTGCTGCCTTTTCTTAAATATTCTTTGAATAAATTTTATTTCTCTGCATTGTATGCATTCTTCCAGGAGACATTAAGGGTGAAGAACTTCATTTGATTTGGAGTGATTAAAGATCCTATACAGATCTAAGTATTTCATCGGGATTTTACTTTTCGCTATGATTAGTAAATAAACTTTCTTAGTTAAAAACTGGGCTTTAACTAACTTTGAGCGGAATGCTTCTTTCTGTTTAGCATTAAAAATCATCTTTGTTGAGTTGGTTTACAATTCTGCTTTGTGATAAATACCCAAGTATACCTTATTTTTCTTTAGCTGGTTTTTCTTGATTGAAAGATTTTATATATAACTGAATATTCTCTGGACGTCTAAATTAATAATTATTTATGCTAAGCTCTTTTTATTTTTAAGCTTCTTCACTTAAAGCATCATATGCTAGCTGTTTACAGAAAGGAGTAGGAATGTCTTTTATCTAGGGAAGCTTCACGTTTTAAATATCTTCATTATTTTTAAACTTAATTTTCTTTTTCTTTTCGCTTTGGTCAGCAACTTTATTACCACAGCTTGATTTAAGCTAATAAGTTTTGCTATATTCTTACATGAAATTAGACAAATCATTTTACTAATTTTCTAACTATTAAGAAAAGTAATTTTCTCCATTAATTTTCACATTACTATGATCAGCTTCTAGTCTTGTTTCATTCTAAGACACAAAGTCATTATTAGCATATCTGATAGTTTCTTTTTCATCCATAATGATATTGGATTAGTTACTTTATTACTGTTTATTTAAAAGTATCTTTGAAAATAAAGTTTAAATGGTAATAGAGTAATCCCATTAAACTATGCGTACCCCTCTTATATATCATACCTTCTATTCTTAGTTATACATCTAGATTACTTAGCTCTAGAATAATACCTTTTACTTTCTAATTTCTTGTAACCTAAATTATAAATTACAAAACCCTAACTCATCGCTAGTTTACTCCATAAAAGGATTGAAAAAGTAAGTATAAATAAAACATAGCAGTAATAAAAATTCTAAAGGTACTATTCTAATATTATTGCTTAGAATTGTTTCCTTTTTCCATACCAAATAAATAAGAGTATAATTAATCTTTAATTTAAGGGTTTCTAACTTAAGCTTATAAACTGAATGTAATGATAAAGACTTATAAATGCTTAGAATCTGTTTAATGGGAGTTTTAGTTGTTATATCATATTAGTTTTTAGCTCTTCTTATCTTTTAGTTTACCATTTAGTTTATGTTATTGAAACTTATATAGCAATCCAGTTTATTAGTCTATAATGCTAGTTATCTTTGGAAGGAACTAAATCTACCTTATATTTACTTTCATTATCTATCCTTAGATTAGCTGGTTAGCTAATGAAGATTGAAATAATGAAAATAGGATATTTTGATTAGATAAACTTAGAATGCTCTCAGAAGAGTTATAAAGTGAAAGTATTAAAACCATTGCAATTATAATATAAGCTTATTAGTATAAAGCAAGTATGCAACTTACTAGCTAAACTGATTTAATAGGATATTAAGCTTTATAACTATTCATGCTATATCTTTATATCTAGAAAAATTAATTAATCTGGCAGGCAAAGTAATTTATGAAATATATTCCCTTGGAAAGTGGATAATTAGGGGTTGCTTAACGATAAGCAAATCGATGAGGATATCTAAGTAAGTAAGTGATGGTTGTATACTATGAATTTAGATGTTAATATTAAGCATAGATAGAAGTAAGATAATCAATATTAAATTTACTTATGGAGTATAAAAGAATGATTCTCAAATATTAATACCAAATGACTTAACGAGAAATTTTAAATCCAAACTTTAATTTTGGGATAAACTCTAAGAAAAGCAATATTTACATATATCATATTAATTTGACTATGATTTATGTCTTACTATACATAATAAAAATAGAATGCTTCATTATTAGAATATAGCAAGTAAAAGCTATTATAAAAAGGACTTTAATTTAATTATTTTAATAACTAGTTTGATAGAAGAACTAATCAATACAATAAACATTCCAAGTATAATAAAGAAAATAAGTGATACGTTTAGTCATTTTACATGCCTTTTTAAAGTTAGTTATTTATAGAACTTTTAGTTTGCTTGCTTCGGTAATAAATTAAATACGCAATGTTCGATATATATTTTGTATTTAAACTAACAAAAGTTAATCCTACTATTAACTTTTAAATAAGGAGCAATGAAGTTAACTTAATATTTAAGTTTATGTAAACTAGCATCATACACATTTTATTTCTGATTAATAGATTCTCTAAAAAGACTTTTACTAGAAATTCGAAAAATGGGTTCTATCATATACGAAACAGGAAATTAAAAGCTTTAAAAAGATACATCAATAACACTATTATTTTTATAATTGAGAGACACTAATAGCTATCCAAATTGTTTATATATCAAGTTCATAAAGAGCACAATAAAGTTTTCCTTGAAAAGCTAATGTAGTATATAGAAAATAAAGCTTCTTAGTAAGCAAAGAATCTAAAATTAATATAAGTATAAAGAACTCTTAATACTTACTTTTTTGCTGTTAGGGATAAATAATCCTACTTAATCTTAACTTTGCCATTTAGAAATCTATTTTGCTCTTTCAGGATATACTAAATATCGTTATACCTGAAACTTAAACTTTTACTACTTCAAATACATTTTATCAGTTTGTAAACTAGGAGTTCAAATAGGATAAATACTTTTTATAAGTAAAGGATTTTGTTTAAGATATAACTAAAGCTAAGCAGGATAAACTATTAAGACATTAATTAAGAAATTTAGTCTTTGAATTGATTTGCCTAGATAAGTTAGATTTGAATACAACTTTAGCTTTACAATAATACTTTAGCATACAAGATGCTAAACTCATTTACATAATTTTATCTATATTTATACTTCTAAAAGCAGTTACATTTTTCAGTCCTATTTTTGATTTCTTCTTAATGAATGATAATAATAAGCAATCAAGACCGTGATTGGAAATAATAGTCTTAAATGATAAAGGAAGTTAAAAGCAGAAATAGAATAAAGTAAATTACCCTATAGTCAGGCCTTAAAAAATGGTATATTTATCCTAGAACTTTGGTAAATTGATAGTATTAAAGATAGCAAAAAAGAAACTGATTTTATATAGTTATCTAATGAATTTTATCAAATTTGTCTGCACATTAAATATTCGCTTTAATACATTTTATAAATGGAATTCGAGCAAAGAAACTTACAACTTACCTCAGAAGATTTTTCATCAGAATTGTAGCTTTTAGATGAGAGAGCGAAACAAGAAATGATAAATATCTAAAAATAAACCCAGGAGTTTCATGAAAAAGCTTTATAACTTGAAGGGAAAGAGGAAATGGAAGATCAATCTGGCTGTATTGGAAACTGCTATAAGTGTTGCTTATAATCATGCGGAGTTTTTACTAAAGTTTTATGCTGCTTATGCCCAATGTTTAACTGTGGTCCTGTTAAAATTATCAATCAAGGAAATCACGCAATCCTTAAACAATTTGGTATGTTCAAGAAAATTTAAGGGCCTGGCTTGTATGTTTATAACTACTGTACTGAAGAATATATAGATGTAAATACTAGAGTAGAGACACAGGATGTTTCTGCTTAGAGCATAATGACCAATGACTTTGTTAATATAAAAATTGATACAATAGTTTATTGGAAAATCGTTGAACCTAAAAAGGCAATTTTTAAAGTCTAGAATCTTAGGCATGCTATAGCCTGCGTTACTTTAGGAACTATTAAAAAAGTAATTGCAAAATTCGAATTATAAACAATTTTGAGCTAGAGGAAAGTAATTGATAGAGCTCTATAGGAACTGATTGATAAAAAGACCGAGTTTTGAGGAGTTTAAATAATTGGAATCGAAACAAAGTTTATATAATTACCCTAATCAATGTAACGAGCAATGGCAATCGTCGCTGAGTCTTAAAAAGAGAAAGAATCAAAAGTAATTCAAGCAAAAGGAAATTTAGAAGCTGCTCATGTAATGAGATAGGCTGCTGATGAAATGAGCAAGAATCCAATAACTGTATAGCTTCATTACTTTGAAATAATGAAAATGATTGGCAAAGAAAATAATTAAACATATATCATTCCAGATATCTTTATGAAAATGTTTAGAGGAGGAATGGCTCAAGCTTCAAATCCATGAACTTATGTATTTTTTATTAAAAGAATAATAATTGAATTAAGGTTAAACTGATGAATAGTATCATATTTATTGAGTTAAAAGTTGAATATAGTAAATAATTTATAATTCAATTTAAAAGCTAAAAAGTATATCAGATATTAGAAAGCGTGAGTTTTAATTCAGATACTAAAATGCTTAAATCTTCCCAGCTATCGTTTTCCGTAAAGCAATAGACTTGATCCATTTCTTTGGTAGTCAAGTCAATTTTATTAATGAATTGAACATTTCCTTCCAATTAACTAGTAAGTCTTAATACTAAATATATTCCTTTATTATATATAATGCTATTACTATTCTGGCAGTCCAAAGCATAATCAGAAGTTAAGTAGCAGAAGATTTCTTATTAATTATTCTCTTTTAAGATTCAAAGTTTTGCTAGATTTTCTGTATTTTATTCAAAATGAACATTTTGAGTTACAACGAGAAACTGATCATTCTTCAAATGATGCATACAAAACATTTATAATTAATCAGGCATTCTTGTGCTTATTACTTTTCAAACATCCTATTGAATATAGTATTTTTCAATTAAATCAGTTCCAGTTCCCTTTTTATTTACAATTCCCCCTGCTATATAAATATATTGCTCATCTTAGGTACAAATAGCTAAATGAGAATATCTTTAGACCAAAGAAGAACTTAAAATATGTCATTTATTTGTTTTGACGGAAAAAAGCTCAACATCAGAAATTATCTCCAGATTGTTATCGCATCCTATTGACCCTCCAATTATAAAGATAGAGTTTTAGCAGCAGACAGTAGCAAAGTTTTCTCTTTAGTTTTTGAAGCTTTTGATTTTCTATAGCTTTTGACTTACCAAATTTATTTTATACAGACCTATTTTAAATTTCTACCTTAAAGGGTTTTCAGCTTCACATCATATAATAACTAAATAAAAAGGCTTCATAAATGAGTGTCTCAATGGTATGCTCTTTTTTATTTCTATAAGTGTAGTTCTTTTATCTAGAATGTTGTATATTTATACACATTTCTACTACTAGTTTATGCAGTAAAGTGAAGTTCTGCAAAGAAATGGACTAAAATTGGGAGTTATTTCTTATCTTATTACTTTAAGAGGAATCTTTTGGAAAAGATATTGGATGTAAGTATACTTCTTAAATGGTCGTTAAGTGTATAACTGTAAAATTTTTACTAAGTTAGGTTACTTAAAATTCTACTCCTATCGTGATGTCTACGTAAGACTTCTTTCTCTGGACTTATGTGGTTCATTAGGAATATCAGAAATACTTAAAGTGGAAATTCTGGAAATAAAAGGATTTTAGCTTCTACTTTGTCCAATTCCCATTTATATCTTACTATTTTTATTAAAATGCAAATTCATTTAAAATTATCATTCATTTCTTTACTACTACAACCCTCATACTCTATCAATTATCTTTTTACACTAATTTTAGTTTAAATTTCTACTCTTAAACACCTTCTTCACCTATTTAATTTCAAATACCTTAGTAAGTCTATTTAAGTATGTCATTCTCTTTACTACACTAAGCTTTAGCTTTTAATGAAAGTAAGATTTAAATAGTATCTCTAATACTATTTTATTTATCAAACTAAAACACTTTAGAATGCATTTTAGGCTATTTATGATATAAGGTGCTATATCATTTATAAATAGCTAAGCATTAATACCTAGTGATGCTATTTTAGCCTTAGTAATATTCCATTAGCTGCTAGATTAGCAACTATTACCTATTCATATTATCTTTCTACAATAATGATTCCTCTATAGTATGTTCCTTTCATTCTGGCTTGCAATATAGAGCAAACTAAATATAAATAACCATTGGAACTACTAACCTAATTTGAAAGTCTAAGGAGCTAGTATTGATATACATAAACTGAAACTTATGAGAAACTCATTTTAGTTTAACTTCTTAGGTTTTTAAATATAATCCTCTTAGATGCTTAATCAGATACAAGAACTATACTAATGCTTTATATTTTAAAACCAATCTGATGGTTAAAGTATAATCTCATTTCTTTGTTTTACTTCAATAATTAAGATTTAAATATATTGAGTATCTCAATAAGTTAACTATCTGGTTCTTGCTAATCATACCATATCAAGTGTTTTGAATAAATCCTTTTAAAGTTTTGAGGTTATACCTATTAGTATCTAAATGCTCTAATGATAGGATTTTTATTTATAAACATAATAGTTATTAGCTGCTAGTCTTTAATTTACTAGGCTGTTAATTCCCCTAGAAACTATATATCTACCTATTTCTATAATTTATACTTAGGACAGACAAGTCTAAATATCAATTCTAAGATACTTTAAAGCATTTACTAGAAACCCTTTCATAACAGTAAAAGAGGTAAATCAGAGTAGTTAGCTAAGATGATTTAAACTAAAGAAAGGATTTATAAAAAGGTATTTGAATGATTATAATTAGATTAGTAGTATAAAATGATTAAAGAGGATAATAGACCTGAAATTACTATTTAAACAGGAATCAATCTAGCTTTAAAATAAAAACCTTGGAGATAAGGAGATGGAGTTTGAAATTACGCTTCTTGGGAGTAAAACTAGATTCTGTTTACTTTATTATGGAAAGTAAGAATAATTAACAATCAGTAGCAAATAGAAGAGTATCTAGTTTTAAATAATCAGTTTAATCCTATTATTGGATGTTAGGATTTAGACTTTTTAAATGAAATGATTGATAAGAATGAAACTAGCTTTATGAAAATAGTGTAGCAGATAATAGAGAAAATGCAAATTGGAAATTCCATTGTAATAGACTAAAAAGATCTAGTAGTACATGAATAAATCTTTTATACAAGCGCTGCTAAATCAACAGAAGAAAATAGATTAGCAGAGCTTAATATGGATTTGACAGAATGATAGCTTACAAGTCTACAATAAAATAAAAATTTATATGTTCTGAAAGACGATAAAGACTTATACCAGAATTTAAATAGTCTTCTTTAAAACTAGCCAAGTATGAAAGCAAGCTCACGTTTATATATTTATGCTTCTGCAAAACTTTTTGCATCAATTTAAAAAGATTTAAAGTTAACTTAATAAAATTGTTTCTTAATCAAGATATAAAAGTTTCTTTTTTATATCTATTTATAACCCTGTCCTAATAAGCAAGATTCTTATATTAAAATTTAGAATATAGAAAAGCATCTATTTTATACAAAAGCTACTAGTGTTCTAATTTTAAAAGGAATAGTTGTCATATAAGCTTATAGTTTTAAATATGATTATTAAGTTCTATCATAAATAACTTTAATAATTGGCTTTTAGTCTATTATTAACCTTAAAATGTTTTTCCCTCTAACAAATCTATAATACTATTGTTATAGTTTATTTCTAATCCTTATTATAAAGAATTATTTTTAAAAGCTTTAGGCATAAAAAATTAATAAGCTTAGCTAATTTAGTTGTAGGTAAGTGTATCAAAGTATACTTAACTTCTAGTTTCAAGCAACTAAATTTTAACTACTTTATTGGCTCTTTTGTTTATGCTTCTTTCTTTTAATGCTTTACTTTATCTCCTAAAATTTTCATAAGACATAATTTCATTATTTAGCTTATATAGTCAAGCTTTTTAGGAAGAGAGAAGAAATGTATACTGAATGTCGATATAGCAAGGCTAGTTATTAAGTGTTAATGAAATTCTATATATTAAAACATATAATTTCAAAAGATAGAACACTTCTAACAGCAGCTTATGTTTGCTTCGATGTATTCCATATTGTATTCTTTGTAGCTTTCAACTTCATGCACTACACATAAATCATTTTCTTCTTCATCAGCAAATCTTACTTTTTTTTTCTTCTATTATGTAGGTTTTTAGCTCTTCGTACTGACTTTGTTATCTTGAATAGCTTTTGAATTATTAAGTAACATCGAATTTTACGTTGAGCTGGTGTTTTTACTATTGTCTTCAATGCTCATTGCTTAAATATGAACTCTTCCATTGTCACTCTGCTCTTTTTGAGCTTTATCTTTTTTTGTTTTTTTAGGTGATCCGTTATTTGATGTTATATTTCCTTACATTCCATTCATTTAAAATAGATATAAAATACTCACAATTAATAATTAATCAAGTAAATATACTTTATTTTACCTTTTACGTCTCAAGTTTAATTAAATAGCCTTTCCTTGTATTATACTATAATTCCTTAGGATACCTCGCCAAGATTTATTTCGCTTTCTTCATTGCTATGCTAATGTTCCTCTGAGTACTTAATTTACTCGTTCAATTGCAATTTGATTTGGGCTTTATATTTGGTTTATTAGAGTTGATATTTGTCCATATTGATAGCAGTTCCAATTTAGTAATACTACCCACTTTAATATAATAAAGCTAAAATCTATTTCAGTTCTTTTTACTTTTGCCTTTCTAGTATATAGTAGGAATTTCTTTGTACAGTTTGTTTAAGATTTTCATTCAGTTTAATGATTAAAAAGCTTAGCAAGCTAGGAGCTAATACCAATATAGTTACTAATTGTTTAAAGCATAAATAGCTCTTAGTTTAATTGATTCAGAGTGCTTTTCATCAGTTTAAAAAAAGATGGGAAATGCTAGCTTAAGATAGAATGAAATAGTCTTAAGTCCTTTCTAAACTAGGAGCTATATGCTTTTTATTAATTCCAATTGAAGACTGAAAGTTATTTCAATTATACCAAAATAAGTTATACTGCTATTATAAAGCTTTTAAAGGCTCCTAATTTACCTATAATTCAAGTTATCATTTTAATCCTATCTTCTCTATTTGATTGCAAAATTATATTATATTCATTTTTAACCTCAAAAGTCAATTTTTTAGATACTATGCTTCTTTTATTCATTTTACCTATTACATCCTTCTTCACATCTTTCCACTCCTATTTTATCACTAATTTTTATATAAAAGTGATAGGAGTAATAGCAGAGAATCAGACTAAAAAAGATTAGTAGGACTATAATGACTTAATTAACAAATAGTAAGATACTAAGTATCTATAATATAAGCTATATTATTGTCTAGCTTTCATTATTCTATTATATTAGCTAAATTGCTTGCTAGGTATTTAAATGCTCTTACTAGTAAATAATACATTTATATCTTATAGCCTTATTGCTGATTATGTAGCTTTGTTGTGGCTTCTTATTTGTTGCTATATTAAGATCTGAATATATCAATTATTGTATGATGCGTGATTAGCTGCTTTGTTGGCTTGCTTTAGTTATATTAAATAAACTATTTATATTTGAATTTTACTAAAAATACTATTTTTAGCTTTCTTTTTAAAAAGTGTAGAAAAACTAGATAGTAACCAATAGTATCTACTATACTAAGTTAGCTTAAAGAAGCAAATGAGTATACTAAAGCTAAGAGGTGTAAAAATAAGACAAAGGGTATATAAGCAGAATACAAGACTAATAGTAAGTTGAGTTCTAGTTCCTATAGTTACTTCTAGCATTAAAGTAGCTATGGATTATATATAAGGGATGAAGTAATAAAGCCTTAATTAATTAAACTATTTATCTTAGAAGTTTAGCTAAATGTTTCTCAATCTAATCAAGATTTAATTATAAAGCTATAATAAAGAAAACAGTAAACAGCTTCACGCAATCAATCATCCATATCAATCACTAAAGTACCTACAAAGTACTAAACTAAGATAGACTGAAAATGATTAGATAATAAGTGTAGAATGGAAGAGTTAGTAGTAAGAAAATAATAAGAGAGTAGCAGTTAATAAGTTTGAAAATAAAATTAAACTAAACTAAATATATATTAAGTTAATATAATATGACCTAACCTAAGAGAACTGCTGAAGATAGAATTTAGAAGATTAAAGGAAATTTACATCGTTTGAATAATGCATCCTATTTAGTCATTTCTCAGGAAAACTTTGATATTAATATAAATAAACAAAGTCTAGATGAAGTTTCTCTTAATGATCTAGTTCTGCTTAGCTAAGAAATGGAAAAATAGCCTAATAAAAAGTAAGTATAGTAGAAAGAAATGAAGCTTTAAGATTTAGAAAACTAAATCTAGGATTAATAGTTGAAGGAATAAAATCATAAGTCTTCAATATAAGAAAATGACTCTGTTAGAAACTCTTCACTTGATAACACGATTCAATATATTTAGCCTTAGCAAGTTTTAGATACTAAAACTCTGCATTAATAACTAATTCAGAAAGTAAGACAAAGCTAAGAAGCTCCTTTTGTGTTTAAATCAATTCAAGGTCTTAAATAAGACAAGCTTAATGAACTGCAAATCGAAAGGGAAAAGAACCAAGAACTCATAGAAAGAATAAAGCAGAAAGACGAGCTCTTGAGTGAAATGACTTAGCTTTAAATAAATATGTACAGTCAAATCGATGAGCTTCATTATCAAATTTACTAACTGAATTTAAATTAACCTAAGTAATCAGTAATTTAAGAGCAATCTATAAAAATCCAATAATTAGAGAGTATTTAGAATCAACTAACGGAAGAAAACTCTAAATTGAAACAAAACAAAATTGCTTAGAGATAAGAACTCTAAAACTAGAAGCAAAGACTAAGCGAACTTTAGTAGAAATTTCAAAACTTTTAGCAAGATTTAAACTCTCTTTAGGAGTTCAACAAAGCTAAGGATATATAGATTTAAAAGTAAAAAGAGCAGCTATTGCTATAAGAAGAGAAATTTAAAACTCAAGTAAATATTTTATTATAGAAAGCTAAGAATGATGAGATCATGCAATAAAATTAGTAAATGACTCAGTAAATCTAAATAAAAAACCATTAAATTGAAAGAATTTCCAAATCATAGGAAGATATATTGAAGCAGATGTAAAGCTTAAAGTAATCAAATAACTTATCATACTCTGAGGGTTATAAATAAAACGAAGAATCTTAAAATATCTAGCTGAAATATGATTAACTTAAAAAAGACCATCATAATTTGTAGTCCAAATTAGTTGAACTTTCTTGAAGTTAAAGTCAAGAAACTAATTTGTAGCGGGACAAACTAATAACAGAAAATTAAGTTCTGAGTGAAAATATTAGGCAATAAAAAATTAAAATAGCTCAGCTTTAGAAATAAGTATAGGAACTACTTGAAAGTAACAAGTCTAAGCATTAGGCAGAGCAAATTAGTAACATAGATGAATAAATGAATCAGTTATTTACTACCTATAGTAACAAAAATTTATTCTTCAGTACTTATGAAGATTAACAGCAGTAAATCTGTTAGTTTCCAACTACCTCTAAATGCTCTCAAATAGCTAAAAATAATAATGCTGTTTAAAGGAAAAGAATTAAGTATAGATCTCAGTCTTAAGTTCCTGAGTTGAAGGATACATTTAGTGGTCGTTCATAAAAATAAAAAAATTAAAGATGCAATCAATAGTTTGAAAGCAGCATATATAATTCAAGCAATGCTTCATATAAACAATTATAAACCATTATAGACGAAGTTTAACTTATTCTAGAAATGAAATCATACGAAGATATTATAGAGGAAATTAAAAATCTAAAAAGGGCATAAAAAGACATTACTCAAAAAGAAAAAATCACCTCTTAACTAAGCAAGATTATAATGCAAGCTTCTCCTCCTGGAAGCTTCAGTCAAAAGAATTTAAATTAAAAGTAGATAATAAAATGAATTAAAAGACTCATAGAAGAATATTTAGAGCTTTTGAGAGGAACTAAAGTAAGTTATCTAATTCAGGATATTTCTTCTTATAGAGAGATATTGCTTGATATTATGAAGTACTTAAATATAACAGATATTAAGTAAGCGAAAGCTAAAATTTAAGGAATGCTAACAGAGTATAGTATTCTTTAGTGCATTGCAAATAAGTGCAAAGTATTGTATTCTTTAGGTAATATAATAATTATAGGAGGGAAATGTAGTCTTACAGATATAGAATAGATTTTACACAAGAAAATACAAGAATAATACTGATTTATTATAAAGCAAAAATAAACAAACTTTGATTATTAATTGATCCATACTTCCTTACAATGATTGCTCTTTTTATAATATATTGATATATAAGCTTTCAAACTTTAAAACCTTTTAAATAATTTTTAAACTTGACTTGGAAATATTTTTAATCCAATAAAGTTAGATTTTACATAACAACAAAAACAGAATGAGAATGGTGCTTCTTACTACCTTGTTATAGTTTTACACTAATATAGAAGAATTAAATGAAGATGATAGTTCTAAATTCAGGAATATTGCTTTTTATTTTCAAGTTTTCGCTAAATGAGTTCTATATCTCTTCTTAAAACTCCCAATAAATAAATTCGAATTCAAAAAATTAAAAAGGTTAAACTAAATAAAATTCAAAAGAAACTTAATTTAATACTCCGCTTTCAAAATGCCTAAAGCTTATATATAAATAACTTAGAGTCTATTTAATAGAAATTGAAGTATAGGATTTAATTGAATAATAAGGCTACCAATTTCTTTAAGTCAAATACTAATTTAAATAACTTATTAATATATTATTTAAGAAACATTTAAATCTTCAAAGCAGAATAGTAATCTAAAGATAGGTAAATTCTAAAAATATTGAAATTATCCGCTCATATCCAGAAATAAATATCCTCAATAAGTAGTGTTAATGTAATTTTAGAAAAGCTGAAGTAAATAAAATTATTTTAAGCTTCAAGCTCTTTTAATAATTTAGCCTTAATAAGCAAATTAAAAAATCTAAGATGTTTATATAAATACAAAATCATTTCCTTTAGCTTTTTAAGTAACTATATTAAGTCTTTTATCTATTTAAGTTTCAAGTTAAAGATATCATAGTATCCTTTATCATGCAACAAGTATCTATTGTTGAAAAAGATATTAGTCTATATTATAATTAGTCGAAATAAAATGAGAGAGTATTACAATATTGTATAAATTAATAATATATTAAAGAAATCAAAATCATATCAATTATTACTTACTTTATTACTTTCCGAGTGACTCATTTCTATTTGAATTGTTTAACTCATGTTAAGTTTATAATCACTTTTTTTCTTTACAAATTCTGGATCATCTATATATGTAAATCCTGGAATTATATATTCCACTTTGTTTGTTTTCATTCAAGATAAATCATTTGGACTCCCATCAAGTTGGCTCTGTTCTTTTTTTAATTCCTCGAAATTCCTTATATCTAGCTTTGATTTTATTATAGGTTTAAAAGGAGGTTCAAGTTCTAAATTTACCAATTTATTTCAATCTATCAATGTAAAGAATTTGTGATTCTTTATTTATTAAAAGTCTGCTAACCTTTACGAAGGCTATAGGATTAAAACTTACATCTACTACTAATAGCTTTGTGATTATATCACCTGATTCTTCAGAGAAATAAGTTCTTATTTTCACAGGTTTGCTTATAATATCTGAGTACATCTGAATTTTATTCTTCTAATAAAAGGGAGGAATACCTGCTAGCATTTCATAAATTAAGCATCCTAAACTCCAGAAGTCTACTTTTTTATCATATTCTTTTCCCATTATTATCTCAGGCGCTATATAATCAGGCGTTCCACAAAATGTCATAGTTTTTTCATGCTCCTTCTCTAAGAGTTTTGATAATCCAAAGTCAGACAATTTTATATTTCCATCATTATCTAACAAGCAATTTTCAGGTTTTAAATCTCTATAGATTATTCCTTATTCATGCAAACACTACAAGCCTAATATTATTTAAGCAATGTAGAACTAAGCTTTAATCTCTGAAAATCTTCCCTATTTTCTTAAATGGTAAAACAATTCCCCTCCTTAGCATAGATCCATTACAAAGTATATATCGTCAATAGTTTAGAAAGCATATCTTAAGGATACTAAAAACTTGTTTTTCTAGGAATTCTTCTATAAGATTTTCCTTTCTCAGTTAATATTCTACAGATGTTTTTTCTTCTTAATTAATGACTTCTTTACAACTTTCATTGCATAACTCATTTCTGTATCCCTTTTAGTTACTAAAAGTACTTAGCCAAAGCTTCCTTATCCTAGAACTCCTTCAATCTAGAAATTTTTTAATTAAATAGCTTGGCTTTAATAATATTACTCCATTAGTTCACTTTTAGTTGCAAAGCAATAGCAATTTCCCATTTTTAGATTTTAACTGTTGTTAGATTTATTTTACTTGCTCAATAAATCAAATGTTTTTTGATAGTGTTAATGTAGATTTTTTAGCATGTCTTAAAGTACTAATTTAAAGAGCTAAAATGAAGCAATTTAATGATTATTGTGTAATAAAATTTAAATTCTTAAAGTCTTTAAGAATGAGGAGCTCAATATAAATCGATGTATTGATCTGCATTATCAAAAGGAATTATTATTCTATAATTAGCTTTTGGGTTTCTTGGATCACAAATTTCGACTGACACTCTGAATAAGTTAATCTTTGAATTTTCTTATGCATATTCTTCTAGTACTGGATATGCTTTTTTTAGAGCTACTAGCATACCTAAAATATTCTTAACTTAAAATTAGCATTAAACTCCTTCTCTTGATTCCTTTAAATCAGCTAGCTAGAAGCTTTTGTCTTCGCCTTAAGCGTAGCTTTTAAGAATTTACTCATCTACAGAATCAACCATTACACCAATAATTGCTCTACATTTATTAGGATCTTATCCTTCAGCTGTAGGATTATCTAAGTAGATTCCAACTAAGATCTATTGATTCTTTGGGATATTTAACTCTTTTGCTTTTTATTCTACCTTATTAAAAATCGGTCCAATTTTATTGTAATTACCAATAAATTTAGTAAAATACAGTTTACATTTAGGGATTTAAGCAGGGATCACTACAGCTGAAGCGAACACGTTACATCTATACAAATATGCCAATCCTCCAATAATAGCGGTTCCAGCAGTTATTCCTGCAATGAGTCACTTATTAGAAGAAAGCATATTTAATTATATTTTAATCATCAAACCTTATTAACTTCCTTACTTTAATTCAGTCTTTTATTATACTCATTTATCTATTATATCTAACCTTCAGTTTATAGCCTTTCATTCTATTTAAATATTAGTTACTCTAGTTTAGCAAATGATAAGTATATTGAGAAGTGGAAATAAGTAGATCAAATTATTGTTTTATAATATATAATCCTCATTATATGAAATCGATAAGCTATAAACTAAAATTACATTAGCTTAACTATTATCTGTAAGTTAAAGCTTCCAACTAAGGATAATAAGAAGTAAGTTAATATCAAAATTTACAAAGAGATAATAGATATTTAAATAATGATGCTAGTTAATAAGAACCCTTTACATAATAATTAGCCTGATTTTTTGACTTAAAACTAGATAATATCTTGCACTAGTTCCTTAATACTCCTTTTATTTATATCACATTCTATGTACTTTATTATGCTAAAAGATTCTTACTAAGATTCTAGAAGTTTTAAATTGCTGAAGAGAAGTAATTGATTTACTTTAAAACGTAGCGCTTTGAAATATTCTCTACTAATTATTTTTAAACTTTAATACTTAAAAGAAAATGATTAATTTTTCTTAAAGGTAAAGAAAGTTGAAAATGGATAAGCAGATAAAACTGAAAAATATCAAAATAATTTCTAATATGAGTGCTACTAAATTAGCATCTATCTTGTTAGCCAATCGTTTTCATTAAAACTAAGGACTTTTAAGAAGTGCTTACTCTCATTTTTTATTATAATTGAAAATCTTATAAACGAGTGCTTGGTGATGAAAAATCAAGCTATTAAAATAGAAGCTTAAATAAACTTAAATAACTAGTTATTATTAGTTTATATTTTAGCCCAATTAAAATTACTCTGTTAGGTATTAAATTAGCTTACCTTTTTTCATTTCCATATTAAATTTAAATTTATCTATAGTAATATGTATTAAAATTACTTACCAGCTGCATTACTTTGTTTAAATATTAAACTTGAATTTACTATAATTCATTTAGGATCTTTCACCATTCTCCATTCACTAACTTAATAAACCATACTATCTTTTCTTATCTTTTAGATTTTAGTATCTTATTTAACAGTTAGTTTAATTGCTCTATTGTATGGAGATACAATAGTTATTTTAATATCTTATTTCTTGCTTTACTAGGATGATAATAAGGAATATTATTTTAGAACAGCTTAAGTATTATAGAATTACTATTAGTTTTGTTAGGGTTAGTTCAGTTAAAATGTGTCTTACTATTAGATCTTTTATTATTTTTACTTTTCTTAAAACTGTTTACTTTGAAGTTCTTATTTTTGTATTAATTTACTTTTCTAAGCTATCTTTCTCTCATTAAGCGACTTTAATTTTATTGTGTAAACTCTATAACTAAATCTATCTGCTTTAGTTAGCTCACTACTTTGATTGATATTAAAACCAATAGGCTAATTCCGCAAACTTGGTAAGTTCTTAAGAATTCTACTGGTTTAATCTTATGAAATCAGTTAATAACTAAGAGATTATCTTTTATTAGATTAACTAATATGAGCTACCTTTTATCTTCCTCTTACTTTATAAGAACTTGAGATAACTTAGCTATTATTTGATTGTCTTTGATTTATAGATAAACTCTCCTTGAAATGCTATATTTTTCTTGAAGGCGTATTCGTTGAGAGATTATAATACTTAGTAAATTATTATCATACAACTATGTGAAACCAATCGAACTCTTACTTATTGATTTTCTAATAAAGCTATGATATTTAATAACCTCTTTAACTCGAAATGTTTCAGTAACTGTGTATCATTTTGAAATTTTGCGGGATGTACCTTAAGCAATTTTTAGCCTGACTAAATGAACATTTGATTATCATGTTTCTCTAAAAATAATCGAATGGGCATATGACATAAATGCTATGTTAACATGATAACATCATTAGGATTTTCATCTAGCCTTCGAAATTTCCTTAACATGATTGATACTAAACAATCTAGGAAATTTAAGATATTATTATTTTTTAATGAAGGCCTTAAATAAGTAACGGCTCATCGTTAAAAAAACTAAATTTACCAAAATAAAACAAAAATAAAAAATATTAAACTATTTAAACTTTTACCTACCTTTTACACCTTTTACTATATATTATTTTTAAAACCGCCATAGTTGTTCGAAGGTGAACAACAAGGTCATCTTCATCAGAGGTTGGGGAAGTTAAGTACCCATAATCAACTTTATTCTTCTTCTGCTTTGGTTTGGCCTCGAGACATTAGATTCCTAGACCTTCGGCACTGGCTTGGCTTCGTTTATTTTTAATACTGGAACGAAAAAGA
This sequence comes from Loxodes magnus, assembly GCA_946699065.1. Taxonomy (NCBI): domain Eukaryota; phylum Ciliophora; class Karyorelictea; order Loxodida; family Loxodidae; genus Loxodes; species Loxodes magnus. The sequence continues at coordinate 298,840 of CAMPDV010000179.1, forward strand.
AATAATATTGCGAGCTTCATCAGAGGTGGGGAATTTAAGTACCCATAATTGACACATGTCGTCCTCTGCTTTGGTGATGCAATGAGACACAATCCTGCCATGTCCTTGGACCTCCAGCAAGTATTAAAGATTACGAGTATTCTAAAATTATATCAGTATTGAACATTTTTATCAGTACTGAATAATTATACCAGTATTGAACAAGGTCTACCAGTATCTGATAATTTTATCAGTAATAAACATTCTTGTCAGTATGAAACATTTTTTTAAAGAGCTGCTCACCAACGAGAGTGCTACGCGCTCTATAATCAAATTTATTTATTATTATTATTTATTATAAAACTTACACAGATTAGTTAACTTTAAATAAAAATGCTTATATTATAAATAATAAAATCAAAATTAAAGAAAAAGAAACTAAGTATAAATGCTTAAATTTAAAAATTAAGAAAGCTAACTTTATTATGGAAATTTATATTAAAATGTGGATCTGGAAGAAAAATTGTTTTTTCTGTTTCTAAACAGGAAAAGAGCAAGATGAGAGATATTTGAAGATCCAAATAACCGTAATCATCCCCTTAAATACCGGGAAAAGATCTTTAAGAATATTAAAGTTGATTCATTAGAGGAAATTTTCTTTATGAAATTAAGAAATTAAAGAGGCTAAAATTATAAAATCATTTAATATCCTTGGATTGTGCCTTACATTAATTTAACTCAAAGAGAATTTTCATGTTTAAAGGGATAATTAGCTTCATTTATTATGTTTAATAGAGATATACTGATAAAAGAGATAGCCACAATGATGCCACTGATTGATTTGTGGATTTGATTTTAGATATGAATCATCAATATTAAAATAGTGAAAAGAAGCTTAAACTAGACTGCTTCAATAACCAAGTGTAATTAGCTACGTTCTAATAGAAATAGAGGAAATCCCATCTATTATACCTTTCCAGGTCTCTCCAAAAAAACAACAGTATTATAAAGTAAAGAAGAAAAGCTGTCGACCGTGATCATGAGAACTAGTAGGTAATCTGATGCAGCGTATACTTCAATGCGAGTAATATCGCACTAGATGCCATCACGAAAAAGGGTGGACAAGCTCGGAAGAGACAAACCTAACTTACCCGAGGGTTCTCTCAAGATGTATGAATTTTTGACTGATGCGCTGCTAATAGCTTAAATATTAATTCTTATTTGAATTACATTCAAAAAAACTGGAGTATTTGTTTCAAGATTCGAGAATAATCTTTAATAAGCAGACTCCCCAATAGAAAAAATGGTAGAAGGTTTCAAAAAGGGCTTCTATACCACCTCTTCTTTAGCCAAAAAAGAAGAGGAAGCAAGAAACCATTTCTTAGCAGTCTTCTTTTTCATAACCCTAATTTTTTCTTACTTAAAAGTTAAAGTTAAAAAGCTTTGTTAAAGCCTTAGTAGTCAGCCATCTGACCTATTCTATCAGCTTGTCTCCATTAGTTTGTCTTGAATTTCTACTAGGCTTAGTTAGGCGGTGTAGCACTTCATTAGCGCACCATCCTTTAATATTCTGAATAGTTTTTATCTTGCATGTAGTCCTAATTATTTATACGAGGATTAAGATTTGAATTAAAGAATTTTTTTCTATAAATGTTTCTTCTTTATGTTGGATATATCCTAAATAGTTGTCTAAAAATATCTTATTTATTCTTTCTTTAAATTTCGCATAGTTAGTTGCAGTATTTTCATTGATATTATTTATTGCACACGTAGAATTTTATTCTTCTTTTAAACTATTATTCTTGTAGCATTTGCTTAATTTAAATTTACTAGTTACTTTAAATAAACATTTAATGCTTACTTTAATTTGAGGCTTCATTTTCTATTTCCGTGGGATCTGATTGATTCTGTTAAAACGAAAATGGCGTTACCTGAATTTATTATTAAATTTAAAGAATTCTTTGTTCCAGTTTGTTTTCTATTTCTTATGATGATTAATATTGTTTCTCAAGTAAAGAAGTTATTATTTTTTCTAATTTTTCTACTTTATCAGTGAGGTATCTATTTTTAAACATAAACTCTTTTAATGACTTAGATAATATTTCTATTTGAGTTTGTGTCGGAAGTTTTTTTAGTTCTGGATTTCCAAGTGGCTAATGTTCGTCATATCAATCATATTTCTCACTTTCACTCATTGTAATTATTTCGCTTTTTTATTTTTTAGATTATTTTCCTGTTTAAATGTTTTGTTCAAAGTTCTGTTATTTCTTAGAAACCATTTTATCTCTTAATAACATGGAATTAACAAGAGTAACGAAAGCAAGACCTAAAGAAAATCCATATGGAAACTCCAACCTCAAATGAGAAATCAAGGAAGCAGATGAAGTCTGCTTTACAACAGGAGGTATCACAGTTCAACCCTTCTGGCCAGATGAGCATGGAATAGCTCATAAAAGTGGTACTAAACCTCCAGGAAGAGGTTAAAAAGCTTCGTAAGGAGAACACGAAGTTGACAGAGAAGATCTCTCATGGAATTTAAGATACACTTGATCTTAGAATGGCCAATTAGGAAAGGGAGATTGATGCTTTATGAAAGTACCAGCATGAATAAAATAGTTAGACAAAATCTTAGATACAATAAATTCAGAGCTAAAATACACAATTGGAATTTAAAATTTCAAGTCAACAACAAGTGGAACAAATTGAAAAGGAACCTAACTAAAACTACAAAATGGAGATTGAGGAAATAGGAGGAAGCAAGTCAAACGAAAGAACAGCAAGGAAGATTAGATTTTTAAAGAAATGCTACTTTTGTTGCTAACAAGGTCACTTATACAAGTAGTACAAGAAATTTTATCAATTCAAGAAAAAATACTGAATCAAGGAAAAAAAGGAAAGAGAAATGTTGTTTTTTTAATTGGGAAGGAGGAATCTATAAGAGAAAATTGAATCAAGATAAACTGAGACTGATTTTAACATGACCTATTGGAAGAAGACGATAAGGAATAAACCAAATGGAGGAGAGATAAAACTTATAAACTTATGTTAAGCGGCAGATGTGAAATCTACTGCTAAACAATATTAAATAAAATAAATAAATAAGCAGACTCTCCATTTGGAGAAGCTAACGGACTCATCAAACTGCTAGAATGACAACAAGAAGTATGAGAGAATTTTTTTTCTAATATTAAATATTAATATTTAAATATCAGCGCGCCAATGAGGTGCAACGCGCTCAATAATAATCTTGATCCATTTGTTATTTATTATAAATGAATAAACAATCAAATAATTAAAAAAACATTATTGATTTAAACAAAAAATAAAATACATATTAGTACACTTTAAATTAAATAAGATAAAGTAAACTAATAATACCTAATCCTAAAATATAAAACTATATAAATTAAAAAACTAAAAAGCTTTATTTAAATAATATAATTAAAAACATTAAAAATTTTAGATTCATTATCTTAAAACTAAAAATCCTTAAATATTATTTTATTATAAATCATTATTTAAAATAAGCAATTTTCTTATTACTATTATAATATAAAATTTAACTCATATTTTTAAACTTTTCTTTATTGAAGAAAATATGTAAATAATTCTTATTACTATAAAATGAGAAAAAAAGAAATAAATCAATTTACTATTTTTTATATATAATGCATGTTAAATTAATCATAGTTGTTGTACTACTTTATATAAATGTAATTAGGTATATAAAGATCATTTTTTATTTGAAATAAAATTGTTATATAAATAAACTATAAAAGATAATTATAAAGAAAATATATATATATTTAAATATTTTTTATTTTCGCTAAGCTTAAATAAGAATTAAACAACACAAAAATAATAACCAACATGAAGAACTTTCAAATTAAAAAAAATGATAGTTAACTTATAATTTTTTGATAAATAAATTCTAAATCTTACAATATTGAAAATTTGCTTTTATTAATATTTGTTATATGAAGAAAAGATAAATATGAACTTCTAGTTAGAATAAATGTTATCAGTATAGAAAAATTAACTTTGAAATTTGCTTAATATGTTAAATAAACTTAATCGATATTATAAAAATAATTAAAATTTTGCTTTTTATACATTTCTTGTTTTTATAATCATAGAGTTGACTTCGATTTAAATGAAATAAGATGATTAAATAAATATTATTTTTATATATATATATAATTTGACTAAAGCATCAAAGAAATAAGTTGCATTTTTACATAAAAATTAAAGAAAATTAATTTCTATTTATTTTGTAGAATAAAATTTTTATTTTTAATATTTTACTTGTTCATTTATTATATATAATTTAAATAGGGTGGAAAGCCCTTTCCTTCGGATGCTGCTTGGAGGCCCAGCAAGGCAACAAAAAATTAGCGCGGACGGAGGATAAATCGGAGGAAGAGAAACCAATTACAAGAGAAGGAAGATGTGACAAGCTGGAGAATTATGAATGCCAGGAGGAAACTTTCTTCATCATAAGTCGGGGAAATGTACCCGTAATCGCATATTGCATCCTATGCTTTGGAAGGAAAAATTACAGGGACATACTGCAGGAAGAGGAAACAAGGAAAGAGAGAACCATAAATTTTTTTTTCAACATTAAATAAAATTAATTTAAAGAGCTGCGCACTAACGAGAGTGCTACGCGCTCTATAATCCAATTTATTTATTAAGTTAAAATAAAAAGTTATCATTTTGATATTTTAATTACCTATCTATATTTAATAAATCTTTATTATATATAAAAAATGATTCCTAAGAAATAACTGGGAAGAACTAACAGGGTATTGACTGATAAAACTAGCTCATTGGGGTTTACTCCTTTGAAGCAGTAAATAAAAAACTTTAGCAATAATTCTAAGACTTAAATTAACAAATCAATTCTCTAGTCTATATTAAAAACAACTATAAAATGAAAATTAATGATTAAAAACAGAAATTAAACTAAAGCTTCAAAGTCAATGGTTAATTAAGAACTATAAAAAACGGAGTAAAAAATTGAAGAAATTAGCAAGCCAAACATGTATAAATAACTCATTTTTCATCACAATCCTAATAAAGAACCTTGGTAATTGAAGAACAGAATGCAAAAAATCTTTCGAGTCGGCAAAAAATTCTACAATTTAAAAATGCTAAAAATGTCTAAAAATAGGTTATGGTTCAAAGAATTGTAAAGCAAGAGGCTTTTACAGTTAGAAGATTGAACATATTTTTAGAGGATGCTGATATTTTTAGAAGAAGCAAGAACTAGAAACCTTAAAGATATGAAATAATATGACTAAATTATGCTGTTCTCCAGAAGGAAAGATTTAAAAGGAAAATATACACAGTGAATATTAATTACTATTAGATATAGTTTAAGGCTGAAAAAGAAGAACAAAATAAATTTTGGCCAAAATGAGAATAGAGCAAGATTCCTGTGATCAAGAAAGGTTAAATTTGCTCAAGTCGTTTGCTACTGAAACTATTTTCAATAGCTTTAAACATTAATCCAGGTATGAACCTAATCTAAGGTAGTATCGCTATAATTCCTTATTATTATTTATATAAGAAAAAGATAGTCTACATTATCAATACTAAATTAAAAAAATAAAAATAATATAATTTTGCTAAATTATTAAAGTTAAAAACTAACAAATATAATTAAAAAAAGGTAGCAAAATACTAAAATCAAAATATATAAATAATTAAAATTAAATTAAAATAAGCATTTTAGTAAATAAATATTAGAAGTTAAATGTTAACTTAATTTTCACAATTTAAATGCTTATAATATCAAAAAAATAAAAAATTTTAAAAATATCCACATAATAAAATAAAAAAAATAAAAATAAACTAATCAAAAATAATCCTTTGAAACCAAAATAATTTAACGATAATATTAAAAAATTAACTTAAAAATATATTACAAAATCTAATAAATTTATTTAAAAAATATATAAAAAGAGTAGTTAATATTGAAAAAAATGAGAAAAATTAAAGCCAAATATTATTAAAAAAATACTAAATTACTTTATCTATCATTAAAAATAATTAATTATTTAAAGCGTAAATAGCATCAAAATTTTGTAATTTGTAATTTTATAATTTTTAAACGAAATAACAAAAGTTACATTTTTTTTAAATGAAAGAAGTAAAATAATTTTAATGTTAAAATTAATAAAAATGATGTAAAATTGAATTTTTTTTCTACTTCAAAGCAACAAAAAAAAGTAGGATGAGGAGCTGCATAAATTCCAAAAAAAGCATAGATATTCTCTAAATAACAATGAAAAACAGTTCTAAGAATTTCAAAACTAATCTGCTTGAGGAAAAGTTTCCCTTTGAAGTATAAAAATCTCAATTCTATTATACATATTATAAATAGGAAGGAGGAATCCTCAAACTGAGATTGACTTAAATATATACAATGAAGTATTCATGGGCGAAAAACCGAACAAATATTGGTAGAAGCTAAGAGAACACAAGACTAAAGAGGTATCAAGTAACGTTATTGATGAAAGATGTCAGATACTAAGGTCTCTTAAAGAGAACTCCAATCACGGTGCACTAGAAGGCAAGACACAAAATGTTAGCATTGTGGAAAACTCATCAAATAATTTTTTTAACTTTAAAAATCTTTACTAAAGAGGTGCACGTCATTGAGGTGCTATACACTCTATAATCTTATTTATTTATTTATAAGATAAATTAAAAAGCCTTAACTCTCTTATCACCTTCAGAAAGAAAGGATAAAAAAGCTTAGAGAAATTCTGAAAAAGGTGAAAGTTGTTATTTAAAATGAAAGTTTCTCTTAAAAGATCTAAAAAAATATAAAAAATTTGAATTAATAAAGTGCTTATTATATATATCCATCTACAAATTGATGGATAAAAAAAATTCTAAAATATTTTTTCATTAAGCAATATAATAAAAATGAAGTCAAGCAATTAAATTTTCTGCGATCTATGTAGAAAAGTTTGTAGTGAAGAAACTGATTCTGTTATTAGGCTTTCTTGTGGAGATAAGTATTGCACTACTTGTTTCAACCTAAGAATCAAGAGTTAAAATGAATGCTTAGTATGCTATAATGAAATTCAGCAATAAAATAGTAACGAGGAATTTTAAAACTAAAATCTCTTTAAGGAAAAGTTAATTTAATAGTAGACTGAAACTGAAACTGAAACAAGTGATCTAATTTAAGTTAGTAAAACGGGAAGATAAAATGATTGAGTGACAGAAAGTTAAAGTATCGCTATTACATTCTGGAAAAATAAATACATTATTGACTAAATATTTTCCTATTTAAAGCTTAAGGATTTATGCAAAATATAGCAAGTAAATTAGTACTTTAATAGATATAAATACCAGTTTAATGAATTTATTTTTCAAAATTCTTGGAAAGAAGTGTAGCACAACAAAAATAAAATTGAATGAATGTTTAGATAAATTTAAAACTCTGATGTCTTAAGTATAACTTTAGATGCTTAACGATTAGGAGTATCTCTTTGTGATCAAATTTAGAGAAAGCTTAGTTAGAGTATTAAAAAATACTAGTTATAGTAGAAAAATAATTTAACTGTTAAGCTCTAGAAAATTCAAATATTCAATTGACCTACACATAAGAATATTACCCTACCGGATCTATCTCTATGCTAAAATCTAAAACATGTCTTCTTTTGGAAATTTTAGATAAAAGATTCAGATTTAAAGTTTATTGAGAACTTGGTTCATCTAGAACAAATTGAAATGTATGAAAACTAATAAATAAAGGGAAATTTCTTAATCGACTATTGTTTGAAGTTAAACTTAAAGAGTTTAAAAATAAAAAGCGACTTTGTAGACTATGATGTCTTATAACAATTCCTAAGAATTAAAGGCAATTTAATCGAAAATATTGATATAAATTGGAACAGTCAAATTGATAAATTTATTGATTATTGCCCAAACTTAAAAATAATTGATCTGTTCTAGGTAAAAAGCGAATCAGATTAACTTTTAGAAAAAATGAAAAATAGAGATATTTAAAAATTAGTAATCTGATCAACTATTTTCTCAAGCTAAGCCTTCACTTAATTTTTTTCTTAAGAGTATAGTAAACTTTAAATAGTAACGATTCGAAATTGCTAATTTTTCAACGGTTAAAATTTACATTTAATACTATAAAACGCATAGAAGATTTAAGAGCTTAATTTAAGTTAGTTGAAGCTTATAAAGGGATAGGATTTATAGATTATAGGATAATACGGGCAAAAATATAGTAAGCTATAAATTGAAAATATAAAATAGGTAAAAGATAACGATCTGAAAGTAATTTTCTTATAATGTACAAATCTTAAAGACATCGAATTGAATAGTATAGAAGAATTAAGAAAAGAAACTTTGGAAATAATTAGATTGAACTGCCAGTAGATGAGTCATCTAACTTTTTATAATTGTCAAATTACAGGTGAAAATTGAATTTCTGAAATAGTAAAAGTAAAATAGTTAAGGAAGCTAAATCTTTCTCGATGTAATATTTCAAACAAAGAAGTGATTTAAATATTCCTTAATTGTAATCTCTTAAAAAATCTTAGCATAAATTAAAATGAAAATATTACGCTATCTGATATTCCTTTCGTTGATGAAAATGGATAGAAACTTTCTATATTTAGCAGCTTAAGATAAATAGATATATGAGGATGCATTTAAATAAGCAAAATATAAATAAAATAGTTTTGCTAGAATTTTAGAAAATTAAAGATAATGGGATTAAACGAAGAAAAAGAGATATAAGAATTTGATATAAGTGAGGTTTAAGTTTAAAGGAAACATTGAAATACTTAACTTATTACTTTTACTTTTAAATTTTATAATTTTAAGTTTATTCTATCAAATCAATATTTATTTTCATCTCACTAGTACTAAAATAATACAATCTTAAAATTTTTACTAAACATATAAGAGATAAAATACAAAAGAATTTCTATTATGCAGCTACCAAAAAACTTTTAGAATGAAAGCAGCTAAATTATATACTGAGAAATTTGTAATCTTTAACAATTTCCACGAATTACTTATACAAAGTTAAGAAATATTATAGACAATAAATTATCAGTATACATAAATTTAGAACCTAATCTTACAGTTTTCGTAAGGATCTTTAAGATTGTCTTTTTCCAATTGATAATCTCTATTGTATGTGAGAATATGAGACTTTAGAACATTTTTTAAATGTATGTACTATTCCAATATAAGGGATTGACAATTGGAAAAAATAGGAATTATGACTTAAGGTGTTTCATTTTATACGATCAAGAATATATAAACTCATTTTCAAGGTTTAAATAGGAGTATTTAGATTTATAAATCAAAATATTTCACAAGAAAACTTGAGATTCTAGAATGGAGAAAGCAAAAAGGAAGAAGTTAAAGATGAGTAGAAAAAAAGGAGTAATTAAAGAAAAATGATGGAATCAAGACAAGATTAAAAAGAATTTAAAAGCTTTTACTAACGTCTATAATTGAAGGAAGCAATTCTTGCAGATAAAGACGTAAAAAAATTATTTTAATTAAATTAAATTTAAATTTAATAAATTGGAACATTTTCTGGAATTTCAGACAATTCCTTCTTAAATTTTTTAACATGGATGTGTATTTTTACCTTTTTTAAATGGGGGAGGTTACCACAACAATCGTTCAAGTGGTCTTGCGAAGAGCTTTTATTTATAACTTACTTTTTTCGTTATATATAGTTTATAAATTTATCTGTTCTCTTCTGCTTTTATCGTTTATTTTCCTTCTATATCAGTAATTTCTAAATAAATGGGTATTTGATTTAGAACTCTAATATTATTAATTTTTTCTTTTTCCTTTTAGATTTATTTTTTCATATTATTTATGATTAAATGATATTCTATCTTTAGTACTAATAATGTTTATAAATTAATTAATTAAATTTTTTGCTTTGCTTAATTTATTTTATTTACTATATATTTAATTCTTAATTTAAACAATTTTTACCTATTTTTCAATAGCAAAATTTTCCTTTTATAACTTAATTATAATATTTTAAAGACTTGATACTTACTAAAATTGCTAATTAAAGGAATGAGATATAATATTTGCTTTACTTTTTTCAAGGCAGCTATAAAATCCTTCTTAGAAATTTATAACTAAGAAATTTAACTCTCCTTTCCCCTCAATTTTTCTCTTAATTTCTTTTTTAATATTCTTAATTAGATTAATTGCTTCTTTATGTTTATCTTATTTAATCAATATACAAAATAACTCTCCTTTGTCGCAATTTGAATGAAAATATTCAATTCTCATTTCTCCTTACTAAATTTGTCTTAAAAAAGGGAAGATATGGCTTATTATAAATTAAATACTTTATCTTACATAATTCTTTTAATAAATATGTATTTAGTAATCTGAGACCTTTCAAGTAAGCTACTTCTTAAAGCCAAGAGTATGATATAACGAATATTAAATATTATAACTCTAACTAAGGAAAATTAAATTTTATCTTTTTAGCTTTATCTTTTCTTTTGCTAAGCTTTTAGATATCATAATAATGTCTCTTAGATTTATTGTTAGGCAAGAAATAGTTTAGAAAACTTTTCATATTACTTCCTCTTATTAATTTAAAAGGCAAAATAGCCATGAATATTAGCTTTTCTGTTAGATAGAAGAGATTTATTGCCAGTCTCTCCCTATAAGTATTTATTTATATTTTTTGTAATTTAGTTAAATGAAAATTTGAAAAGTAGCAAATCATATGAATAGTTGCTATATTTAATCATTAAGCTTTATTGTAAGACATTGTCTAGCTTTTTATAAGCACCTTTTGTAGAAAAGCATCTATATCCTTACTTAACATTATTTTATCCAGCCATATTTCTTCTTCATTAATTTGCAAATGATAAAAAAAATGGATTAATCTCTTCGACTCTCAAAGAATTAACTTAAAAACCTAAAGAGAAAAGCGGCAAAAGAAATTTAGAAAAAACAATAGCAACTAGAGGAGTCAAGTTCGTCATCAGAAGGTAAAGTGATGGTAGGATCTATAGAGATAAGATAACCTAAGAACGAATCTGATCAAAAACTTTAAATTTAACTAGATCAAATGTAAAAATTAATTTCAAAGTATGAAGAAATAGCTTATAACTAAGGAGAAAAAATAAGGGAATTAATGAATAACATAGAGGATTAAAACAACGAATTATTAATACTCAGAAGACAGCTCATTCAAAGCAATTTGATAACAGAAGAACAACTCTGAACTTAGTCACAATAAAAGTTTAAATATGACACGAAAATGGAAATAGAAAAAATACCAATAGAATTAAAAACAGAATTGAATCCAGAAAAAGAAATGATTGCTACAAGTTTCATTAAAAGATTAGAAAATATAGAAAATAAATTATCATAAAAAAGAACGAAATAAAGACAATAATACAAACTTTGTTGATGTTGCAAATCAAATCAACATATTTTAAAAAACTGTTGATAATGAAAGAAAATAAACGAATAAGAGCAGAAAAGAACATGGAGATAACTCAATAAACTATGAATAACTCCAACAGGGATCTACAAATAAAAGTTTTTGGCAAGACCACTTGAACGGTTACAGTGGTAACCTTCCACTTAATAAAAAGGTCGTGGATCACACCCACGTTAAAAAAACTGTCCGCAGGAACTGGTTGCAATTCCAGAGAATGCAAAACTCTACTAACTTTAAGTATATTATTATTATTATTAATTTGCAAATGATTGGACTTAAATTTCAATAACATTAAATTTTAGAAAGTAGATATCAAGTTTGTTTTATCACAAGCTGAAAATGATTAATATATTTTCACCATATTTCATATAGTCATAATTATAACTTTAGAAACTGCTAACTCAACAATTTTGTTCCATTAGTATTTCACAATATTTTATAGCCTTGTCTTCCTGTATAATATTTCATTTAGTGATATATTATTTTCATTAATTGATTCCCTATATTTATATTTTAAAATCTTCTTTGATGCAACTTTGAATGAAATCATTTAATATTTAAATCAATTTGCTATTTTTGTTTCGAGTAGAGAAATTAAAAATTATTATAGCTATATTAAGATAATTATTTTAAGTATGTCATAGTTTGTGAAGTTTTGAAGTTCTTGAACAATATCCTTTAGTACTTCATATGTCTTTATATTATAAATATCTAAATTCCCACAAATATATATCTCAGACTGCATTATGGAGTATTGTTTTTATCTTAGATTATACTAGAAGTTATAATATTTATACACGAACACTATTTTCCTTATCCTATGGTTGTATGGACTTGTAAAAGTTTATACTGATCATAAATGAAAATCACTTTGTGCTAACTGGAATATCTTTATTTAAATTCTTTTAGCATTTTTAATAGATTAACTCGTTATTCTATTAGCCTTAACTAAGTATCTACTTCTTTTAACCAGGAGTTTAATGCGGACTTATTTTAAAATAAACGAGAGTATTATTTTAGTAAACTCATAGATGCTTTATTTTTTGTTCTACTCAACTTCATAAGCACAAATTAATTTTTTTTATTCGACACTTGATTTTTTTAATGTTTAAGTTGATTCCATATTTTATTAAATTCCACTATGTAATAGTTGAACTTTAAAACGAGTTTTACAAATGTTTTATCTATAATTATCTGACGAATTTATTCAAATGGGACTTATCTTAATTTTCTTGATTAGACTGATAAAATCATCATAATCGTGATTCGACTAACCAATTTTTTTCTTGGGATTACTAAATTAAAAGAAGAAAGGAATATAAAAAGATAGACCTACTTATCAATTCTCACACTTCAAATTGGATTTAGATTATCCGCAAAATAAATCTATTATTAGGAAAGTGCTCTCCTCTTATGTATCTTTTAGCAATCTTACGTTGTTCTTAATCTAGCTTAACTAATTTTTTTTCTTCCAATGTAATTATTTTAATGATGTTACTTGAAAATTTAGAAGAGGTCTTTTAAGGAAAAGCTTTAACTCCTAATATATAAATTGCATTTTTTTGCTATTATGTTTAAAAAAATGAATTGAATATTCATTTTTTTATAAATAATCATGTATATTTATTTCTTTTTCTCTTTGCATTGAGATAAAATGTTAAATAGGATATAAAGTATATAAAAGACATTGCATATATGATCTTGTGTAACTTTTATTTGCTTATCTTCTAAATGAAACAAAGTTAGACTGGACGCTTTTAATACATGAAAGAGATTATTGGATTAAAGCATTTCTAAAATATCATTTTAACTCATTTTAGGTTCCTTAATCGAGCCTCATTTAGTTTGAAGCTATTGAAAGCCTTATTCTTTAATTGAGCTTGTTTTTCTTACTTAAAATAGCTTGCTTTTTAGATTTCTAAATTTAAAGCTATATTATTTAGTCACTTTATAGAACTCTTCTATAGCTATAATTTATATACTTTATGTAAATTCCTCTTTATGTATAAATATAAAGCTTTATTTTGTAAACTTAGATCAAAGCTAATATATTCAATAAGTAATGATTATCCCTTTTATCATTTTAATAGAATACTTTACAGTTATTAACATTTAAGATACTCTATTAAGGATATTTATAAGTTACGCTTAACTGCTTACTTTTAAAATTTACCTTTTATGAACTGATTATTTTATTTGAAGGCCACAAATTTAAAGAATCGGGTTTATTTATTGCTCTATTTATCAAGGTAACTTTCCAAAGTTAGAGTACATCTCTATAAGTTTACATTAAATAGCTATCCCTATTTTTTTCAATTTATACTCAATACGAATAACTACTTTCAGACTAATCTTTTCTATAAAGGTTCTATTTCTTTCTTACCTTATTAGCCTTTATTTACTCATAAGTAGAATTCAGCTATATTCATTTTCTAGACTCTTATTGAGAGAATTAAGAAGCTTAGCTAGTATTTAGAAGGTAGAAAGTTTGTTATATAGTAGCTAAGCAGATTTAATTATATTCGCAATCTTCCTTATTGAAGGATTTTAATTTGACTCTTGGATAAAATTTATGTATTAGGCACTTATTTGTTAGTTATATATCCTTATACTTTAAGCATCCATTTTTGAGTTACTTACTTATATCTATTTCCTTTATGAGTACTTTAAAATTAAATCCTTTTTTGAACTTTCTAGAACTAATGGATATTTTCCTTTCTTCTGAAGTCCGAGCTACTTCTTATTTTTATCCTCTTATCAGCTTTACTTTGAGCAGTTTTTAAGTAACCTTAGCTGGATATTTTTAAAGTCTGGAATGGAAAAAAATTATATAGTAGAAGATTTAGTGATAAGTCCAATCTAACTCATTTAGAAAAGCCAACTAATGGACAAAGAATCCTCAGCTTAAAAGCAAGTTTCATTTAAGTAAAAAAGTAAATACCACTAAATAGGTATTAGACTAAGCTTATTAACCTCAAGCTATATAAAGAATAATAAAAATAAGAACTAATTCTGTAGAGTTTACGTACTTATAAATCAGGCTAGATTGGGATGAAGTTATTTTAGATAAATTAGGCTTAGGCTTTATGGTAAATGCTTAAGAAAAAGGACAAACTTACATGATCGTCATTTTTGAAAATAAGGAACAGAGAGTATGTTGAAATTTAGAAGCAAGTAGGAAGAAGGATTTTTTGGATATGAGAATATCTATTTCTTAACTCTAATTTTACCTTTTTGGCATTTTAAGTCTTTAATTTCTTATTAACCCTTTTTTTCTTCATAATGATTTGTGAAATTTTTTCGAAAAATAATAAATGGCAACTGAGGGATTCAAATCCTAATACGTTTATTTCAGTTAGTTTTAGCAATAAAATTATCCTAGCTTTTAGTTTTTAGCATGATCTTTCCTTAACATTTCACGGGCATTATTAGCCTTTATGAGGAATCATTTATCTCAAAAGATTCAAACTGGAAAAGAGCCACTCGAAGAAGCAGTGAATAACATCTAAATTGGTTCAATTTTGCACTTTGTTCGCTAAGTTCTTTAAAAAGATGGAAGCTTAACTTGACATTCAAAGGAATTAAATTAAATACATTGGGAAAATTCCTGTTAGGTTCATCTCTAAGAGAATGAATATTATACTTTTCCGGAAACTAAACTTAAAAAGGAAATACGAGGAAAAGTAAAACAATTGGGTAAGCGAAATCTGATTTAATATCATCTGGTTACATTGAAAGTAAATAGAATAGATCATAACCAATTAAAGTAAATCTAGTAGTTTAGTCTGGGTTTAAAAGGAGGAGGTTGTGGAAGTTCCAACCAAAGTATAGCTAAAGATAGCTTAAATTAAAAAGTCAAATAAGAAAAAGAAAATAATGGAAAGCTGTTAAGTAAATAACCTGGAGCAAATGTGCAAGTATTATCGACTTCAGAGTAAAAGATATATTAAGAAGGGTTAAAGCTATTGTAAGAGAGCTTAGACGAGAAAAGCATGGAAAAAGTACTTCAAGGAATCTAAATATTCCAATAAAACAAATTCGCTAATATTAATGATCCTTTATTACTTTCTATTCAATTTGTTGACATCATTTCTAATAAAGTAACAGAAGGTTGGTCTTAGCTTTTAAAAGAGCAAATAGTGAAATACTTACCTGAGTTATTGGATATTCTACTGTAAAAGAATGAGGTAGAAAAAACAGTTGTTAGCAACTAAACTAAAAATGATCTTATTCTTAAAATTAAAGCAGGTCTCAACATGGTAAATAAAGAGAGTATAGGAGGGCCAGAATTAGAATTTGCTCTTAATCGTAGCTTAATGATTTTAGAGAACTTACCTGGTAAAGAAGAGATTGACTACTTTGATACTTTTATTAAAATCATTAAAGTTGCTTAATGGGTAATAGCCTTATCTTTTGGAGTAGGTGCTATAGATACCGAAGCCATGATTATAATTAAAAATGTGTTCTTAAAGGGAAAAGACAAAATCTATGAAAGAGTACATAAAAATATGAATTTAAAGATTCGATGTCTTGAAGCTCTAGCCGTAGAATTAAGCGAAAAGAATCTTTCTTAAGACTTCTTCGAATTCTAATAGATTGCTACAAAAGAAGCTTACGAAGTAAGATTTAGAACTTGCTTTTTGCTTAAAAGTATAGTTAAAAATGTAAAAGTCAGCACAGAATTGAAGCAAAGCTCCTGCAAATTCTTAGAATAATTATGTGAAGATAAAGATTGAAGAATACGGTACTACGCTTTAAAAAACTTGATAGAATGCAGTAATGATAAGATTAGTGAAGCTACTGAAGTTAAAGACAATATTGTCACGAAAAGGACAAATTTCATAAAATAGAACACTAAAGAGAAGTAAGTAATAATAGAGTTATTAACTTCCCCTGAAAATTTAATTGATTTTAAGCAAACAATCGACTAAAATTGACTTGCACTTAAGGGGATTAAAAGCGAAATTTATTAAAACATGATAGATTTTCTAAAAAAGTAAGTATAAGAATATTCGGAATATTATATCAGCTTACTTTGCGCACCTAACTAGGGTTCTTCAGAATATAAAGATTTAGAGGTTGAAATTTAAAACTTTTTAGATAATTAACAGAAAACCGGCTTATTACTACTTGGAAACTCAGGAGGAGGAAAGTCCTTATTTATGAAATTGCTAGCTTTGAAATACTTAACTCAGAAACATGAGTATTTACCTATATACGTATATCTTCCTACAGTTTAAGCTTTTAAGGATAATTTTTTAAAATAGGTACTAAGCAACTGGAGCATTGAAATAAACAATAGACTTATATTCAGAAAAATTTTGTTCTTATTTGATGCGTATGATGAATTAGGGCAATTTAAAAAAATATAAGGAATTAGCGAAATTTAGTAGCAATTTCCTTAGGCAAAGTATATAATAACATGTAGAATCAACTATGCGTTACAAGTTCAAAATTATAGAGAATACTTTTCACCTTACATAAGTGAAAGACCTTAAACAAAGGAGTTAGAAGAGCTATTCATTAAACCTTTTAATATCAATCAAATAGAAAGTTACATTTAACAAGTGTTGAAGAAGCAAAATTAAGAACGTAGCTAAGCATAAAATGAAAACTAAAATTAAAATGAGTAGCCAAGAAACTGGAAGTCAGTAGAAAAAATAATGACTTTTATTAAAAGTATTCCAGGATTAATAGAAATATTAAATAATCCCTTTTTATTAAACATTTGTTTAATGGAGGAGTCAATAATAGAACATTTAAAAGGTGGAAATTATAAGTAATTAAATAAGTCAGTAATATATAAAGTTTTCATAGATTAATGAAATATAAGAACATAATAAAAGTTGTAAGGATAAGATTAAGTAGCTTAAGAAATCGACCGAAAGCTAGAACTATTTGAAGACATATAAATAAAAGCATCATGGTAGCTATTAACCGGTTAGGTTAATTGGGAAGGGTTTAAGAAAATAAAAGAAGATTGAATAGAATAACTGACTAGTAGTTAAAATCATATAGGATGCTTGATTTAAATAAAAGAATAGAATGAAGCAAAAAGGTTTGAGTTTATGCATACCTCTATTAGAGATTACTATGTAGCAAGAGATATAGTAAATTTAGCCTAAAATATATAAAATAATTTAAATTCTATAGATAATCACAATTTAAATAAGTATACTATAGTGGATAATAAGGAGATCTAGTAATTTATTAAAGAAATCAATAGTTCAAATGAAATCTAATAAAGTTTATTGGAGATAGTAAAGTAGACAAAAATAAATAAGAATTTGAAGCAGGCAGGAGCTAACTGTATAACTATATTGAATTGGATGGATTATCAGTTTATTAAGGAGAATCTTTCGGATATATAAGTAGCTGAGGCAGATTTGAGTGATTCGGTCTTTGATGGATGTGATTTGAGTAATTCGAATTTAGCTTAAGTAAATTTAAGTAGAGCTTGGCTAAGAGGTTGTAATTTTAATGATGCAAAAATGAGTTAAGTAAATTTCGGATAAATGCCAACATTAGATGATCATGCACAATCTGTTTTATCAGTAGCAATAACAAGTGATAATAAGAATATAATATCAGGAAGTGATGATAAAACAATAAAAGTCTGAGAGATTCAGACAGGAAATCTAATTAAGACATTATAAGGTCATACAGGAACTATTTCATCAGTGGCGATATCAAATGATAACAAATATATAATCTCAGGTAGTTGAGATATAACAATAAAAATCTGAGATATGTAGACAGGAATCATTCTAAATTCATTAAAAGGACATACTGATACTATAACATCAGTGGCGATAGCAAATTATTACAAGTAGATAGTATCAGGAAGTAGGGATAAAACAATAAAAATATGAGATATATAGACAGGAAATTTAATAAAGTCATTAGAAAGTCATACTCACTAAATTGAGCAAGTAACGATATCAAATGATAATAAGAACCTAATATCAGGAAGTAGTGATAAGACAATAAAAATTTGAAATTATGAAACAGGAAAACTACTTAATACTATAGAAGGTCATACTTCTAATGTCTTATCAGTATCAATAACAAGTAATAATGAAAATATAATATCAGCAAGTAGTGATAAAACAATAAAAATCTGAGATTTGTAGACAGGAAATATACTTAAAACATTAGAAGGCCATAGTGGTGATGTTTACTCAATTGCGATTTCAAGTGATAATAAATATATAGTATCAGGAAGTTATGATAAGACAATAAAAATCTGAGATATGTAGACAGGAAATATACTAAAGACATTAGAAGGACATTCTAATTCTGTTTTATCAGTTGCAATTACAAATGATAATAAGGAAATAGTATCAGGAAGTTATGATAAAACAATAAAAATTTGAGAGTTCTAGACTGAGAATATTACTAAACCTTTATAAGATCATTCGAGTTCTGTTACATCCTTGGCTATAACAAGTGATAAAAAACTTTTAATTTCAGGAAGTGACGATAAAACTTTAAAAATCTGAGATTTTTAGATAGGAAATCTTCTTAGAACTTTATAAGGTCATACTCATTTTGTAAACACAATCGCTTTAACAAGTGATAATAATAATATATTGTCAGGGGGTGACAAAACAATAAAAATCTGAGATATGCAGACTGGAAATCCATTAAAAACCTTAAAAGGTCATATTCATATTGTTTCATCAGTGGTGATAACAAATGATAATAAGTATATAATATCAGGAAGTAATGATAAAACAATAAAAATTTGAGAAATATAGACAGGAAATTTACTTAAAACATTAGAAGGTCATACTCATTTTGTTAATGCGATTGCGATAACAAATGATAACTAGCAACTAATTTCAGGAAGTAAGGATAAAAAAATAAAAATCTGAGACATATAGACAGGAAATTTACTTAAGTCCTTAGAAGGTCATACTGATACTGTAACATCAGTGGCGATAGCAAGTTATTAAAAATAAATAGTGTCAGGAAGCCGTGATAAAACTATAAAAATCTGAGAAATTTAAACAGGGAATATACTTAAGACATTAGAAGGCCATACAGAATCTGTTAGATCAGTGACAATAGCGAGTTACAATAAATAGATTATATCAGGAAGCGAAGATAAAACAATAAAAATTTGAGATATGCATACAGGAAATCTACTTTAGACCTTATTAGGACATACTTCTTTTGTTTTATCAGTGGCAGTAACAAGTGATAATAAATAAATAATATCAGGAAGCAATGATAAAACAATAAAAACTTGGGAAATGGAGACGAATAATAATCAAACAACTTTTACATTCAAGAGGATGACAGGAAGAAATGGATTGAGAATACATGAATGTACATTTGAAAGAGTGCAAATTGAGGAAGAAAGGAATAGAAGATTGATACATGACAAATACATTTCATTAAATTGAGAATTAGAATTAAAAAAGTAATCTAAATTAAATAGTGTCAAAAATGTATTTTAAATTTCTTAAATTAGAATAAGATTAATAAAAGAACAATAAAATAATTAAAGAAAAATATCAAGTAAGTTTTAAATAAAGTCAATAACGCAATAATCAATAGATAATGTATAAAGACAAAGGAAAGGAAAAGAAGAAATAATTAAAAGCAAAATTAACTTAATATAAGAGTATTTATGGTAAAATAAAAAAATTTAGCTATAATATAACATAATTAATTAATGAGAAAGATATTAGTAAGAAGAAAAGAGGATTTTTTATATCAATTAAAAAGTTTGAAAGATAATAGAGGAAGAGCAAGAGAGATGAGCAATTAGTATAGTGATAATAAAGTAAATAAAATTTAGAAGTTATTATGGAAATATGTAAAAGAAAAATATAATAAAAAAATATTGAAAAGAGAAAAAATAAGTATAAAAAAGAATATATAAAATGAAAAATAAAATTTTGTTTAGCGAAATACTAATAATATAAATTTAACATGTTTGGAACATGACCAACTTAAGCTTTTCATGTTTTAAAATAACTATTTATTCTCTTTTTTTGTTTTATCATATTTATCCTCACATCTACTCACTCTTGTTGATCTTTCGTTTTCCTATATTTTTTAAATGCAATTCTTTCTATTGACTTTATCATAAAGAGCAACAAAAATATATCGATGATTTTTTATAAATTTAAATTAGTTTTTATTTTTTATTCTTTTGTATCTTCAGCAATTCAAATATGTACGACCAAATTTCTTCAAATTTTGCATTTATTATTTTTCATTTTCCTTATTATGAAAATTTTCATATTTACTCAATCATTTTATTTTATTTTATTTTAATCTGTTATCTTCTTTTTAATTTTTCTACTTATCAGTTAAAAATCCTCTTAATATTTTAATTCTTAATTAGGACATAAACTATTTAATTAGATCTCATTTTAAAAAATTTTATCACTTCTTTTATTTTTCCTACCTTATAGTAGACTTATTAAGATTTAAATCTAGTTAAAGTTCTTTATTATAATTGCTTTTGAGCTCAATCCAAAGTCTTCTGAAGCTTACTACAACTAAGAAAACTTTCTATTTTTTTGAGAAATATTGGAAAAGAGTTTATGTTGTAACCTATCTTTTCTTCGTTTCTTTCCAATTCCTTAAAAAGGTTTCTTTTTGTATTAAACTCGGAAAGCTTAAGATCTAGTTCATCGCCTAATATTAGCATTAAAATTAATCTTAATTGTACCCAGCGCATTAAGAGAATCTTCCTTGCCATTTTATGCTTATTTATATTTCTTATTTAGTGAATAAAATGCTTAATTTATCTACTGGGTTATTTTAAAGTTCTTATTACAGAATATCTTGATATCATAAGAATTTCAAAACTTTGAATCAAAAAAATTAATGCTTCATAACTAGACAATATTTCATTTAATTTAACTAGCTTGTTAAACGAAATTTCTGGAACTTTAAGAGGCCTTTTAAAAAGAACCAATCAAGTCAAATAGTCATACAATAGCATTCCTAATCTTTTTAGTTTTTACCTTGCTAATTTATCGAAGCTCTTAATTAAATATCCATGTAAATCCATCAAATTAGCCTTTTATATAAAAAAATACTTTAATTTTTTCAATTCGCTAAATATAAATAATCAGCTACTTTATCTAAAATAAATTTTGTCTTCTCTTTCGATCTTGTTGATATTTATTATTTAAATAAAAACTTCCAATTATTTAAAATAATACTTAAAAAATTAACAGCCTTTTTCCAAACATTTATATCTTCATACTTATAAACTAGAGTTTCTTTTTTAAATTGCTTACTATTAAAATAAAAAAACTTTTTCAAGAAAATTTATTTTATTGATTTTTCATTAATCTTAAATTTTTTAATTTTAGTTATATCTATAATATCTCATTTTCTTGCTCAATCTTTTTTCAAATTTACATTTTTTATTAATAGCGTATATACATAATTGTTATAATATTTATTTTATTCTTGATTAATAAGTTTTAAATTTTATTTTATTTTTGTCAAATTCAAAAAAGTAAACATTTACTTGCCAACATTTTTTGTTTTCTTCACTTATTAATGTATTGTTAAAACTACAGTTCTTTATCTTAACCTCCTTCTTTGTATATTACTCTTTTCAATTAATTATCTTTATTTACTTATAAAATTCTTTCTTACCTTCTCCTATTATTCTTATATTTTGACTAATAATCTCTAGATGTTCCATTGTAGTATTGTATTATCTGCACTTCCTGAAAC
Organism: Loxodes magnus; assembly: GCA_946699065.1. Lineage (NCBI taxonomy): Eukaryota > Ciliophora > Karyorelictea > Loxodida > Loxodidae > Loxodes > Loxodes magnus. The sequence continues at coordinate 321,020 of CAMPDV010000179.1, forward strand.
GATTCATTTCTGGTCATTTGATATCACTACAGATTAAATAGTTTATGTATGTCCCTTCAGAGTAACCTTCAACTCACCACTTGCAAAGTCCCATATTTTTATCATTTCGTCTCTACTTCCAGAAATGATTCATTTTTGATCACTTGATATCGCTACAGATAATACTCAATGGGTGTGTCCTAATAAACTTCTCTTTAGCTCATCGCTTGTAATGTCTCATATCTTTATCGTACTATCTTTACTTCCTGAAATTATTCATTTCTAGTCACTCGATATTACTATTGAGTTTACATAATCCAAATATCCCTAAAAAGTTTTCCTTAACTAACCACTATAAAGATCTCATATTTTTATAGTTTCATCTGCACTTCCAGATACTATACAGCTATTAGCATTAGATATTGCAACAGATATTACTCTATTAGTGTGTCCCTACAAGGGTTTAGCTTAACCAAGGAAAGTATTTGTCATATTTGCATTGTCAAACATGCATTTTGTGATGTTAGCTTTCCATAAATTAACCTCTTATAGATCTGCATAGCTAGAATCACATTACTTAAAATATGATTAACTAAGATCCGCTCCCTTTATTTTTATTTCTCTAAAATCTAATTTTTCAAATTTGTAATCTAGATAATTCAACAATGTTATTGCATTGGCAGATGCTTATACTACCTCATTACTACTCTTAGATACTTTTATAACTTCTATCAGTTTTTACTCTATTTTATTAAGGTAGTTATATTATTTCATTAGATGCTGTTGTGTTTTATTCATCCTATTTTTATTCTTCAAAATTTGCAGAATTTTGAATACAATTTTCTTCCTTTCTGTCTTATTGCTTAATCAACTCTTGCAATTATAATTTTACTGTCTCTAAATCTAATCTATTTTAAGGCTCTTATTACCAAGATCCTCTAATTATTTAGGCAAATATTTTCGGTCAATCCGAAGAAATTTCTTCTCTTAATCCATTTTAAACTTCTATTATTAGAAAAAATTCATCTGTTTGCTTAAAAGGAGTTTTTCTTGCTGCTATCTCCCATAATACCACGCCTAATGCATATATATCCGATTATCTGGTATATTAAGGCTAAGTAAGAAATAATTCTGGAGCCATCCAACGAGTTTTTTCATAAATTAAAGATGTTGCTAATGATTTGGATTCTATCTTGACTTTTGCTAAACCAAAATTAGTGATTTTAGCGTTTTTTTAATTGTCTAATAGTATATTTCCCCTTTTCAATTCTCTATGAATGATGTTTAACTTATGAATATATTCTAACCCTAGAACTATATTTAAACTTATTTGGTGTCTCAACTTTCATTAAATTTCTTCTTAATTTATTAAATATTCGTGAAGTGATTGTTACATTAACTCCATAATCAAACTTATTGGAGAGAGACAGTATCCATAAAAAACTATGACATTTGCATGACGCATTTTCTTTAATGTCTACAACTCTTAAAAGAACTCATTATCTCTAGGATAACCTATGTATAACTCTTTTATAGCTACATCAATACTTTCCTATCACTTTCCTTTATAAACAACTCCAAAGTTTCCTCTATCTATCTCCCCTCCCTTTTTTAAATCTAAAGACGCGATGATGAAATCTTATTCAACGTTGGATTTCATTTATAGTATATAAAATTAACTCTTAGAAAGAAGTAAAATGACAGACTTAACCAAAAAATTAAATTATTTATATTGGTTTTATTTAAATTGAAATAAGCTAGCAATCTAGATATATAAAGATACCAATCTCTTTATTTAAATTATCTAATTATACTTATTAATATTAATATATCAATTATTATTTCCATTTAACTCTAAAATATATATTATATATTAATATTATAATATATGCATAGTCTAGGTAACTAGAAAGACTTTAAAATATGAAAGTAACTTTTAGTATATTTTCTTTTGATAATTGGATATGAAACATTGATAATTAATTAATTAATTATCAATTTTAAATATTTCTCTTCCAAGGGAGGAAATTCCTTCACAGCTAAATGGCTCAGGGAACTCTCTCGATGCACATAACGCAGATATCTTAATGCTTAATTCAATAAACTTCAGACAGAAAGTTCCATAACTATAGGCCGATAAACTTCAAGGTTCTAGTAAGATGGGTTAACCAAGAAAATTTTGTTCCTTTGCTGAGATTGACTCTATCCAGAGACCTTCAAAGAGAACAGACAGGATAGGGTATTTTCGGTTTAATTAGGTTTATTTTAAAATATTATAAATAAGTTCTAATTAAAAGACATTTTCTTTTAAGTTACTTCTATCTTAGTTATTTTATTTCTCATTTTAAATTATATAATTTAAAATATGGATGGTGAGTCCCAAGCTAGTTCTTAGTTTGAGAATCAACATCAGAACACGCGAGTCTTATTCTGTAGTCCGCGTCTCAGGAACTCTCCTATTCTTTATGCCGGCAACTTGGATAAAAAATGGCATAACTGAGACAAAATTTAACTAAGATTTCTTAATTATAGAAGACTACTCAAGACTGTTCATTTGTACAAGAATGAGAACTTTATAAGAGCTCCAACTCCGGCCTTCAACGGTAACCACAAGATTAAGAGAAGAAGGTTTCAAATTTTTGAATCAAAACAAGGAGAAATGAAGCTTAAGAATTTTTTATGTAAAAAACATTAATCTGTGGATAGTCTAAAAATGGCAGATCCACATTAATTAAATTATTATTATTTTATAATTAAATTCTTTTAGCCTTATACTTCTTATTATCCTTATTTAAATATTAAATAAATAAAAATTAATTTTTATCTATTTTCCTTTTTTACATCAGAGCTTTCTTTTTTATTAGATTCTATTTACCTTTCAAAATATTATTATTTTTTACTTTTATCTTTATTTAAAACTTTTAATTTAAATTGTCCATTTTTATTTTATAATTTCAATATATGCTGAAATAAAATAAACTAATTTATTCCTTATAAATTTCCTTTTTTTAAACGCGAAATATTTTGATTTTGTTCATTATAAAAAAATTTAACTTTTTTTATAAGTGCCAAAATATTCAATTTTTAACAAATAACCTTTATTTTTTTGAGTTTGAGCAATTTAAATTTATGAAATATTTTTAAATATAATTGATAAATTGAATTTCCAAACATTTCATTCTTGGGGTTTTGTTTTTCCTTCTTAAGATTTTGTTTTCATTAAGTCCCACAAATTCAAAATTTTTTGTATTTTTATGAAATAAAAAGCATTCACTGAGTTTAATTTAGTAGATAGAGATTTAGCTTCTTGTATCCATATTTTTACTTTCTAGTCATCATTAATTTTATTATTTTTGTAAGTGTAAAAATCCATTTTTTTCGTTTATTAAGAAAGTTTAATCTTAGGAAATAGTTTCGATTTTTTAAATGATATTAAGAAAAATTATGAATCAGCTCATAATAAAAATAGTCTAGAGAATAATAAACTAAAATTTAGGTAATCAAGAAGAGAAAACAATAGATGAAATTTAATATAAGTGAAGATCTCAATTTTCATATTCTCAAAGATTATTTATATTTAAGGAGCTTAATGAATATTAAAAGTCAAACTAAGTTATTAAGTATAGCAAAGATGAAAAATAAGAGTGTTCTTTTATTTTAGTAAAAATTAAAGGAGAAAGTTGAATCGGAAAATATTTCTACAAATAAAATAAAAAAATACTATTTATTCGAAAAGATGAAGGATATTAATTGAACCAATTTAGCAAAATTAGCAATAAATAGATATAAATAAAATACTCTAAGAAGATAACGAAATAAAGTCTTAATATTAAGATCTTATTTAAGCTAAAAAAACTAAAAGTAATTGGAATAATTTTTAGACTATATAGAATGAAGGATAATTAGAATTTATGAATTCAAAAAAGGTATTATTTTAAAACATAATATAATAAAATGGATCCTTTTAAGAAGGGTTTTTTCACCTCCTACTCTAAGTAGGAGAGAAAAACAGAAAAGTTTATTTTCTAAATCACGTCTTAGCTTTGATTAGAATTTTTTCCTTCTTAATTAATAATAATAGAGGAGAAAAATGAAATATAAATTGTTAACCAAGCAACTCTTCCATTTCCCCTTAAAGACAGATAGGAAAATATTATAAACTTTCAATGGTATAAACAGAAATACCTTCGCAAAAGAAAATTACGGAAGATGAGACCAGTGAAGAAAGTTCGTTGCTTATGAAGATTGGATGACCTAACAAAGAGCAAGCACATAGAATGGACTAGAAAAAAACACAAAAAATGGTTTTTTGAATAATAAAAAACTTCATAAAAATGGAAAAAGTTGGAATAACTCCAAAAGGATATTGATTTTCACGCTATCGACTTAAATATACACACATCCTATAATATTCCAAGGAGTAGTGTGAATCTAAGATGGTAGAGCTTGACCAAGATCTAATACAACTACCAAAGAAATATATTTATTGAAGCAAGAAAAGATAAAAAAACCAAGAAACAAGAGTGAAGAATATAGAAATAGTTTTACATAAAATGAAATAATAATAAACTTTATGATCAATAAGGAATCCTAAAGGAAATAGAAAGAGTTTAAACAAGTGCAAAAAACTTTCAAAAAGAAATGTTACATCTGTAGTAGTAGCTCATCACATCCCTTAAGAAACCGTAAATAAAATAAAAAAATCCACAAGAAGATTTTGAAAGACCTTACCATTTTTTATCCAGCAAACAAAGAAAAATTATGGAAGAAGAAACTTAATTAATAGAAGTTATCTTAGACTTAGAATTTAACTAGTTTTAAAATAGGGAGTTTGGAATCTGATCACTAAGGGAAGAGAACTTATAAAATAATTAAAGTTTCGCTAGCTAAAATAATAAGATAAAAGCATTTGAAATTAAACTTCACATATTTGTAATTATTTGTATGATAATAAATTCTTAGCGTTTATGAAATATCCCAAGAATGAGACAATAAAGGTATATGAATAAAGCAAAGTATAAATAATAAATTAATTAATTAATTAATTTCGACTAAAAAAGTTTTTGAACCGGAAACTCCTTTCCGATTGCATGACCCGAAGCTCTCTTTTTATGGAATAACGGGGATATCCTGTTGTGCTCCAGGCACAGTTGCTAAGGAGCTCCATCGCTATGAGCAGCCAGGCTTCAAGCCCCTACCAAGAGCGGATAATCTCAAAGAAGCGTTCCCTTCAGAAAATGACTCTGACCAGGGACTTTCTCAGCGACAGGAAAGGAACTTGTTCCTAGCCATAAAACCAGAAAGTGTTGTCACGAAGGTCATTCTCAGCTCCCACCATCTTTTCAATTATTAAATAATAAATTAAGAATGAAAATATATCATAATAATGTGGAATTATAAATATAAATACATATAAGTATAAATATAAGCATAAAGTATTAAAATTAAGAATATATTTATTAATTTAATGATAAGTAAAAATTATAATTAAATAAATATACACATTTAAATTAAATAAAGCCAATAATAAATATTCATCATCAAGTGCATATGAGAAGAAAATATAATAGAAATATATCATAAAATTATATAAAAGTATATTGCTAAAGTTAGAATTAAGTCTAAACTAAAGTTTTAAAGTTTCATTTAAAAAAGTAACAAGACTTCTAAAATAGAGATAAAAATAAATTTTATTTATTTAAATTCATTCTTAATTCTTAGATCTAAATATCTTTTAAAATTTAATGGTTTATTGATATTAACTTTGTAATTCTTCTGATTCATTTTCTTCTTTGAAAATTATTTTTAAAAGATAAAAATTACTCTCCTTGATTTAGAAAAATAGCAAAAGCTATTAATTTGACTAATAGACTGAATATAATTAATCAAGCGTATATTTTCTAAGCTATTAATTGTCTAGTTTTAAATAGTTAAATTACTTTAACTTTCTCTTATGCCTCTTATAGCTTATTAAGTATTTTTATTACAATTATTAATATTATATAATAAAATGGCATCTAAGAAATAATTAGTTTAATTAAATCTACTAACTAATAATAAGATACATTAATTGAAATTTTATCTTTATAGACTGAGAATAAAAAGCTTTGGTATGCAATGTAGCAACTAATTTAGCAAATAAACATCCTAGATATGGAAATCAACTCCCTCCAAAATGATAATAAAATACTGAATACAGAATTTAGCTTAAAAATCTCAACACATCTATTAAATCAAAAAATTAAAAGGAAAGAAGTATCGTAGCTTCCTGATATGATCCAATTCTGGTCACTTGTTACAGTTATTGAATAAACTGCATATGCATGTCCAGTCAAAGTTCTCATGCAGGTTCCACTCAGAAAATCTCATATCTTTATTGTTGTGTCATAACTCCCTGATATGATTCATTTCTGGTCCCTTGTTATAGCTACAGATACAACTGCGCTCATATCTTCTGTCAAAGTACTTTTGCAAGTTCCACTCAGAAAGTCTCAAATCTTCATTGTTCCATATGATATACCTGCTATGAAATGGTTTTTATCAGGGGAGAATAGAATGGAATTGACATAATCAGAATGAACTTGAATTATATGGGGGTCATCGGTTTGAATGGAGGTAAGTGTAGCATTATCAATATTATAATTTATGAACTTTGTATTTCTGAGTTTTGCGAACTTGAGGTCAGAGTTGGTGAAGTTACAATTATTGAAGATTATATCTGATAGGTCTGCCTTTGTCAAATTCAAGTTTTAGAAATCCAGATAGTTAAAATTATTGTTTAAGTTATTCAAAAATGTTATCGCATTTGTTGCGGCTTATTGTAAATCCTAAGATTTCCTTGCAAAATCAAATACTTTTAATAACTTCAATCTTAACTCTTAATCATTTATCGAACTTAGCCTTAATAATACATCGTTTTGCTCTATTAATCCTGATTTATTCCATAGATTCTATCTCAAGCCTTAAAGTGATATTTTCCCTGCTTTGAAATTATTAAAATATAACTATAACTAGTCACTACTTATATTATTAAAATCATACAAGATATAACTAACCTCGATTGGCTACTCTTTCATTATCTTTTCATTTTAATTCTTTTTAAGCTACTTTAATTAATTTTCCTAATACTTTTATTACAAAATTTTTCAACTAATGATAACGTTTCTTTCATAGTCAATATCTTACTTTTTGACTGTTCTTTGAGGAAAGTAAATACATTGAAAAATAATTCTTATGTTATGAGTCTTAAATTATTTGTATCAAGATTTTATATTTAACTCTATTTAAAATCTTTTATATCTTTGAGTATTTAATCAAATTATTCTTAATATTAGCTTTTGTCTCTTTTAATAATTAGATTTTTATTTACATTTTACTATTATTTTTACATTTCCATTGCTTTACTTAAGTTATTAAGACTAACTAATAACTATACTATTTAACCACTACTTCTTTTATATTCTAGTAATGATATCTTTAACATTTAATACATAACTTTATCCTATATTAACTTAAATTGATTTTAACTATCAAACATAATATTTATTACTATTTCTTATTAAGCTTATTACTTTCATTTAAATCCTATAGCAGCTAGATTTACTCTTTTACTTATACAGAATTAACTTCAGTATTTTATTTATAATCCAGATTATAAATTTGAGCTACCTAGTTATTTAATTGTTCCAGCTTTATTTAATACTACTTCTATTTTTTTGCAATACATCATTTAATTAAGTTTCCAGGCTTTCTTAATACACTTAAAACATGAGATACAACCACAAGGAAACGATTTAGCTATTCTTTTGTCTTGATCATAGGATTTTAATCAGTTTGGACATTATGAAAAATAGATTTATAAAAATAAAGAATAGTTTATAATAGAAACTACTTACTATAAAATTTAAAACTATAGAACATACATTATAAATACATTTGCTCTATCTAACTAAAACATATAAATTAATAACTATATTTATATTATACATTAATATTATCTTTCTAAACTAGTAATATTCTTAATTTAAAAGTATTTAAATTTAATAAATAATTAAGAAATATTATTATAGAGTGAGTAGCACCTTATTGATGTGAGCACTTTCAATATTAATATTTAATATTAAAAAAAGTGTTTTCATACTTCTTATTGTCATTCTATTCCTCCAATGAGTCACATTAGCTTCTCCAAATGGGAAATCTGCTTATTAAATTTATTCTTTAATTTTGGAACAAATGTTCTAGTCTTCTTGAATAAGATCCAAATAAGAAATTAATTACTAAGTCATTAGTAGGCCTGTCATTCAAAATTTCATACTGAAAGTGAGAACTCTTTGTCAAGTTAGACCTGTCTTTTCCAAGCTTGCCCATCCTTCCTCGTAGTGGCATCTAGTGAGAGATTACTCGCATGTAGTATAAATTGCACCAGATTATCTACAAATTCTCCAGACCGCGATTAGCATCCATATTTTACATATATAATATCTTTCCTTTTTATAATAACATTTAAGAAAAAAAGGAAGAAAATTATATCTAAGAATTAAAAATAATAACTCTATAAATAATTTTTATTACTTTTTTATAAGCTTTTTTACTTCTAACAGTTGCAATAATATTTAATTTAAATTTATCTTTTAAGATCAAATATTTTGCTTATTACTATTATCTTTTTATATTTAAAAAGTTACTTTTGCTTATTGGATAATTTAATAGTGAGGAATAATCTTCAATGAGATACTAGAAAGCTTAGGAATAAAATACCCGTGGCGTTAAAATTCATATTGAATTTTTTGACATAACTAAGAGAGAACTCAGGAAGTATTTAAATTCTAGAACAAAATGAAGAATAAATGAAAGAACTACATTATTAATAGGAATTTTTTGATGATAATCAAAGAGAAAAAATTAAAAGCTGATAAAAGAAGTGTAGCTGGGAGTTTCTAAAACCATATTTTCTTCCTATATAAAATATAATAAAAAACATAATAAATCATATAATGAATAATGTTGAATGTATATAATTTAATTTAAAATAAAAAAACAAACTTAAAAAATTGAATTATAATAATAGGTTAAATTTAAATAGATATAATAACTAAATTATCTCTAAAATCTTAGTAATATAAGATTTCAAATTTTTTTTCGTTAAAGAGAACTAATTCCTACCTATAATTATAAGTATTATTTCTTTTCATTTTAATATCCTTTTTTCCCAATCTTCAGTATTTTTTTTGAATCTAATAATTTTTTGTCTCCTTTAATATGATTACTTAAATGACTTGCAGATAATCATCTTTTCTATCTTAGTTTTTATCTACTGACTTTTCTTTTCTTTATTTACACCCTACTATCCCTCCAATCATGCAATCTAATTTTGTTAAAAATTGGCTACTACTTTATTATATATATATCAAATGGATTTCGGCCGCGTCAGCCAAACTAGTAGGCAATCTGGTGCAGTGTATATTGCATTACGAGTAATCTCGCACTAGATGCCACCACGGGGGAAAGGTGGATAAGCTCCGTTGAGACATACATAACTTGCCCCGAGGGTTCTCTCTAGCAGTATGAAAGTTTGACTGACAGCCTTCTAATTACCGACTTAATAACTATCTCTTATTTGGACCTTATTCAAGAAGACTGAAGCATTTGATTCAAGATTTTAGAATAATTATTAATAAGAAGATTCCTCATTTGGAGAAGCTGACATGACTCATTGGACCTCTAGAATTTTAGCAAGAAACATGAAAACATTTTCTTAATATTAAATATTAATATTGAAAGAGCTGCGGGCCAATGAGGTGCTACGCGCTCTATAATAATTTTTATTTATTTATCCATTTTATTTTTCTGTCTAGACTTTTTTCTGTACATAAATGATAGATTAATTATTTTAATTTTCTTTATTTACTTAAACAGTTTTAATTCTAGTTTATGTGACATTATTTTTGAATCAGTTTCTTCATAATCCTTAGATTCAATCATTTTTTATTTCTAATATCTCGTAAGCTCATTGCATTTTTTGATAGTAACTATACATTATTCAATAATAAAAAATAACAGAAATAATTTATAATACTTATGTTTCCAATTTTCTTTATCTTTCTTTAAAATTTGGAATTGCAATTTGAGTAATTTCTACTAATTATTTTAATTTTAATATTATGAATTTATATAAAGATATTATATAAGAATATATTCCTAAGAAACTAGAAAAAAATATGTGTTTTCAATAGCCATAAAAATTTAATTATTTATAAATCTTAAAATTTGAAAATGTGGATATTATTTTGATCATTTATGACTATGAAATTTTAATAAAATTAATTATAAAATAATTTTACACTCTAATTATTTAGAATTTAATGCTATCTTTTATTGAACTGATGCTTTTTATAGTATTAATTATAAGCAAAAATTTTAGTTTATGATTATTTTGAAAAAACTTCAAAATTAGGATTTTAGTTATCTTAAAAATAAGCATTAAATTTGATTAAGCAATAAATTTAGGAATTATTATTATTTCTTTTATTTATTACTTTTTAACTTTTAGAGTTTGAGAATAGTTTAGCCTCCCTGTGTTGCATTATCTGAATGGCCTCTTGAATGACTTTACGGGGTATTCTGCTGATCAGTTTCTGCTAACAGAGACCTCTATATTTACTGAATGCGTATTTTATGATAATAATTTAAGTCCTAACCGAAGCTGGATAATTTCAGATGTGTTTACTTTTAAATCTTGGATCCAACTAGGGATTTATTTAAGGAAAGAGGTATAATCAGACATTTAAAAATCTTGTTTCCGCCTTTCTTTTAATTATCTAATTTTTTTAATAATAATAATAAATTATAACTATACTAAATTTAATTTGATTCATCACTAATAAATGTTTAAGTTATTACATTAATTTCACTAATAAAAAAACTTCAAAGTCTTCTTCAATTTTTTGTTACATTATAACGTATATACCAATGCTTTTTTGCCTGTCTTTATTTTAAGTTTTTAGCTAAAATTCAGATTATTGCTGAATATTTAATAATATTGATGTCTTTAGAATTATTCAAATTTCGTATAAATATTTTTCATTTCGTATAATCAACTATAAATGTTGCCCCTACGAATAACATACAGCTTTTTACATTTATTTTAGAACTTATAATTTTATGTCTTTTGTTTTATTTAAAATCCCAGCAGAATCTTACAAAATTCCAAATTTTTACTTTGCAATCATTTGAGTATTTTTTCCTCAATTCTGTCTATGCAAATTTTGTTTCAACGTCCATAGGATTATTTGGAATAAGCTTTTCAAAAATAAACTTTCTGTAATCTTGACAAATTGATAATCTTTTATTCTTTTTATTCAAATCACATATAAATTTATTTCATACAAGTATAACTATTTAATTCGGTTTAAAATTTTTTTTCATACTAGAAATTAATCTAAAAAATAGCTTCCTAAGCATTTGCAATTACAATGTAAGTTATTTAATTCCTCCATATATACTCAGAAGTTTAAGAGAATCATTTATTAAAATTATTCTGGTTATGCTATGTTATGTTATGATTTGTGAGAAATCACACGAGAAAGTATAGCCTTTTGTTTATATATAATAATTAATTCCTAATATATTTAATAAATATCTCACTGTTAAATTAACCATATAAATGCTTTTCCTATAAATAATAAAAATACAAGTTTTATTATCTTTAAAACTAAAAGTCAAAATTAGTTTTTACATTAAAAGCTAATTTGCCTCCTAAAATAAGCTATTATATAGTGCTTTTCTATTAAATAAATATAAAATGCTTTATCATATTTGTAATCATTTAAAAAGTCTTATTTTAAGGAAAAATAAAATCTTTGAGTGTTAAGAAATAAATTAGAACTAAGGGGAAAAAATCAGAGAATTAATGAATTTCATAGATGATCAAAATAATGAATTGTTAATAATTAGAATCAGTTAATCTAGAATAGTTTAGTAATGGAGTAATAGTTATACTAATAGTCTCAAACGAATCTTTAACAAATGCAAGAAATTATTATTGAAAAGGAGTTCACTTAAAAAAATGCTCAAGAAAAACAGAAAGATGAAAAAATTTAGCAAGACTTAATAAAATGAATAAATCAGCTTGAAAAAAGTATTTTAGAAAAAACCTTTGAAAAATAAATCAAACAATGTTGGTATTGCAATTCAGCTGAAATTATTCGAAAAATTGTGATGGCTGAAAACAAATCCAACAAAAAGAAAAATTAAGAACGTGAAGGACGCTTAAAAGACTCGATTTCCTGAAACAGGAATTTATAAAGAAAATTATTTCTGGAAAATCCGAAAGTTTTAGTGGTTATCTCCCACGTAAAAAATTCGGTCTTGGTATCCGTTCACGTTAAAAAATGGCAGCAGGAAACAGGTTATGATTCCAGGTATTGCAAGACTTTTAAACTTTAAGTTTATTAATATTTTTTTTATAAATTTAATTAATTAATTTTAATAATAAGATATTTACTTAGATTTATAAAATTAATTGAAAAATCTTTTAGTTCAAATTTAAACTTTCTTAATAATATTCCCTAAACTAAAATTCATAGGTTTGCAATTACTATCTTTCTTTATTTTTAAATATTTCTTCATTTTATTTTCTAATTTAAAGTTTATCTTATTTAAAGAATTTCTCAGTTAAGTCAAGTGTTTCTTAGTTATTTAATTTTTACTAAGATATATCTATTTCAGATGTTCATAAATGGGATATTATTTATTATTTTCATCTACTATGGGGAATTCATTTAATTTAGTATCTTTATTTTTTTTAATATTTAAATACTTCAAATTTCGGCAGTTAACTATAATTTATCTCACATCCTAATTTATTAAGCCACAACTTTCAAGGGTTAATTTTTTTAAACTTGATATATTAGTTAATTCTTAAACTCAACTTTTATTTTCAAACTAGCAAAACTTAAATTTCAGTTAGCTTAATTATAGACAATTTTATTACATTATTTATAAAGTTTCATTGCTTATTTTCCAAATCAGCGAAAGAGAAATTTTATTTAGTTTGCTGCATTATTAAAAAATGCTTTGCAAGATTTAATTTGTTATTTAGCTAATGTTGCAAATAGATAATTACTATAGATTTTATCCATAAATCGCTATTTATTAAATTCCTTCGTTGCTAACGTTGGGTAAGAGACCCAGATCTAAAGATTTAAGATTCTGAGCGTTTTTAAGTAGAAGAATTAAATGAGAATCATTAAAGCCATCACATCATGATATCTTAAAATATTCCAAGCATTTATATATTTTAGAAAAGAAATTATCAAATTCAGTAAAACTAAATTAGCAAGCGCTATAAATTGATAAATATTTCAATTAATATCTCTTAATTTTATCTAAAACAGTGTTAGGTAAATTACTCGCTTCTTATAGTTCTAATTTACTAAGATTAGGACACAATTCTATAAGTTAGTCAATTTTCTCATTTCTATGAATAAGAATTTCTTAAATATAAGTTCCTTTAATTTCTAAATAACTTCTTAAATAATCATAGTTTATTTAACTTTCTCTCATTTTCAAAACTTTTAAATTCACATTTTGAAGGAAATCAATTAAAAATTTTCCACATTACTTTTAAGGAATAATTAAGCCATTAAATTCGAGTTCTTCTAAATTTTTTAGATCTTTTAAAAAAGATAGTTTTGTTTCCTCTATTTCTTGGTCATCTATAGATAGTTTTTTTAAACATTTTATTAAAAATTCATCCTTCCAGTCTATTTTATCTGTAGTAGCATGCTTTATTTCTAATTGCATTTATATTTAATAATTCTTTTTCATTTTCATAAGTTTTTACTACTTATTCTTATAAATTTGGTTCATACTTTTTATAACTTGTCTGTATAAATTTTTAGATATTTATTAAGCATCAAAAATGATTTACTTAACATCTGATTGAGCTATTTATTTTAAAGTTCAAATAATTCTATTTTTAACTAAATGCTTATTTTCATTATACTTCTTTATTTTTAGTTATTCAAATTAATATTTAAAGTTGTACAGAAGTTTATTGACTTACTACAATCTAATAATATCTCTATTATTAAGAAACCTAAATATTTATTACATCATATAAGCATTTTACAGAATATTTATCTAGTTAATTTTCTACTTTTTATTATTCTTAATTTCTTAGTAAATTTCATTATCTTGATCATTTTAGTTTTCTCTGATTCTTTTAGATTATAGAATTTTGATCTAAGAATCACTAGCTTTTTGTTGTGTATTTTTATCTTCTTGTGATTAAAAATATTTTTTATTTTTAAAGTTTTAAAGAGAATCTTTTTATAACTATTGTTAATAACTTTACTGTGCTTAATAAGTTTTCCTTTCATTTTGTTTTTGTTTGTTTAAATTTATTTTTCCTTATTCTTAATTTTATTCTTCTGAGGTATTCTAAGGATTTTAATTATTTTGATTCATTTAAGTTATAATTATAATAAGTAGCGTTTTTAAATGTATTAATTATATAATTATAATGTAAAATTTATAAATTTGATGAAACTAGATTTTTATTTAAGAAAGTTAATATTACATTAGATAGATAATAAATTGTTATTTCTAACCTAGTTAATCTTTTTATTAATAAGTGTTTCATATATTATTTAGAATCTATTATTTAAATACATTCTAATCAAAATAAGAAAAATGCTCTCTGTCTCTTCTTTATCAAAATCTAGTATGTTTCTTAATATTTTAATGATTTTATAATTATTATTCAATAGAATGAATAGTTTAGTATAAACTATTCAGGCTTCCGTTTTTGTAATTCTTTTCAAAGTTTTTTATAAATATTACTTTTTAATCTTCTTATTGTAGTTGAAAATTTCAAACTGTATTTTAGATTGAGTTAAAGTAAAAATTTTCTTTCTAGGAGTCTTTAATAAATAATTAAATTCATTTTTCTTATCAGTTTAAAAGATTATTCTTTTGCTATTTTTCTATTCTTTCTATACCCCTTTCAATTACAATTTTCTATTCTTGAAACTGTTTTATGTAAATACTCTGCTAGTTTTAATTACTGAGATTAAGACTCTTTTATTTAAATATGTTCTAGTGATTTATTTAGAAACTTCGCTATGCTTAAATATCTAATTCTTATTTCATTTTTTCCAAAAAATTAATTTACTTTCTTTTCAACAAACTATCAAATTTCCTATATATAACCTCAAGCAATAACACTAGCTTCGCGATTCTATCTTGCTCATCTAATACTTCTGTAAACATGAAAGTTTTTTAAATTTTAAAGTTCTAAATAATCTTTTTTGCAACTATTATTTTATTAAATAAGCAGTGCTTTTATAAAGATAGAAGAGATAGTAGTAATATAGAAATAAAGAAGCAAAAATAGTAAAGAGTTAATAAGAAACTAGATTAAGCTTGATTAAATATTATAAAACTAAAGCTAAAATATTTAATTTAAGCATTACTAATTTATTATATGTATATATTATAAAATAGCACCTAAAAAATAATAGGTCTCTCTATATAAAGGCTAAAAAATTATAAAAATAATCTAGATTTTTGAATAATCGCCTTAATAGGATAAAAAACTATTAGCTCAGGAAGATTGATAAACTATTTAACTAAATTCCTCAAATGCTTTAATGGTAACAAAGAAGAAATTTATGGTTATGGAGACAAATGATTAATAATAAGGTATAAGAAAAAAATGTAAATGGTGCAATATATCAAAAGCAGCACCATAATAAAAGACGTAGATGAAGAAAATAAATTATGAAAAGAATAAAAATCATAACAAAGGAATTAATTTTCAATGAAAAACTTAATTAGGTTTCATATATAGAAAAAATGTAATAATAGTAAATTTGGTAATTAAAAAAATAATTTTTAGATGTAATAAACTCAATTATAAAGGGCAAAGTATAAATATAAAAAGGCAGATTAATGAAATCCTAAATCGATCTTCAGTTCAAGAGGATATTTTTCAAGATTAGTGTATACAAAAGCCAAATTTTTAAAATTATAAACTCATTTTAACTCTAAAGATATAATTAAAATATAAAATAATTAACACAAAATATAGTAAAACATATAAAAATTTAAAGTTATATAAGATAAAACTTAATAAAAATGTAAAGGATATGCATAAATTGTACTATTATATAAAAGTATATATTAATTTAAAGAAGAATATAAAAATAATTATCCTTATTAAATCTATTTAATTGCTATAATGTTAATTCTAAATTTTTTTTTCTTTAAAAATGCTTCTTGGTATAATAAAATAAGAACAAAGCAAAATATTATATAAAAATATGGATGAAAGTCATAGTCAGGAGAACTTTAAGGTAATCTTTTGCAGTATGTGCTGCATTACGAGTAATTTTGCTCTTTAATCCCTCAAGGATGTGAGTGGGCATACTCGGAAGAGGCAAGTAAAACTTTTCCGAGAATTCTCGCTAATGGTGCGAAGGATTGACTGATTAGCCACTAAATATTTTCTTTTATTAATTCTTATTTGAAATTTTGAATATTTGGATATTATCAACAAGATTCAAGAATAATTTTTTAAAAAGAGATTCCTCATTTGGAGAAGCTTACGTGCCACATTTGGTGGCTAGATTAAAACAATAAAATTAATTAAAACATTTAAATTAGCATAATTAAAATTTGTGACAACCCAATTAATGGTAAAGTCGCATTAATGAATTTTAATATATTTCGCCTGCTAATTATAATTGTATCTTCATATAGCTATTTAAAATATTAGCTATTTATTTCTATCATATTTGCATATTTATTTGTATTTCCTTTGTAATTTAATAGTGTAAATAGCGAATAAACTAAAATATATATTTTATTTATCAGTCAATTTATGCAAAAATTTTTGTTTAATTAATAAGCAAAACTAAACAGTTTTTTGCTAGATACGACAAAGTTTAATTCAATTTAGCCTTATAATTTTTATTATAAATTTATTCCTTTTTCATTTTAAATAAGTAATTCCTTAACACTCTTATTATTTATTTTTCTAAGGAAATCTTGGAAAACTAAAAATATTTGCAATACATTACTCTTTAAATGAAAAAACATTATATTGATATACAAAAATAAGCTTTATCAATTCATTTTTAAACAAATAAAATGCAGTTCTAATGTAAACAAACCTTTCTAACAAAATAAAAGGCAAAATATTAGTAGAATGATAATATAAGCATTTAAATAAAAAACAGTTGAAATAATAATTTTGAATATAATGATTTATTAGATAATAAATTTCTCTATTATATTTACTTTAATCTAATATCTAAATTATTTATTTAATTAGTTAACTTATATTATTTCTGTTATTCCTCTTATATTCTTATTTTATATCTATTTCTTTTAAAATATTATTTTTTATATTATCATCTATTTTACGGTAAGATTATATCAAATCTAAATTTTTTTAATTGCTTATAAAATATATGACAATAAACTAGTCTATTGAAAATAAAACTGTATTATTAAATTACAATTCCTAGTAGTTTAAATATTAAAGAAAATTAAATTTATTATTATTAAAAAAATAATTAAATTGCTTCTAGGAAATAAACGAACTTTAAATGTATTATTTAAACAAGAAAATTCTCTAAAAAATAAAAAGCGAAATAGTTATAGTGAGTGAAAGTGAGAAATATGATTGATATGACGAACATTAACCACTTGGAAATCCAGAACTAAAAAACTTCAGACACAAACTCAAATAGAAATATTATCTAAGTCATTAAAAGAGTTTATGTTTAAAAATAGATACCTCACTGATAAAGTAGAAAAATTAGAAAAACTAATAACGTCTTTACTTGAGAAACAATATTAATCATCATAAAAAATAGAAAACAAACTGGAACAAAGAATTCTTTAAATTTAATAATAAATTCAGGTAGCGCCATTTTCGTTTTAACAGAATCAATCAGATCCCACGGAAATAGAAAATGAAGCCTCAAATTAAAGTAAGCATTAAATGTTTATTTAAAGTAACTAGTAAATTTAAATTAAGAAAATGCTACAAGAATAATAGTTTAAAAGAAGAACAAAATTCTACGTGTGCAATAAATAACATCAATGAAAATACTGCAACTAACTATGCGAAATTTAAAGAAAGAATAAATAAGATATTTTTAGACAACTATTTAGGATATATCCAACATAAAGAAGAAACATTTAAAGAAAAAAATTCTTTACCTCAAATCTTAATCCTCGTATAAATAATTAGGAACGCTACGTATAAGATCAAAACTATTCAGAATATTAAAGGATGGTGCACTAATGAAGTGCTGCACCGCCTAACTAAGCCTAGTAGAAATTCAAGACAAACTAATGGAGACGAGCTGATAGAATAGGTCAGACGGCGGACTACTAAGGCTTTAAGAAAGCTTTTTAAGCTTTTAACCTTTTTTTTATATAAAGAAATAGTATCTTTTTAGTATAAAATTTAAATAATAGCTAAAATATTACATATCTATTTTAAAATATATTAGTTTGTACTCTAGCTATCAAATATTTAAATAAACTAATTAAATATTATATTTTTTTTAAATTAACTTTTATTATTTCAATTTTTATACTTCTATATAAGCTTAATTATCTAGTTAAATTATAAGCTATTTCAATAATAAATAAAAATGGAAAAAACCCATGAATCTAAACCTTAAATTCTAACCTTAAAGATCAATCTTAAATCTCAGTTAACTAACAAGAACCAAGAATTTAAAAAGATAAATCTATTCCTGTTAAGGATTGGGAAATACGAAATTTCCTAGAAAACTGAAAAAGCTTGAGAAACCCCACGAGCAAGACATTATTTAGCTTTATTCATTAATTGAGAAAATGAATACCGAAATATAGATCCTGAAGGCGGAAAACTTGAATCTTCGGCTTCTTTTTTAAGATAGAAAAGGGAAGATCAAGACTTGGTAAGTAAAGTTTAGTTTTAAATTGAAGTCTTATCTTCCTAATTTGAACTAATACAAAAAAAACTAGTAGCAAATCAATAGAAAATTAAAGGAGAAAATCGATTACCAATCAAAAAAAACTAACCTCAAACAGATAAGATGGAAATTGAAAAAATGCAAACAGAATAAAAATTTTAATTCAAACTCTTAATAAAACGTTGCTATTGTTGTCAAAAGACTGACATTTTTGGAGGTAATGTCCGAAGTGAAGAAGATTGCTTGAGCAGCATCGTAAATAATTTGGAACATCGAGGAGGCTATATTGTAACTACTCTGGAGGTATTTACAAAAGAAGCTGATATTAGATGATTCAAGTGTGACACTAATCAAACAGGATCTTGGTAATTAATAGTAACAGAATAAATAGCTTTAAAAGGACAACAATGACCTTAGAATTTGTTTAGAGAAGCTGGAGAAAAATTACAAGAAGATGGAAGAACAATTTTATGAGCTTATTGAAGAGAAAGAAGAATTATCTCAGTTTGAAATTGATTCAGATGAAGACATGTACAGTTGAGTATTGAATATAAAAACTTTTATTGTCTTTAATTTGAGGAAACATTTCCTCTAATTAAAGATGACCCTAACCCTTATAGTTAAAATTAATTAATTAATAAGCTATTTCAATTAATCTGATTATTAATAAATTATTCATTTTATCAATTTAATTAATATAGTTTCAAGTATATAATAATGAAATTAAAAAATTCAACAGTGCCAATCTGGACACCGTTTAAAATAAGTTGTTTTATCAGCAACACTTCTCATCATTCTTGATCTAATGAAATTATTTTCACTAAGGTCTTCTCAGTTTCTTTTATTTCTTTTTCTTATTTTTTCAAAAGGTACTTCACATCATTTTCTTCTGTAAATTTCTCCATGCTAGTTGCAATAGAGCTTCTAGTATTTTTCTTATTCTTTACGCCAAAATTTTTTCTTGAAATTCTAAAATTTTTAGCAATTCTTGTACAAATGTCACTTACTCTTACAGTAGTAGCATTTCTTCCTTACTTATCTGATTGGTTTTCGATTTATAACCTCTTTTTATTCTATCTCCATCTAATTTGTCTAATTAGTTATGTTTGTGCTAATATTCTTTTGCTTAATAAATTCCAACTCTTGTTTTTATACGATATTTCCAAGCCTTGCTGTTTCTTATCTATGTTCAGTTTAAATGTTCCAATATGCTTAGAGTTCCCTTTCTTAGTAAATAATTATAATCTCTAAGTTATCTTATCCAAGCGATAATAAGTTTCTTAGTTCTTAATTTTCCTACTTAAGCATTTTAATCTCTTCCTAGAGATTGAATATTTCAAATACTAACTGTTAAATATTAATTTCCTTTTTAATTATCTTTGATGGAAGTTCTTTTCCTGTTATTATATCAGATTCCTTTCTTTTTATTACTTTAGGAGGTGTTTATTATAGTTATTAGCTTCTTTATTAGTTTAGTAAATGGGGAGAAGAAGACTCTTGATACTTTTTATGCCTGCTTTCTCTCTAGAGCTTTTTTCTCATCTTTACTCAAGAAAAAGCCGGGAACAAGATTTTAAGACTCCATTTAATTTTTTTAGTTTCAAGTATATTTAAATACTTTTTTATATCTGGTCTCTAATATTCTTAAAGATAGATTTAAAGTTTTTTAAATTATATTTACTTTTTACAGTATTAAAAGAGAAACATAAATTTTCTAGCATTCTTAATTATAGTTTATTACATAATTTAAATCAAAGATTAGTTATAAATCATCATTTTGTATAAAGTCAAAGTTGGAGTCTTATGTATTATAGTTATATGCTAAAATAACTTTAATTTAAGATTTAACTAATTAAAATGATTTAACTAATTAGCACTTAAAAACAATTAATAATAAATAGTAAATAAATTGGGTTATAAAGCGCTTAGCACTCTAGATAGTTTGCAGCCCTTTAAATTAATTTTATTTATTTATATAAAAATTTAAAATTGGAAGTTTCCTCCAATACTTCTCTCTCTTGGAAATTCTGTCTTCTAATAGGGTATGGCCGGAGTGATGCCCCAAGAATCCTAATTGTCTGGCATCTTTCATCAACCGTTACTCAATGCCTCCAGTTCTTTCGTCTTGACTCTTGCCAAGAATCTTACTCAGTTCGTCGTTCTTGAAATACTTCCTGGTACTTTAGATTAAGTTGATCTCAGTTGGAGGATTGCTTCTCCCTATTTAAAATATACATTGATAATAGATTTCTAAATGATAATTATATTTATATTTAATTTGTTTATTCTTTTATAAAATACTATTATTCAATATAATTTACTTTGGCAAACATATCAGAAGGGCTATTTCCAAATTTGTGACTTTTATGAAGAGATTAAGGGATCAATATAGACTTTTAAGGTTAGAACTCTCCTTTCTTCGCTTCAGTAAGAAATTCCTCAATATTAAGGAATGTTATCTGATACAAAGTAATCAAGTATGTATTGTGTTATCAACCCCATTCTAGATTATCGAATCTATATAAATTGTAATTTTACTGTTGGGGATACCAAGGTTGAGCGAACCAAACAAGAGAGGAGTGCTTCTGCGCATCCCGCATCCAAATGCGAACAGCCAGTGAAGGGGGGATTCTAGTAGTTAATGGACGGAATCTATATGAAAATTTTTATCAGGAAAATTCCTATTCAGTCTGTGGATAAAAAATTCTCTACGTGTCTAAACAATATACGACGATGGGCGAAGGAATATCTTGTATGCTTGCGAGGTAATTTACTTACCAAAATATCCATTGAACTATTGGGCACATCTGGGGACATAGAGGAATAAGTGATACTTCTGTTGGCGTATTAACATTCTTTTAGGCAAGATTCGCATACTAACTTGAACCAGCATTTACCTGAAAGAAGGGCATCAAAGTAACGCAGATTCATCTCTTACACAATCCTTTCCTAGTACCAGTTAACAGATCAGAAAGTCAATGATGGCAGGTGAAGTATAGATTATAACTATGAGATATGGAAAGCTGTTGAGTGACTGGGCCTACCTTAAAATAAATTATTCATATCCATCATGCTAACTCCAAAGATTTACTCTCTAAGGTGTCTGATCGGCAATTGAACTAACAGACATTTTCTTAAGAGATGGAAAGTTAAGATATTCGAATCTAATTAAATTTAAGATGAAACATTTATCAGAGTATCAGCTAACTGGAAAAAAATCAAACTTAACTTACAATCGAATTCAGAATCAAAAGGAGAGTAAAACCTGTCCTTTGGCTTCTCCTAATAGAAAATAGAAAATAATGTAAATATTGTAAAAGATATGGACATAAGGTAAGTCAATATTATAGATTCAAGAGAAAATAATATTAAGAAGAATTTAAAACCTATTTAATATTTATTACACACCAAACGGTAGTCTTGTTAGAAAAAATATTTTAACTTTACTTAGAAACTGAAAATATTACAGACGCACTGGATAATTTGAGACATGACAATTAGGATTTGGTTTCCAAGCATTAGCAAGAGGAGAAAAGAAGAAATCTATAAGGATCTACGACTGGAAAAATCATATTAATACTACATCGAAGATATATAATAAGAAAATATTTCTGCAAACTCTAACATGTGGTAAACCAAATAAAGTTGACACCATAATAATAGATTATACTATGAAATTAAATTATATTAGTATCATATTATATTATTGAATTAAAAAAGTAGTATAATGTTTAATTATCTAAGGATGTTTTCATTTTTCTTGCCTTGCTTGAATAATATCCAAATCAAAATCGTTTTTTTCCTTGCTAAGTTAAGTCCATAAATTATCAAAGTATATTCTTATTTGTTTAAACTTGTTTTTTAAACCAAAAACTCATCCTTCCTTTATTAAGGGACAGTTATGTAAGGATATAATCTTTAACTTATTTCAAATAGGATAAAGAGAGCCAGATTCATCTTAAAATATAAATCCTTCTTGAGTTAAATTTCTATTATTGCTAAGACTCAAGTTCCTTATACTCTTACCATGTATTATAATTTGGCTTACTATTTAATCATCTATTTGACATTTTTCGAGACTTAAACTTGTCAAATTATTTAAGCCAGCTATATACTTCACTCAATCTTAGCTTTAAAATGTGCAGCTGATTAGCAATAGATCTTCTAAATACTGTAATCTCTAATTAAATAATTCTAAAGTCTCTTATTTAATTCCCTTCACTTCTTTAAGCCATAAATTTTTAAGATTTTAACAGTTAAATAAGATTGAATGTAATGTATCAGCTGTCATTCTTAATTATAACAGCTTGATAATTTACATATTCTGAGCATAAATTCCAATATTCCTAAGAGTTTAATCTTTAATTTACGGTAGATTAGAAAGCTCTAGTTGAGCTAAGTTAGGAGATTTCTATAATATTAGAGATAAAACTGAATCATTTATCTAATTCCAATTCTCAATTTTCATTCTTTATAATTAAGAGAGTTAAATGCTTTGAAGATCTTTATTTTATACTTCTTCAACTTCACTTTCTATTTCAATATAGTTGTAGAAAGATATTAACAGCTCCTTCAGATTAGGAGAACTAATTAAAAGCAACTATAGAGACTGATTATTAAGTTGAGCAGGATTACTCAAGTTGATTCTTTCTAATTTATTATTTTTCTAGCTTTAAGTTACTTCGAAAACTTTATCTTCTCCTTATTATAAACAACTATCATTAAATTAATATCAGTTCAGTTATTTCAAGTTTGGTAAGTTGTAAACTAAGAATAAAATAACTTCATTGTTATATGGTTTCGAACTATTTACTTCTAATAACTTTAGATTTCCTTATTAATAAAGTAAATACTACTATAAAGCTTAAAAGGTAATATCCTTTATTTAAATTTACAAATCTTCAATTCTGTAGCTTATAATCTTTCCTAAAACTTTATCTGAACTATTGCTATATTTCAGATCTAGTCTCTTTATATTATAGCAGTAGTCAATATATTTTTCTATCTCTTCATTATTGTTAATGCTAACCTCTTCAATTAAGCTTCCCTTTAATAATAAAAACTGTTATATATGCTCATAATTAATCACTTAGCTTTCCAATATTAATACTTTCAGGTTTAACTGCTTAGAGTATGCATTTAAAAATTCTCCTGTTATACCTTTAACACCCATAATCTCTAATCGTTCTAGCTTTATTAGTTTCTCAATAAAAAACAAATTAAGATCTGTTAACTATACTTAATATAGCTAAAGCTCCTTCAAGTTATAGCATATTTATATATTGTCATATGAAATGCTACTAGATAGCTAATTTTAAACTGAAATTGACTCTAATTTCATTTAATTTTAATTCTTAAGTCTTTACTATCTATACTAAATGAATGCTCATAACTATTACCATACTTAGTTATATAAGCTCTCTGAGTATAACCATGCATTAATAATTATTCTTCTTACATCTGAATATGCTATTTACTTTAGATTTCACTATATTCTGAGTTTGTTTGAAAGAGATACACTTTGTGCTGAGAATTCCAGATAACTGAACTAATAGTTAAAAAGATAGAAATATTTGCTGACTTGCTACAATATAGCTATTTCTTAATTCTCTAGGAAGTCAAATATCTAATCAAGTATATACTTGCTCTACTACTATATCTATGCTAAATTATTTAGTTTAGTCATTTATCTTTCTTCATATGCTTCTGTACAGTTCAAAATTTCATTACTTGATAAATCATTCAAACTGTATTAGTTATCTTCTAGCTCATTTTTTTTTAGCTAACTGATTGATTTAGAATCATAATTTGAATTACATTTAGCACATTTTATCACTTACTTAGAATTAACTTCCTTATCTAAGCACTGTCTACATATAACACTTTGGCAAGGATGCTTGCTTGTATTACTAGATTCGCAAGTTTATTAGCAATAAATACAAGTTAAATCTAAAGGTTGCTCCATTTATATAATTGAACTTAATTGAACTTAAATTAAACTTATAAGGTTTATATATAAGGCAAATAATTAATTAATACATCTAGTACTTTGATAAAAGCAATAGGTATTTTATAATAATTAGAGTAACTAAGTAAGTATATTTAATTAATTATATTAATAGCTTTTATTTATATTTCATATTAAAGTATCTCTATTTCCTTAATATTTACATTTTTAACTAGCTTTCATATTTTACTTCTATACCTCATTCATTATTTACCTTTATTGCCATTAGTGTAAAATTATAAAGTTATGCTTTCTATTAGAGGTAATCAAGCATTTCAATCATTTCATTTTATCTGTAAGTTCTCCTCTTATTGCTTTATAGGATTTATTTCGAAAGAATTAGAAAAGATAAAGGAATAAATATAGTTATTATAAAATAGCAAAAGTTGAACCAAACATCATTAAAGTTTAAACAAAGGAATTAAAAGGGGGAATAGGAGTAAAGAAACATTTAAAGTCTTGACATAGATAAATAATAATAATAATATACTTAAAGTTAGTAGAGTTTTGCATTCTCTGGAATTGCAACCAGTTCCTGCGGACAGCTTTTTTAACGTGGGTGTGATCCACGAACTTTTTATTAAGTGGAAGGTTACCACTGTAACCGTTCAAGTGGTCTTGCAAAAAGCTTTTATTTGTAGATCCCTGTTGGAGTTATTCATAGTTTATTGAGTTGTCTCCATGTTCTTTTCTGCTCTTATTCGTTTATTTTCTTTCACTATCAACAGTTTTTTAAAATATGTTGATTTGATTTGCAACATCAACAAAGTTTGTATTATTGTCTTTATTTCCTTCTTTTTTATGATAATTTATTTTCTATATTTTCTAATCTTTTAATGAAACTTGTAGCAATCATTTCTTTTTCTGGATTCAATTCTGTTTTTAATTCTATTGGTATTTTTTCTATTTCCATTTTTGTGTCGTATTTAAAATTTTATTATGATTAAGTTCAGAGTTATTCTTCCGTTATTAATTTGCTACAAATAAGTTATCTTCTAAGTATTAGTAATTCGTTGTTCTAATCTTCTATATTACTCATTAGTTCCCGTATTTTTTCGCCTAAGTTGTAAGTTGTTTCTTCATAATTTGAGATTACTTTTTACATTTGGTCTAATTAAATTTAAAGTTTTTGATTAGTTTCGTTTTTAGGTTAACTTATCTCTATTTATCCTACCATAACTTTACCTTCTGAAGAAGAGCTTGACTCCTCCTATTGTTATTATTTTTTCTAAATTTCTTTTGCCGCTTTTCTCTTTAGGTTTCTAAGTTAATTTTTTGAGAGTCGAAGAGATTAATCCATTTTATTAATTTTGACATAGATAAATTTGAATGGTGCTGATACTAATATAAAATTAATAATAATTAACTTTAATTAAAATATTATTTCATTAAATTTCTTATTTAAATCAGTTATGTACAGTGAGTATGTCTCTATCAAGTAAAGTTGCTTCCTAATAATATTCTTTCCTAATTTTTTCTTTTTAAAACTCATAAGGAAGTTAGCTTGAAATAATGATTTCGTCGTTATTATTTGTTGCATAAAACTAAAGAATCTATTTTAATTGCTTAACATATTAACTAGTTTGTCAGAATAAAACAAATCTATTTGTTGTGATTTAATAAATATTAAAATTAAATCCTGAAATAGTGTATTTCAGATATTATTTATTCTATTGGTATAAAATTATAAAGATTTAATTAGTAAATTTAAAATACATTTTAATTCATCTTTAGAAGCCAAAGCTATTACTATGCTGAACTAAATTCATTTTAATATTACTTATGAACAAAAAAAGTATGTCAGGATTCAAATACGGATTTTTCGCGACTCCAAAAGGCAGGAGATAATGAAATCCTAGAGAAGTGGGATCGGGGGTACGGAAAAGGTCTTTCATCAAATCGAAGCTCCCACTTCTGAAAAAAACCTAGGAAATAGGTTGAAAATATCATGCGCTCGGAAGTCTCCAATCTCAGCACAGAGTAGTAAATAAACTATGATTAAAACTGATAAAAGTTGAATTAGACTTTCAGGAAGAGGTCAAAAAGCTGAAGAAAGAAAATAAGAGATTGATGGAAAAACTTGAAATTGCAGAGGAAATAGAATCGAGAATCATGGCCTTAGAAAGAGACTTTAATGCATTTTGAAATATTTCACAAGACCAGAACTAATTAATCATCACACTTACATTAAAAGTAGAAAAATCTGGTAAAAAATAGAAGGAATGGAAGAAAACCAGAAAAACTGCAGCGTTAAATGGGCCTTCAAGAATAAGGAAATGGCCCAATGATAATTGAAGGAAAAAATAATTCAAAATTTTTGCCTAAGCGAGAATAAAAAAGATATTATTCTTGTAACACCCGAACACATCTATGGAAAAGATGCCAAAAATTTAAAAACTTTAAATAAGAATACTGAAACTACTAGAAGAAGTTGGAGATTAAAAAGAAAAAACAACAGTAAGTAAAACTAAAAAGAGAAATATTATATTGCAAAAAATTTAGAAAATTTACAAGATGAAAAATACCAATATTATTTTGGAGAAAGAATACTTTAGTTAGAGTATTCATAACAAGGAGAAGAGTTGAAAAAACATTTAAACCTTTATATTTAACCTCTAAAGCAATCTAGAAGCTTGGGGGAAAGAAATTGAAATACCTCCGAGAACGTCAAACATTTAATTTTGTATTTTAATTATATTATTTATGAGCAAAATGTTTAGCTTATTACTATTCTGAATATGCTTTGATATTAAGATTAAAATTATCTTGAAGCAATTATAAAATTTGATCAAATTAGTATTTTTTTATCAATTTAGTATTTTTTAATTTAAAAATTCAATAAAATGATTTATTAAATATTGTCCATGTTAAAATATAAATATTGTTATTATAATTTAAAATAATATTTATACTAATAATGATTATTATAATTAAAATAGAAATTTTATTTTTTAACTATAAAATAAAATAATTAATTAAATTAGGATATTTGATATAAAGCAAGTTAAATTATAAAAAGTATAATAATAATTATTTTAGTTTAAAATTATTGTTATTTCATTAATTTAATTCTTTGAATTAAAACATTTATTAATAAGATATTTATTTAGATTTATAAATTTAATTTAATAATCTTTTAGTTCAATTTTAAAGCTTCTATATAGTATTCCCTAAACTAAAATCCATATATTTTTAATTATTTTTATTTTCTATTTTAAAGTTTATCTTATTTAAAGATTTTCTTAGTTAGTTTAAGCAATTTTCAGTTATTTAATTTTCACTTAGAGATATCTATTTTAGAGTTTTATAAATAGGATAGTATTTATTATTTTCATCTACTATAGGAAAATCTTCTAGTTTAACATCGTAGTTACTTTTAATATCTAAATACTTCAAATTTTTGCAGTTAGTTATAATTTATCCCACATCCTGATCTGCTAAAACACATCTTTAAATAGTAAGTTTCTTTAAGTTTTATATTTTAGTTATTTCTTATATTCAATCTTTATTTTTAAATGAGCAAATAATCAATTTCACTTAAGTCAGTTATGAACAATTTTATTGTATTATCTATAAAGTTTCATTGCTTATTTTCCAAATAAGCGAAAGAGAAATTTTCTTTAGTTTGCTGCATTATTAAAAAATGCTTTACAAGATTTAATTTGTTATTTGACTGTTATTCCTAAGAGATATTTGTTATAGATTTTATCCATTAAGTGCTATTTATTAAAGGCCTTCATTACTAACTTTAGGTAAAAAGTCCAAAACTAATCTTTTAAGATTTGGAGCGTTTTTAAGTAAAATAATTAAATGAGAATCTGCAAAATTATTGCAAAAGGTTATTTTAAAGTGTTCTAAACTTTTATATCTCTCAGAAAAGAAATTATCAAAGTCTGTTAAACTAAACTAACTATCATTTTAAATTGATAAATATTTCAACTAATAAAGTTATATTCTATCTAAAACAGTACTAGGTAAGTTATTTGATTCCTATAGTTCTAATTTACTAAGATTAGGACACAATTCTATAAGTTAGTCAATTTTCTCATTTCTATGAATAAGAATTTCTTAAATATAAGTTCCTTTAATTTCTAAATAACTTCTTAAGTAATCATAGTTTATTTAACTTTCTCTCATTTTCAAAACTTTTAAATTCACATTTTGAAGGAAATCAATTAAAAATTTTCCACATTACTTTTAAGGAATAATTAAGCCATTAAATTCGAGTTCTTCTAAATTTTTTAGATCTTTTAAAAAAGATAGTTTTGCTTCCTTTATTTCTTGGTCATCTATAGATAGTTTTTTTAAATATTTTATTAAAAATTAATCCTTCCAGTCTATTTTATCTGTAGTAGCATGCTTTATTTCTAACTACATTTATATTTAATAATTCTTTTTCAATTTCATAAGTTTTTACAACTTATTCTTACAAATTTGGTTCATACTTTTTATAACTTGTATGTATAAATTTTAAGATATTTATTAAACATCAAAAATGATTTACTTAACATCTGATTGAGCTATTTATTTTAAAGTTCAAATAATTCTATTTTTAACTAAATGCTGATTTTCATTATACTTCTTTATTTTTAGTTATTCAAATTAATATTTAAAGTTGTACAGAAGTTTATTGACTTACTACAATCTAATAATATCTCTACTATTAAGAAACCTAAATATTTATTACATCATATAAGCATTTTACAGAATATTTATCTAGTTAATTTTCTACTTTTTATTATTCTTAATTTCTTAGTAAATTTCATTATCTTGATCATTTTAGTTTTCTCTGATTCTTTTAGATTATATAATTTTGATCTAAGAATCACTAGCTTTTTGTTGTGTATTTTTATCTTCTTGTGATTAAAATTTTTTTTTATTTTTAAAGTTTTAAAGAGAATCTTTTTATAACTATTGTTAATAACTTTACTGTGCTTAATAAGTTTTCCTTTCATTTTGTTTTTGTTTGTTTAAGTTTATTTTTCCTTATTCTTAATTTTATTCTTCTGAGGTATTCTAAGGATTTTAATTATTTTGATTCATTTAAGTTATAATTATAATAAGTAGCGTTTTTAAATGTATTAATTATATAATTATAATGTAAAAATAAGTTTATTTATAAATATTTGCTATTTAGCAAAATAAGCTTTAAAATAGTTAATTTATTAATAGTTTTTTATATAGCCTTGTTAGTTATTTTATAAGAGCTCTTCCTTTCATTACTTGGAACTTGTACTAGAATTCATTCAATTAGAATTAAGAAACATGCTTGTGATTCTTCATTTTTTATTTCTGTCTGTTTCTGTGAGATTATACCTTGAACTATTGTGAGAGTATTATGTAATATGATAAAAGTACTAGCATGCTTTAATAGCAAGAAAGAATTTACAGTAATCTATCTCTGTTTAATGAGTGCTTTTTTATAGACTTAAGCTGATTTCTATTTTAACATATTATAGTAAAACACTTTTCCCATTTCTACTTTAAAATACGGAAAGAGGCTATGAGTTATAATAAATCTGAAATAGAAAAATTCTTTTTTACAACTACAACTAAAAATTTATAAAAGAAATTTTTTATTTTATTGGATCTAAAGTGATTATTTTGTCATTATTTCAAACTTATTTTCTATAAGACTATATAGAAAATAAGATAAGAATAATATTTTATCAAGAAGCAAATTTACATTATAGAGACATTCCCACTACGCAGATATTAAGGTAACAATTTGAAAGACTGTAGAAATTTCCAGAAATAACTATACTAAACTTAACAAGGAATATAAGAATGAAATAATTCAATCTTGTGTTGCAACTTATTCTTTTAATTTTCAATATGACTTATATTTGCGTCATTATCCTTTTAAATCTTAAATCTATTGAATTTTTCAAGAACTAACACATGTACAGCATGCTTAATAAGTAATTAATTTTAACTATAAGGGTTAGGGTCATCTTTAATTAGAGGAAATGTTTCCTCAAATTAAAGACAATAAAAGTTTTTATATTCAATACTCAACTGTACATGTCTTCAACAGAATCAATTTCAAACTGAGATAATTCTTCTTTCTCTTCAATAAGCTCATAAAATTGTTCTTCCATCTTCTTGTAATTTTTTTCCAGCTTCTCTAAACAAATTCTAAGGTCATTGTTGTCCTTTTAAAGCTATTTATTCTGTTATTATTAATTACCAAGATCCTGTTTGATTAGTGTCACACTTGAATCATCTAATATCAGCTTCTTTTGTAAATACCTCCAGAGTAGTTACAATATAGCCTCCTCGATGTTCCAAATTATTTACGATGCTGCTCAAGCAATCTTCTTCACTTCGGACATTACCTCCAAAAATGTCAGTCTTTTGACAACAATAGCAACGTTTTATTAAGAGTTTGAATTAAAATTTTTATTCTGTTTGCATTTTTTCAATTTCCATCTTATCTGTTTGAGGTTAGTTTTTTTTGATTGGTAATCGATTTTCTTCTTTAATTTTCTATTGATTTGCTACTAGTTTTTTTTGTATTAGTTCAAATTAGGAAGATAAGACTTCAATTTAAAACTAAACTTTACTTACCAAGTCTTGATCTTCCCTTTTCTATCTTAAAAAAGAAGCCGAAGATTCAAGTTTTCCGCCTTCAGGATCTATATTTCGGTATTCATTTTCTCAATTAATGAATAAAGCTAAATAATGTCTTGCTCGTGGGGTTTCTCAAGCTTTTTCAGTTTTCTAGGAAATTTCGTATCCCCAATCCTTAACAGGAATAGATTTATCTTTTTAAATTATTGGTTCTTGTTAGTTAACTGAGATTTAAGATTGATCTTTAAGGTTAGAATTAAAGATTTAGATTCCCGGGTTTTTTTCCATTTTTTTTTTACAGCATGCTTAATAATAGACCATCACTTTATAAAGAAAAGCAATAAAAAAATCTTTATAAAATTTAAAACTGAAATGAAAAAGTTTTCAAGCAATTCTTCCTCCTTTAAGTTTATGATAATAATCCATGAACAGTTAGCTCTTCATATGTGAAAGAAAAGAATGTTTAGATATATTTAGAATGTTCTATTATTTTAATTTAATTAGTAATTTTTCTATAATTTTCCTGAAACATTTGGAAATAATAAAAACTTACGATAAAATATACTGGAGATAATAAATTACCTTTAAATAGAAACATACAATTCAAAACTTATATAGAAGATTGCTAAGAAAAAGAAAGTAAATATTCGGAAAGGTATATAAAATAATTAAAATATAGGAAGAGCGAAAATAGTTTGAAAAGCGAAGATGAAGTAGAAGGAGGAAAGAAGTAATATGAGAAAAGAAAAATAGCATTTATAAACTTAAATAAAATTAATTTCTTATTTATCTTAAAAGTTTCGAGCAAAAATATTAAATTAAAATTAGATATTATTAATAAATTTATACTTAAGGTATTGGTAGTTTAATAAAGTAGTACTAAAAATAAGTAGTTTAGTTATGTTTTTAAATATAACTAGTGAGAAATTACAATGTAAATGATCATATATTTTAGGATTTTAGTTTCAATTAAATTTAAATAACTTTTATAAAAAATGTCTAAGAGATAATGCGAAACTTGCGTTGAAGAATTTGATCAAGCTAAGCATCTTCCGAGATAACTTGAATGTGGTTGTGTGAGATGTGAACAGTGTTTGAGAGTAGTGTATAAAAGCTTTAAATATTTAAAATGTCTGCTCCATAATTATGAAACTTATACTCAGATAGATCATCTAAGGATTTTAGAAGAATATCTCAAAACTGAAACCAGTAATACAATGGTTTAAAAAGTTTAAAAATGCTAAAAACACTAATAAGAGTTATAATATTGATGCTAGAATGATAAAACTGAAATATGTGAATAATGCTTCAAGTAATATCATAGGAATCATTTCATCTAACCTATCTAAAAAAGGATATAAGAGTAAAAAAAGCATTAATAGCAAATAATATAGGAAATAAAGCAAAAAATAAGTTAAAGATTAGATTAAATCAAGAACATATATGATAATTTGGTTAAGTAAAAGGATGAAATCCTTAAAAAGATTGATCATTTTACCAGTAAAATATAAAAGTAATTGAGAGCAATTAGCAATAGTTTATATTTAGAAAATCAGGTTAAATTGATCTAATAAGTAGATAGCTGATGGATATAAATGAAAATCTCTAGAGTAAGTTGAATTAAGTCCTTAAAATTAAAATATAAGGAATTACTTTGGAAGATTAAAATAAATAAATCCTGGAGATGCAGAAATTAAACTAGGAAATTGATATTCTAGAGTATCAATCTCTATCGAACTTTATAAATTTCCTCCAGTAAGACGAAAACTATGAAGATAAAATATGAAATATTTTATTAAATCAAAATAAAGAAAAAAATTACATCTAACTGAGTGACTAAAATAAATAGTTAACATAAGAAATAGATTAATATAAGTAGTAGATAATAAATATAAAGTTTTAACTTAAAAATTAAGTTGACTAATGAAATAAATAATAGAAAGAAAAAGAAATACTATCTAAATAACTCTTAAGTTAAGAATAATCTTATCAAAATAAAATAAGTATGCTCTAAAATTAGGTAAATCAGTAATAATACACTATCTAAAAAGTATAAAAATAGTATGAGAATATTTAATCAAAAAATAATGAGGAGCATAAAAAGAAGACAGAAGTTCATACCTTTCAGATATAAGAACAACAAATATCAAAATTGATTGGGGGAAAGAAAGTTAAAGAAAATGAATAATATAGTTTAGAGTTAAATATATAATAATAAATCTCAAATGGGTAGGATAATAATTTATAAATTTTACATATAGAAAACTCTAGCTTAGAGCAATAGATATAGAATCTACCGAATTAGTATTAATATTAATAGCATCTCAATAAACTAGATTAAGTTAAACAATAATAGTAACAGCAAATAATAAAAAGCCCCTAACATATAACTAAATATTAAAGAATAAAATGTAATTCCAATATAAGATAAAAAGTTGGCTTAGATTCTTCCATTAATGTAAAAATAGCAATAAAGGAGTAGTAAATATAAAATCTATGCTCAATATTTTTTAATTGAACTTATTCGTATTAAATTTCGGACAATCTAATAATATTAGCAGGAGGATAATCATAAGAAACTCATATGAATGAGATAATAAGAATAGAGAATGACAAACCAACTAAGTTCAATATGAACCATCCTAAGAAGCTAACAGTAATGGCATATGATTAAGAATTGACTAGTATTTTTATAATAGGAGGAATAGATCCTTAGCACAATCCAACATAATATATATATCTCTATTCAAATAAATGTGAATGGTATAATATAAAGACAAATATTTAAAAATCAATAGCAAATCATCCATTAAAATTAGCTTTATAGGGAGCATGTGTGATGAATGATTAAGTGATAACAATGGGAGGTGGAATAATAGTCTTTGAAGGTAATAATAATATAAATTAAAAATCATCATAAGAAATAGATTAGATATGATAATACAGCATAACAAAGAATGAGTGGATAAAGTAATCGGAAGTATTACACAAATCAGCTAATTCATTAGGAATGATATACAATACTAATAGAGAAAGCATATTACTATTTGACAACAAAAATAAATTAAAGGGAACATATTAATATGATGGTAAGTAATTTTAGGAAGTTGGATAATAATTTCCATCTAACTCATTCTGCTTTTGGTATAATCCATGTGAATATGACGAGAGTGTATGGATGTGAGATGTAGATCCTGATAATATTCTATATCAATATGACATAAGAGCTTAAAACAGAACCTGGATATAACTTGAGTTATAATATGAGAAAATAGGTAAATGAAAGAAAAAGATTAATAGAGAACTAAAATTATATAATAATAATAAAATATAAAATTAAAGTATTTTTAAGGTATATATTCTAACATATATATTAAGAAAATATAATAAGGTTTTAATAATTAAGTAAATATGAAGGAGTTTATGAATATACATATTCGGGGTGTTTAAATGGTTTTATAAACCTCTTAAGTTTAACGTCTTTACCTTCTATAGATGGGATTTATTACTGATAGTCCAACTAGGAAAATAGGTCATTCAAAGTCAGTTGGATCTTAATCCTCATAAAAGATGTTTTTTATGTAATTTTGCTCAATACTGGTCTATATATTTTCTTTTTGTAGAGTCTCACCCATGGATTGCAGTACATCTTCCTGCATAACTTAATCATCCGTTTTTTCCTTTGCTCTTGCTAATGAAGCCTATTTCAGTATTCTCTCTACTGTCTCTAGAAATGCGGACAATTTTGGCAGAGTAACCCAGTTGCTCCTCATGTGTAATATTTCTTTTTTTTGTTTATTCTGTATCTTTCCGATTCGGGAAGATTGCTTAATAGGATGGGAGGAGTGCTATGCTTTGATCTCCATCAACTCTACTACAAACTGTTTAGCTTGAGTTGACTTCATAGTCTGTTCTTATACCATCAACAGTCTAACATTAAGTTGGGAACTTTCTTGCTTGGCTACCAATAACTCTAAGTTAAGAAGCTCCAGCACAAATTTCAGAGACTGTATCTCCTACTCAAAATATAGTCTTAATAAGAGTGAAATTTTAAAATTTTCGATTCAATAATTAAATGTTTACATCTCTCCAGTTTGAACTTCTGTATATCCTAGTTCAGCTCATCCACAATTAACGCAAGATTTTACTTTTTTGTTACTATAGGAAAAATTGACTAATTGCTAACAAAAAATGGTAGCTTCTGTTTTTCTTCCTTGCCTTCTCAGTAATCAATAGTATGTTTAACGTTGATCCTGGATGCTTGCAGGAAGATTCGAAGGGCTTCTTCTAAACTAAATGATGCTAGATTGTTCTACTCCTTCTGAAATCTGATACTCTTTTGGAACTATGTAAAAACTTGTTCTGAAACCTTCCCTTTTCTATAATAAATAAATATATAATATATGTTATTTAACAGTATTTAAATAGATATCATAATCAAAAAATTAGCAGAAAATTATAAACTGTTATTTTATATCTCTAAAAGTTAGAGAGCTCCCTAATTAGATACAAGACTCTGAAGGAAGGCAAATAACAATTTTCCGACTTTCGTAGGTAAACTTATTTTATATATTCTTTTTATTTAAATAATAGGAAAAGTTATGAAAACTAAAGATATGGGATATTCTGTCTATGAAATTCTCCACTAATTTGCTAAAAAAATGAATTTAGAGCAAACTCAAACTTAAAATTGAGTTAGCATGTTTTAAATATTCCATAGCGTTTATTAAACACCAAGTTGTTAATAAAGATCACTAAAGCTTTTTAATTCTAAATTTTCCATCTAAAAGAGGAAAATATTGTAAGCATCCTACTAAGAGTTACTAGGTTTTGTTAGAAAGCTTTGCTTTTTTTGGAACTCTTTTTTAGTTGTAATAATTATATTGGTCTTAATATTAAAACTATTGAAACAAGAATCGCTAAATAAGTTTAATATTAAATTATTATTAAAATACTCTATATGTTACTTTAATCCGTTAGTCTTATATTTTTATTTTTAAATATCTATTATAAGTTTAGGAATTTAAATAAGCAAACACTTTTAGCAAATAATATTTTAAGAATTACATTTTCAGATATTTTAATATATTTATCAAAATATAATATCAATAATAAATATTAACTTCGGAATATTTTATTTATCAGATTTTGAAGATAGAAAACTATGAATATTGAATGCATATTTCATAATCATATAGTTGTAGCTTCTATCAAGGTCAGATAATCATTCAGATGTGTTCTCTTTATGATTTACGATTCAACTAGTGAGCTCTTTAAGTTGAGAGGTATAATTAGACATTTAAAAACTTAGTCCAATTATTTTAAAAATACAATATATCTATCATACTATTATTTTTATTTTTGTTACTATCTTCATAAATTAACTTTTTAGTACTTTATTTATCTATCTATCCTATAATAAAAATATAAAATTTTAAATCTGCTTAGAATATTACAACTTAACTAATGAACTTTGAAACCAAAATCTTGACAAGTCTGATATTCTAACTTAATTTTTTGAGATATTATATAATTTGAAATATGGAGATTTCTGAGTTTTAGTTTGCTTTAGCAAGTGGAACTTCCACAGAACTAAGACCATGAATTGAAGGCGAAGAATAGAATAGCTTCATCAGAGGTTGGGAAAATTAAGTACTCATAATCAACTATGTCTTCCTCTGCTTTGGTTGACTATTGTAATCTATGATTTAATATGAAATCTTTCTAATTAAATTAAAAAGTAACTACTAAGTAAGTTTATATAACAAGTTTTTCAGAAAAAGCTAATACTTCTGATAATCAATTTTGGGCTAAAATGTGATAAGGTAATTTGTTTCTTAGTTTTAAACAAATAAAAGCCTAGTTATGACATTAAATTAGTATATAAATTAATCATTTCTTTTGCTTATTTACTTACTTTTATACTTACATAAGATATTTATTTAATCTAAATTTAATTTTATAATTAGTTATTTTAAGTACTTTAATAGCTAGAATTAAACATATTAAAGCTTATTATTTAGATAAAACAAAAAGTTACAATATAAAAATAGAAAACTAGAATTAGTAATAATGCAAACATTTAATTGCTAGATATTTCTAGTTATTTACTTTCTTAAGCTTTATTTAATTTATTAAATTACTTTTACAAATATTAAAAGAGGAAATTTGTAGAATAAAAGTGAGAGTGAAATAGTAATAAGAAGTTGGATAATTAAAAGGCATTATTTTGTTTATCATTTAAAAGGGTTTGTAGCGAAATAAAGGCTTTGGAGTCTTTTGATTAGAAACTAAAATAAACTGTAATTAGAAAATATACAGCAAAGTTATTATAGTAAGGATATAAATTCTTTGATATAAAACGGATATAATTAAAAACATTTCTATTTAAAAGCAAAAAGATATAGAATAATTAAAGTTATAAAAGCTTATCTATTCTAGACTTTTAAAAACAATTTTATATATATCTAGATTTAAGACTAAAATAGAATTTTAAAATCAAAGTATTAGAAATAATAAATTAATAATTTTAGTATTTAATTGTATTGAAATTAAATCATGAAATTTATTTTCTTAAGATAAGTTATTTTAGTTAAGAAATTATTATAGTAAGTAATAAAATGGAAAATAAAGAAATACAATTTACTTAAAATATTTTTTTACGAAGAATCTTAAGAAAAAGAAATAATTTCCTAGGAAAAATACCTTTTCTTGTATTCAAATATGAAATACTACTCAACTTATGTTTCTAAAAACTTATAAACAAAATAGCTCATAATCAAAGCCAATGTATCTCTTCAATCATTTTAGACTAAATTTTGAATGGACATACGGATTCAGTTTTATCAGTAGCAATATCAAGTGATCAAAGATGAATAGTATCGGGAAGTGGAGATAAAACGATAAAGATCTGGGATTTCTACACTTCTCCTCTTAAGAGAACTTTGACTGGCCATACTGATTTAGTTAGCTCGGTAGCAATAGCAAGCGACTAAAAATGAATTGCATCGGGAAGTTCAGATGAAACTATAAAGATTTGGGATTTCCAGACTGGTCAGCTTATTCAAACTCTTTCTGGACACTTTCACTGGATAGGATCGGTAATTTTATCATTGGATAATAAATATATCATATTAGGTTCATGTGGCAATTCAATTAAAGTATGAAATTTTCTACTGGATAATGTATTCGAACTCTCTAAGTTCATTCAGATGCAATACGTGGTATACAACTTAGTACTGATTCAAAAGTGCTATATTTTCTGGTTCATGGGACAGAATAATCAAGATATGGAACTTTAATACTGGTGAATGTATTTAGACTCTTTAAGGGCTCACATAAATAATTGAATCTATAGCATTGAGTAAGGACAATAGATGGGTAGTATCTGGAGCTGAGGATAATACTGTGAGAAAGTGGAGAATCTCAAGGTGAGAGGGAGTATGAACATATTAAGAATAATTAAATTTTAGGATTTAAGAAGTTATCATTAAACTAAATAAGTATAAGTAAATATTTTATATTAAAAACTTTTTTTATAAAAAAATATATATTTAGAGTTTATGATAGCTGCTGATTACTAAAGTCTTATATTTTTTAGTATTTACTATAAAAATATATTAAAGTTAATTAAATTTTTATAGATATTGTCAAAATCTATAAATCAATTATAAAGGGTAATTTAAATTTTATTTTATAATATTTAGTAAATAAAATGAATGTTTAAAATTTTTAGTTTCTTATTTTAAATTCAAGTATTATTTTAATATTTTATTAATTTGCTTTAAAAACTATATTTCAAAAGAAGTTTTTTTAATTTAAGTAGTTATTTAAATATTATAAAATGTGTAAAAAATATTTTTAGTCTTTTTGCTCAATTTTTCAACTATAAGGGGTGTTTTTTATGTACTATTATTTTCTAATTCCAATTAATTTAGGATAAAAATGGTTTGATAAAAAGCTTAAACTAGTATACTTTAATCAAAGTAATATGATCCCTTCATATTATACAATCTGTTTCTCTATTCTTGTTATTCGATCTTTGTATTTTTTCACATTTTTTTATTATTATATACTTTTTTCTTTTTCATTCATAATTGCTTTTTGTAAAAGAATATATTAATATTTGGTTGAATTTAAATAGTTTTTAATAATTTCTCGCATATTAAATTTAAATTTATTTGAACTATTCTATCTCTTTTTATTATATTTTTTCCATTTTCTTTATTTATATTTCTGCTTTTCTATTCGAATTCATTATTTTTTTGCATATTATAGAAAATTATATATGTGTTGATATGTATCAATATATATTCATATACATTTTTAAAAAAATGTGGAAGGTTTCAATAACGGTTTCATGATCACCTCTTCCTAAGCTAAAAAGGAAGGGAGGAAGCAAGAAACCAATTCTCGGCAGTCGTCTTAACTTTAACCCCAATTTTTTTCTTAACATCCTGGAACCTAGGGCAACCAGGAATAATATAAAGAAATTAAAAAAATCTAACATTCGGAAACTCCAACTCCAACTTCAAGCGAGAAGCCATGGAAGCAGATGAAGTCTGCCCTTCACCAGGAGGTTTCTTAATTAAATCCTTCTGGCTAGATGAGTATGGAGCAGCTCATAAAAGTGGTCCTAAACCTCCAGGAAGAGGTTTAAAATTGAAGCATTTGAACGAAAAACTAATGATAAAGCTAGAAGAAAAGAACTAAATGGACGAGTCTCGTATAGACAACTACGAGAACTAAATTGATACATTCTACAACATCCAAAATCACTAGGATATGAACACAACTAAGCTAAAGGATCTTGTTATGAAATAAGAATAGGAGATTCAACTTCTTAAAGAATCAAGAATGGAACAACTGAATACTGGATCGATACCAATGGTTGTCGAACACTAAGCTTAACCTCGGATGAGACTAATCCCGATTAGGAGAGATGCTTCTGTTGCGGAAGCCAACAACATCTTTATCGGAACTGTCGAAAATTCAAATAGAAACAACGGGATTTCTGATAAGCAAAGCGAATAGAAAAAATTAGATTAAACAAGATTTTTTGCGACAAAAATGGAAGAATGTACAAGAAGAAGATAGAGCTAAATACAAGACTTGACTGGAATTTAGGACAGAAAACCTAATTTAAAAACCCGCGGATGGGAACGCGTAATCTTCCTATCGACCCAAACATTTTAATTAACAGCGAGGAGCTTGAAGCGCTGTACTCCTGACAGGGTGAAATTCCCTAAAAACGGAGAAACTTTTTAGTTATTAAATTAAATAAATTCATATACATTTTATTCTTTATTATTCTATATGTCTATTTTAAAGATCTTTTTGAAGAATAATAGTTAAGTACTGAACTAATTTTATTTTGCATTCTTTTATGCTATTTTATTTAAAGCAAAGCATGCTATTTTGAAAATCACTTTTCATTTTAGAATTGACTTTTTCTATTTTTTCAGTTATCATTTCCTTGTTTCTACTTTTTTTTATCACTTTTATTTCCAATTCTTAAAATAGTATTTTTATGGATTTTCTGTTTGATTTTATCTAAAATCTCTTTGTATATTCTTTTTTAATTTTTAAATAGTATCTTATATGTTTAAATTATAACATTTTTCCATCTTTATTATTCGAGTGCGATATTTTAATTTTTAATTTACTATAGTTCGGAAATCTCTATAAATTTACTATCTTAATGTATTTTTGCTTTTCTTCTTTTCATTATTCATATCTTTTTTTATAAAAATTAAATAATTTACTGATGTTATTTATACAAATTAAAGCCAGTTAAAATCGATATGTTATAATTATTTTCAAGAACATGTTCCTATTCTTAAATTTTTTCTTGTTACTTACCTTTAAATTTATGTTTTTTATTTTTCACTTTAGTTATTCCTATTTTAGTTGAGTATGAGATTATTTCCCAGTAGTGTTCGATTTTAGGCATTATGAATAAATTATTTATGGCTTTAGTATCCACAAATTAATCAGAGGAAAAATATAATAAAGTTATAAGTTAATTGAATTGGAAATATCTAAAACATTGAAATAATTTGGGGCAATAACTGGAAATAAAAATTTAAATACCAGAAACTTTCAAAAGTCAAAACTCAGATCTATCGAACATAAAGGAAATTATGAATAAAGATAGAAAAATAAAAAGCTTGGAAAGAATAAAAGAAGAAACAATATTGGCTATCTATTTAGTTAAATTAGTAAATCTATTCCTTTAAACTCTTACAGGAAGCTCTATTTTATAATCTTTAATTTACTCGGAAGAATATCATATAATTCTAAATCTCTCTTTTAGTAACTAATAATAGTATAATATTTAAATTAAGAAGCAAAAAATTAGTTTCTCACTTTAATAATGTAATAGTTAGATGTAATTAAGAAACATAAATAATGAGGCTAAAGATTAATTAAAGAGATCTCATAAAAAACATGAACTTAAGCCTCATAAAAAAGTTAAAGTTAAAAAGCTTTGTTAAAGCCTTAGTAGTCAGCCATCTGACCTATTCTATCAGCTTGTCTCTATTAGTTTGTCTTGAATTCCTACTAGGCTTAGTTAGGCGGTGTAGCACTTCATTAGCGCACCATCCTTTAATATTCTGAATAGTTTTCATCTTGCATGTAGCGTTCCTAATTATTTCTCCAAGGATTAAGATTTGAATTAAAGAATTTTTTTCTATAAATTTTTCCGCTTTATGTTGGATATATCCTAAATAGTTGTCTAAAAATATCTTATTTATTCTTTCTTTAAATTTTGCTTAGTTAGTAGCAGTATTTTCATTGGTGTTATTTATTGCACACGTAGCATTTTATTCTTCTTTTAACCTATTATTCCTGTAACACTTATTTAATTTAAATTTACTAATTATTTTAAATAAACGTTTAATGTTTACTTTAATTTGAGGCTTCATTTTCTATTTCCGTGTTATCTGATTAATTCTGTTAAAACGAAAATGGCGTTACCTGAATTTATTATTAAATTTAAAGAATTCTTTGTTCCAGTTTGTTTTCTATTTCTTATGATTATTAATATTGTTTCTCAAGTAAAGAAGTTATTAGTTTTTCTAATTTTTCTACTTTATCAGTGAGGTATCTATTTTTAAACATAAACTCTTTTAATTACTTAGATAATATTTCTATTTGAGTTTGTGTCTGAAGTTTTTTTAGTTCTGGATTTCCAAGTGGTTAATGTTCATCATACCAATCATATTTCTCACTTTCACTCATTGTAATTATTTCGCTTTTTTATTTTTTATAGAATTTTCCTGTTTAAATAATAAATAGCAGAAGACTATGAAATTAATAATTTTAATTTATTAGTAATGTTTAAATAATGCTATAGTAATCAAAAATAAATATATGATATAATTGTAATTTTTCAAGCTTACTTATTTCACTTTAAATTACAAATAAAAGATACAATTGAAAAATAGAAAACTAAGAGAACGAATTTAGTCTCTTACTTACTCTTAGCTCTTCATAAGCTGACTGAGAAATGGGCTTAACTTCTCTCAATCTAGAACTAATGGTTAAGCTTATAATATTAAAGTGATAAAAAGTCAGATTTAGCAAATCACAGCGATAATGTTAAAAACTAAAGAAAAAAATTGTACTAAACCCTAAATAAAAAATTTATACTTCTAGACTTTATCAAAAATACTGAATTGATTGAAACAAAAAGAGTAATAAATCAATTAAGAGGATTAAGTATAACTTTGACAGAATATCATAGACATAAATATTCAAAAAAAATCAAGACTAAGTAGTTAGGGGTAAATTAAAGATTGTTCTTCTATCAGTTTGCTTGTTTATTCGAGGAAAGCAAAAAACTTAAGGAAATTCTTTTGGATTTGCTAAATTAAATTTTAAAATGCTATAGAAAATTAAAGAAAAAACAAATAATTAATTGCAAAATCTTAAAGAAGGTTTTTCTTTAACTGGAAAATAATATAGAAAAAGTGATTTATGAAAGAAGCAAGAAAAATATGAGTAAAATATCTAATAAAGCGCCGATATAAATAAAACTAAATCTAATCATTAATA
Source organism: Loxodes magnus (assembly GCA_946699065.1). Classification (NCBI taxonomy): domain Eukaryota; phylum Ciliophora; class Karyorelictea; order Loxodida; family Loxodidae; genus Loxodes; species Loxodes magnus. Next base: position 364,619 of record CAMPDV010000179.1, read on the forward strand.
CAATGCTATCTAAAGCTATTTTTATTTTGCATTTATAGGGAAAAATATTGAACTTATAAGCAAAAAACATATAAATCCAAGTAGATTATTAATAATTCTAAGAAAAAACCAAAAATTAACTTTTAACCTTGCAAAAAGGAAGATTTTAAAGATACTAGTTTTAGTATGAAAATCTTTAATAATCAACATATTAATGCCTTTTAAAAGAAATTTTCTCTTCTTTTAAGCTTCAAGCATCTAAATTTTTTCTTTATTTAATTTTTGAAAATAAAAAGCTAATTAGATTTAATAAATTTCTATAAGCCTAGATATTTCTAAGTAATTATTTTATCAGCTTATTCATTCTTTAATCTTGGAATCTGCCAAGTATTTTTTTGTTCTTGCTTTAACTATTTTTTCTGTTTTTCTTTTAATAAAAAGATTGAGGTAATGAATTTACTATTTTAGGCTAATCATTTATATCCAATAGAATGCTAATAGATTCTAAATCTCTATAATCAATTCCTTTAATGAATAACCTAAACCCCTTCAGAAATCTACCTTAATAAATTCAATTTCTTTATGGATCTTTTTCAATTCTCCTTCAATACTCTTCAAGTAATTAACTCTTTTAAATAAGATAATTTAAACTTTATTTTTCTTAATATTCTGCTAAACGAAATTAAACCATTTTTCTTAGTAAGGATTAAGAGCAATACCTTTATTTTTCAAGACTCTTTAATGATTAACAGTTATTAGAGCTTTGCATTCATTATAGAACTCTTAAATAAGTTATTATTCATTTGCTTATTTAATTTTTTTAATGCATATATTTCCCTTTTATCTCTATTAAATAAACAGCACCAAAACCTCCTTCCGCTGCTATTAAAATTATTTTTTTAATCCTTAAGAAGGAATTAAATTGGTATAATTCATAAATCATAGTTAGCCTTAATTATTCTCACTGGTTCCTTTCAGATAAAGAAGCATGCAAATATTACTAATTATAATTTCGTTTAGTTAAGAGAAATTTTGATCAACTAAAGGTAAATAATTAAGATCTATAATCGAATTCAGCTCGAGAGCTTCATTATAGAACTTTAATGTTTCTTATGTATTCTAACTTCTATTTGACATTCTCTTATAATTTTCATAGAATAGAAATATTAGAATTAATGACTATAGCATTAGCAAAGCATTTATCAGTCTTTTAATATAATCCTAGTTCATAATAATTAAATCCTTCGCACACGTAACCTTCGAAAATAAGAGGCTGCTAAGTTAATAGAACTTCAAAGTTTTAAATAGCTTTTTCATTTGATAGTTAATACTCTAGAAAATTAAGGATAAATCTTAATTTATTGCATATTTTATTTAGGAAATGAACATAACATAGCTTCATCTATTAATTCTAGCTATATTAGATATTTATTTTATAAGCTTGCGCTTTATAAGGGTTATGTTCAAGTGCTTTAGAAAATTATTCTAAAGAGTCTTCATATCTGCATAAGTTTTTAAATAGCACTTCTTTGTAGTAGTAGGCTTCATCTTATTTAGGATAAAGATTAGTTACTTAATTAAGATATAATATTGCTTCTTAATATTTACCCAATTTTTGGAGACAAACTCTTATTTATAAATAAGTACTATAATTGTCAAGCCAAGCATGATTTATTATTTATAAGCATTAACAGCTTTACTTTCAAGATTGATAACGGAATTATAATTAAATATTGCCTCTTCATATTAACTTAAATCCTGGAGAAAGTTCTAATATTATACCAAACTTATATCTACTTTGAATAAAGTGGAATTATTGAATCTTAGCATTCAATAGCTTCTTGCAATCTGTTTAATAAATAATAGCTAGCTATTGTTTCTTTTATATTCAAAATTTAAAGACAAATATCTTTAAAGAAATAAGCTTAGAATTTTTAAGAGCAAATTGCTAATTTCCTGATTCAATAATTGCTTAATCATATCTATTTAATTATTGAAGAGAAACTCCTTTGCTTTAATAAGCTTCTAAAGGTTTTTTACCATGTTTTATTACTTCTTTGAAACATTCTAATAATCATGTTATTTTAATTCTTTAAGGTAAGCTCCTTTCTATAAATAAGCTTATAAAATTTTTGTTCTAGTTTAATTGATTGGTCAATACATGCAATTGCTTGCTCATAGTTAAATTAGATCTATTGTAAATCTTTTTTAGTAATAAGCTTAACTATTCTTAGAGTCTCACTAGCTTTACTATAACAAGTTTCTGCTTCTTGATAGCTAAATAATTTTGAAGATAATCTCCTTTTAAGATAAAAGTCTAAAAACTCTAGTTGTCAATGCAATAGCTATTTCAAAATAATCTTACTATTGTTAATTCTATTATTATTAAGAGAGAAGCTTCCTTTCACTATTGTATTAAATACTTTTATTTTTTAAAGTATATTAAAAACTTAAATAGTGCTTCTTAGGTAGAGATGAATAGATCTAGGTTCTTAGCTAAAGAATCTATTAAGCAATTAACTATTTTTGCTTATTAGATACTTCTATTTATTGCTTGATACAACTATCATTTAATACTAGTAACAAACCTACTTTACATGAACTTAATCTTATGCTAGGTTTATTAATAATTAATTAATTAAGTAAAATGCCTTTAATATTTATATAATTATGAAAATGCTTATTTTACTATGATATCATAATATTTTATAATCTATCTAAATATATTTAAAGAGCTTTCTTTCTTACTCAATCTTATTCAAATAAACTAACAGAAAATAAATTTATTCTTTTTTAACTTAAATGAGCAAGCTAACTCTATTCTTAGTTCTAGTTTAACTATTTCTTCTATCTGAATTTTTAATTTTAAGATAATCCTGTATTATGTTATTTACATTAGGATGCAAAAGTTATTATTAAATCTTGCTTTTCGATAATGTTTACACAAGCTTTTGAGAGAAATTAAAATAAGAAATTTAAAAGATTTAAGATATAAAGAGCTAATAATTTACGAAATTAGATAGTTATTAAAATTGGATTATCTTCAACTCTTCATTACTCTTGCTATTACTTAATAGTGATATTTGTTTAATCTATTTCAAGCTAGCTTTTAAATATTTAAATCATTTTATTAATTATACATTAAATTTTTATTCCCGCCTAAATTATACTGGTCTTATCGAGATTCATGATCATATGATATTTAGTCATTTTTTTTGCTTTATTTATTGCTTTAGATGATATTTTCTAATTTTTTTAAATAAAATATAAGTAAAGGCCTTTTAATAGATAATTGCTAGCAGTTTAGTTTAGTAATCCTTTGAAGTTGTACTTTAAATATACTTAAAATACAACTAGTTTCACTAATTATCCGATTTATTTAGTTACTTCCTTGAATTTTATTATTTTTTTAAAGCAAATTCGAATAAAAAATTTTAGAAGTAATCATTCTGAAGCTCAATTATCTCTTTCTTTTACAAATTAGATTCAAATTTTTCAAATAATACTTACTTTAATGATAAAACTTTACAAATTTTGGTTCTAGTTATGCTTTTAAGGAACATATTTTGATTGAAGTATTACAGTTATTTGCTTTCCTATATATAAACAAATTTTCATTAATTTTCCCTATTTAAGAAAGGATTAAGTTCTTTAAAGCCAAGTTGAAAGGCTTATTTCTATTTTTATTGCTTAATAAGCTTTTTCAACTAACTAGAGCTTTATTTTCAATCTTAAGCATCTATATGAAAACTAGCATATAAAATCTTATCACTCGATTATCTATTAATCTTAATTTTACTTAGAATGGTTTCACTTTTGAGTTTTTTTAATTTTAAGCGCTAAGGTAACTAGCTGATTTGTTGAAACCTCTTACCCTATATAACTTAATTTAAAGCTTTTTTAGTTTTCTGGAGATTTTATGTCTTTATGTCAAATAGGGAGGTTGATTATGTTATTAAATGCTTTTTCATATTTGCATTATTAGAAGAATACTCTATTTAAGCCTTGAATGTACTTATAATTTATTTCAATGGTCGAGTAACTGCAATCAGATCGCAGCGTTTATCTTGCAAGATCTTAAGAGTATCTTCTTTTTACATTAATTTGCTAAACTCTTTATTATCAATTAAAAAAGTCCCAAGCAAGTACTCTTTAACTATCTTAATGTTGACTAAAGCACTAGATACTATTTTATTAATTAGGTATTAATTATAAAGGAAAATGGATAACCTTATTATAACCAATTAATTCTTATATTTACTTTATTAGTCATAACTTTTTGCTTTGTTAAGGTTCAGCATCTCTTAATTTAAATTTAAGTCCTAATCAAAGTGTTAACACTTGAATATGTCTTTAAAATAAGTAGATACTTTTTCTTATGCTTAAGTCTTTAATAATTGGGATAAAATAAAAAGCCTTATCATGTCATTCATTGCTTAGTAGTGTAATATTTTTATAAAGATAAGCAGAAATAAGAATAAAACTAAAAGACTCGATCATAGCTATGTATGCTTTTTCTTAATATCATTAATAAGACTATCAGACTAAGATATTGATTGATGACTAAAATATTACTTGTAAAAGTTAAAAAATAATTATATCAGCTGATTGCTTTTCTATGACTCCCTTATTTTACAAGAATTTTATCTATGATTAAAGTTTTATAGCCTTGATTTAATTTAGCCAGTTAAATAGCAATCAGCATCCAGCTCTTATCATTATAATATCGTAAAGGTATTTTAAGAAGTTTTTAAAGTCTTAAGGATAAAGTAAAATAGATTAATCATGTTGAAATTTTAACTCAATTTTAGTCTTTATGACTTGATACCTATGAAGGATCATCATTCCTTGCATAAATTTAGATTGCTCAATCCTTTCCTTTGGTTATATTTGTCTAGATTATATTTTTTATTTCTTGAGCTTCTGTAAAAAAAATTAAATTATTAAGCTGTAGCAATCACCTACTAAATCGTATTTACAGCAATAATTATAGCATTTACTTAATAGAAAACTCTTAGACTCTTTTATAATCAAATTAAAATACACATTTTAGCACTCTATTAATCATATTCCGATCATATCCTATTATGTTCATAAATGCTCTTCCTTTTAATAAAACTATTATATATTTATGATCGAAGGGTTGATAATCATAGAGACGGATTTCTTATTAGTTTTACGTAACTTGTATAGAAATTAATTTATTTTAGAGCCATAATATCTTTGAGTTTAGTTTAATAATGGAATCATGTAACTCAAATGCTTCTAAATCATAAAAATAGCGGAACTTAATTTTAACAAAATTAATCTTCTAAGTTTTTATTGGTAGCAATAACTGACTTACACCCCTTAAAATATGATGTACTTCTCCATCAAATAAAGATTTGGATTCTTTATAATTAATAAAATGCTTGGAAGTGATATTAAATGATTTATTAGATGAGCTTAAATAAGTAAGATATACTCCTTTACTACTAATTATATTCTTATCCTTATTAATAGTTTAAAGCTAGTGCTAAAGTATCTTAAATTATTCTTTCTCTTTTACTTTAACTTCCTGTTATTATTTTTAGCTTGGTAGTATAGTAAAGATAATGCAGTTAATTTAAGATATTAAACTTATCTATTAAGAAGCAACTAATTAAGTATAACTATACATAGTCTATATCTTTAGTATCCTATATCTTTAGCACTATATATATTTGTTTAATAAGCCTACTAATTATTAGCTTCTAAATGAATATAGAGATTAAACTATTATTAGGCAAATGTTTAATTTAACTAGAGACTATATAGTTACTATTATTATTTTATTTATACCTTTAAAAACAGCTCTCTTGCTTATTAAGTACTAGTTTAGCCTTTCTTTATAAGTAATTTCCTTTAATAGGTTAGCTTTGTTCTATTAGTTTATGATAGATATAATTTAAGTTTATTTTAATTAAACTAATAGTCTAACTTTTGGTTCCTCTAATTAAGCTAGAAATTATCTATATTATAGTCTAAAGAAGATGCTTCTCTTTAAATTGCTTCTATTTAAGTATCTGAGCTGCTTCTATTAGAAATAATAGTAATTTTCAAGAGTTTTTCAGTCAAAGAAATTAAAAACTGACCATTTTTAAAAATCCTTGAAGGGGGAAGTTAAATGAATAGATTTGATAGTAAATCATTTAAAGGAATAGAGTTAGATTTAATCTAAATCTATTGCTAAGTTGACTGGATATTATCAAAAGGAAATAAGCAAGGTTATATACTAAGTGATGACTGAACTAGCATAGATGATAGTAGTTATATAAATAATAGTTTAGAAGCTGCTATTTATCTTAATTTTAAAAAGGTTTAGCTCTTATTTGTAGGAAAAAGGAAATTTAACTTAAATAGCAATGAGCTATTTTTGATGGTTCTAAGTGATTTTTAAGTTAAATACTCTAAGTATTTAAATGATTATTTCTTTAAAGAAAATAATATATAAAAATTAGTAGAAAAAGAGGATAGTTTTAATACTGTTATTTCGTTTCTAGAAATAAAGTTTATTATTTAAAGATAAATGTCTTAATCAGCAAGATTTTAAAGTATCTAATAAAAGGGATACTAAAAAGTATTTTCCTTACTTAAATTAAAAAAAATTTTGTTATAGAGGTTAAGTTAAAAGATAGAAGGAGCAATTATATGCTTAAAATTAATTATCTTCAAAATTATAAACAAATAATGCTATAATTAGAAAGAAAAAACATTTTAGACTTTAATAGATATGAAGAATCTATCCTTTGATATGAGAGATTAATTGCATTGATTTTATTAAGATAATAGCTTTACTCAAAAAGTTGAGGCAAATACCTAGATAGATATTAGAGCAAGTTCTTTCTTAAAGTTTGGAAAAATAAACTGATCTTAAAAATGACTTCCGCTGAAAGGAATGGTCTTTTAAAGCTTGATAAATATTAAGATGATCTCGATAGTTTCAATTCAGTCATTCGTCTTTACACTTAAAAATTGAAATTCTTTGAAAATTAGAAAAGTAAGCAATAAATTTAAATAGGATCATATCAATTGCTTAGAAAATTACTTACCAAAACTATATTTAAATTAAGACTTATGTCTAAAAGAATAATCAATTAATTACTTTAAAAGGAAACTATATTTATTACCTAAATACATATTAAAAGACTAGTCATGATAAAACTATAGAGATATAGTAAAAAAGAAAATAAAGGTAAAAGTAATTAATTTATAGCAGAGTATGAAATAATAAAATGACTAGTAATTATTATTAATTAATAAGAACTAAATCTTAAATTTTATTTTAATGTTCGCTTAAATATTATCATTTCTATCTTATGCTTTCAAAAATACCATTTCAATGACTCTTTTATAAGTTACTTTAATAATTTCCTTTCAATACTTAATTAAGCAATTCAGATGGCAATTGGAATACATTCTTATCTTTTAAATAAAAATTCTTTTTATCTGAAGTAATTTTATGTGATGAATTGAATACTTTATATTTCAATAGCTTACTACTTACATCTTTTATAGTCTGCTAAATTCTTTAAAATAATTTTGCTTAATTAGTTCTATTTTTAATTTTAAGCTTTCAAAATAAAGAGCAATAGAACGATACTTATTTAGTAAATGTTTTATACGCAACTAATCTAATTTTCTTCTACATTTAATAAATTTTAATCTCAAATAAGTTAGATTTGTATTTTTAATAGCAAATATGAACGAACTTCTTACATTTATCAAGAAGCAATCCTAAGTGTATTTTATTCTAATAAAGGCTAATATTCTTAGTTATGTATTAGAATAAATATTTAACTAGGCTTATACGACTATAAAGGGATGGAAATGGTTTGCTAGCATTATTTTATTTGATTAGATATTGATTCTTTATATTATCAACTGAAAAAAGTTGAGCAGTTAAAATAAAAAGTGATGAGGTAATAAGGATATGAAATATGAATATAGAAATAGTTAAAGAATACTTCTAGTCTAAATTGCTCTACCAATAGTAATATGCTTTCTATTCTTTATTTTCCTTTTATATTATAAAAGCTTAAAATCAACAGCAACTAAAACTTTAGTAATTCAATTTCTAGGAAAATTCTCTAGAGTTTCTTCATTAAATAGCGCTTACCATGATGATTGGCTTCTTATGCAGGAGTATTGCTTTTTGAGATTTCTTTATTTCATATTTTTAGCAAATATTTTGGTCAGCAGTGAATAAGTTTTTTTGAGTTCTTGAAGAATTAAGGATTTGAAGAAAAAATAAAAATCTTGCTAATTAAAGCTAATAGAAAACTAATGAAAACCCCTTTATAAATCTAGAGAAGTAAATTATCGAAAAAGTAAATAAAGTTTGTTTACTCCAAACTAGAAGGAAAAAGTAAAAGCCATCGATTTTTGTACATAAAATCAAGTTTATTGATTAAAAGAAAACTAAAATATCATTATATGTTTGAATAGGAAATGAGCCTATATATGGATATTATGAAGAAATTAAGAAAGCTGTCGGAAATCAGGATGAGATTATCTACAATTTATCAGAGAAAATAAGAAAATCCATGATATATATTGCATAGATGATCTTAGAAATGACATATCATTGGAAACAACTCTTTAAAATAAAATTATAACAGAAGAAAAGTTATATCGTATTCTATTTATGGCCAATATCTAATTAAACGCTGCTTTAGTTTCATAAAGTTTAAAAATAGATTAGAATCTAAGAACTTGTAGAGAACTCATTATTTTTTATAAAAACAGTAGATTATATATGAGAAAGGTAACCATCATTGTAAAAAAATAGTTGAGAAGTGTAACCGAAATCATGAAGAGATAGTCGAATTTAATTAAAAATTCATTAAAAGCTTGCGTTTTTAAATCCCAGTTTATAGTGATAACAAAAATTATAAATAAAATTTTAGAAATAAGCCACCTACTTTAATGAAAAAACAGCACAAAAAAGCTATCTTTAATTAATATAACTATTTTATTAAAAAATTCTCTCTCTTCAGTTTTTTTCCAAATGATCTAAAATAAAGATTTAAACAGAATGTTTTGCTAGTATTATAAATCAAATTATTTTTATAAATTTTAGATTAAATTGTAGATTGTAATTTTAATTAACTATACAACTACACTATGAATAATTCTTAACTTGTGACTATGCTTATTTAATCATGCATATCTTATCATAACAAATTTATAAACTATTTGAATATTAAAACTACTTAAGTAAATAATGGCTTTTAGCTTAAGTTAATTAATATATTTATAAAATATAATATAAGATATTAATGCTATTAATAGATAAATCATAATAAATTGCTTAACTGTATACCAAAGTTAAAATCCTACAATTTTTTCTTTTTATATAATTTTACTTTTTTTTAGTTTTATATGCAAAAGAACTTTCATTTAAGAATTTTAGAAATAATTTTATTTCTCTAAATTGTTTATAGATTTTCCTCACTTTTTGCAACGACAAAATCTTTCTGCTTCTTTTTTGCTTGTCATGCAATTTGAACGTTAATTATTTTTTCCATAATAACATGTTTAATTGATCTTAAAAGGTATTAATGTTTGGGCTTTCTAGCTTTTAATTTTTTTACATTTTTGACATTTTAAATCTTCACATCCAATTGGAATATCGAGAAAACGATTTTAGCAAAAAAGTCCTTATTTTAAGCAAAACTGGGTGCAACTTTCTTAAGGTAATGCTCATCCTGTTTTAAAACTTTTCTTTCATTCTTCTTTATAAGTTTCATTAAGAAAATTGAAGTCTATACAAGCACATAAATTAGAATGAAAATTATACATCTGATTGAAATCTTGGCAAGCAGGAGAAACCAAATCAGGTCTATATTAATCTATAATTTTATCAAGATAGAATATAAATCCCATCCATTTTTTATTTTTTCATTCAAATATTATGTCAGGGCTACTTATATTAGTAAAATCATTTTTCTAGCTTGCTTAATCAGTAACAAAAATAATTGTTTCAAAATCTGTATAGAGATTAAAGTAAAATCTTAACTTGAATCATTCTTTAGCGCCATCAGAATGATTGAGTTGATATATAATTTATGTTTCATTAAATTTCATTGGATAACATAATTATTTAATTGGATCTATAAAGTCTCAAATTTATCGATCTATGAAGCTTTCTATTTATCTTGATATTTAAAATTCAAGTTACTTATCTTAATTTACTTCAAATTAATTGCAAACACAAGCAAAAGGTATTATTTTAGCTTAGTCGCAACTTCTTTCTATTGAAATCTTCTAGTTTATCAAACTTATTTGGGACAGAACGTTTTAGACTTCTGGCTTTCAAGTTAAATTTTATTTTTAAAGATTTTCTTCATAAGGAATAGTTATAAAATGCTAGATTGTTGCGTATAAATCAAGTTTGGAAACAAGTCTAACTTGATTATGTCTTAGAATATCAAAACTGTTGGGAATTTAATCAAGGAGTTTGGTACTACCTATCATTAGTAGTAGCGGTAGGTTTGACTCTTATATTTCATCTTCAAAATCCCAATAATCTTAGAACCTGTTACCATTGTCTCCCATTAGTATAATAAACTTGTTCTAGTCTTTAGAAGTCATCTTTAATAAGTCATTCAAGAATTAATAAAGATACTAGTCTAACTGATGGAAGCTCTTGTATTCAGTTTATTTTATATGAATGAATGCAAATTTATTAGCTTTTTTATTTGAATCCTCATATTAAAGTAAATGATTGAAGAGTCATTAGTGAATCTATTTACCACCAAAGCATTTATTTTTAGTCTGATCTAATTTCTAAGCTAAGCATGGAAAGTTGTTAATAATGTAGTCAGCATTTGGTTTTGCTCCGATAATTTCAGCAAGCTCTTTAGAACATGAATCAGTTCCTACCAAACTTAGTCAGCCATATTCATTCATTCTGCGGAAAATGGAGTTTGGACCAGTTAAATCAGGATTATCCTAAATCATTTGAAAGTATTCCAAAAATTTTAAAGTTTATCCAGAAAATATGGGATTTATATTCTAAAATTTATTAACTCCTTAAGTTTGATGGAATACAAAGTCAAAAGTTTTATAATTTTCCTCTTATAAAGAGTTCAAAAATTAAATAGTCTTATTAGCATTTCTGTAAAAAAACTTTCTGGACATTGCCTCTAAGCTTATAATAAAGAAACTAAGTTGTCTTTTGCCTATAACTATTTTAGGAACTTCTAATGGCTTAAACTATCAAAAGGCAGTTCATGGATCATTTTCTTTACACCTAGCAAAAATGAAATTATGTGATGCTATATTAATTTTATTTTATCTCTCTATTGAAACAAAATCAATTTATTCTCCAAGTGTTTCTTTCTATGAGTCTTTCATTATTATAACTTGATTATAATTTTAGCAGTTAATGATTGCCTCATTTTTATTTCATTTTATTATTTCATTAGTATCATTACCTTCACTTAGGCAAGGCTTTTGCTCACTCGCTCCTATAAATCTACTCATTAGCTCTGAAGTACCAAAGCCAACCGGCACACAATTGATTTTTCCTAAAGTGAATGCCTAAAAGAACTCAGACTCTCATTATTCTTAAAGCTTTACATTATTAGGTCACTGTTTCCTGAATTTATCGTTTGGAATCAGCTTTTAATCATTGTAAATATAGTCATCAAATCTAGCAACATTCTCTTAAACTTAATCTATGATCTTCCTTTAAGCAGCAAAACTTTCAAATTTTTATCCTTTTGAGAAATTTGCCAGATTCTTGCTAATAAAGTGGAATAATAAGGAAATACAAATTAACAGAAAAGGAGTAAGAAAAAGTAAAAGCACGTAAAGGTAAACGGATCTCATTTTATAATAAAGAAATATTAAGAAGACTAAAAGTTTAAATTAATAAGCTATCTTAAATAATTCAAATTCAATTTTTCTTATTTTAACAATATCATCTCTATAGATTCGTATTTCTCTCCTATTTCTTTATAAGATTTGCTATGTTTGTTATATTTTAATTAACTCTAAATCAATTTAGACATCACTTTATCAATAAACTTTCTGCTTCAGGAAAAAGACAATTTAGTTGCTTGTTGCTTTACTTAATTTATTTCTAAAATCATAGTTTAATTAATTTTTAAATACAACTGAAAGAATACGACTTACATCTATTTTAATGACTGCTTTTGTAGTATATAACTCTAAAAATTAATTTGTCTATAAACATTGAAAAAAGAAAGTCAAACGATTAGCAAAATCTAAAATAAGTGAAGAACTCATAAGTGCTTGCAATCTAAATATCAATATTTAAAGCAAAATTAAGGATAATATTGCTAGGCTTAAAGTTTATTTATATTAAGTCGCATTTCAAACTTAATTGTAATTATAGCTTATAAAATTAAAAAGTTAATTATTTCAAATTAATTAAATAAATAATTTGTAAATAAACATAATGCTTATTATAAAAGCTTTTACTAATAATTAGACTATGCTATTTAAATAGACATAATGGCAATGTAGTTAAATATTTATGGGATTTATTTTGGAATAAACTAGTCAAAGTTATTCATAAATCTCACTTATGATGCTAATAATTTAATTACTAAAAGTGATTTATTTAGTAATTTTTATAACTATTCTAATATTCAAGTATGAAAAGCATATGTTTTGAAATTAAGCCTCACTAATATTTCTAAGCTACTATTTATTTCAAGTATAAATTATTGATTATAAATAAAGATTAAATCTAATTTTTTGATGCTCAAAATCGAGATTAGTTGAGAAAACTAAAATTATTACAAAAGTATTTATTTTTATTTCATTCAAGATTCTCTCAAAGTTCTCATCCAAGCTTTCTAAGAAGATGTAAATTGCAAGAATTTAAAAAATTAAAACTGACGAAAAGAGAACTGTAAAAGCTAAGTAGTGTGTAAAATAACTCCACTGCAATACAATAAATATTACTATAGAAGCATAATTAATGTCTACTAAATTGTAAGAGAAATTAAAAAATATTTTGAGAAAATTCCAAATTTTTTCACATAAAAATATGGATTTGGTCAAAATAGTTTTTAAATGGAGAATTTTCATAAGCAAAAATGCATAATTAAGATCTTTTAAACTCGAAAAATAAAAATAAATTTAAGAATCATTATGCAAAAAAGAGATCATATAAAAAATAAAACGAATAAAAGAATATTAAAAATCTAGAATTAATAATGCTTCATAAAAATTCTTGGAAGAATGCCATTCTTGTTACGCTTTCTTCCAATTCTTCTGCAGCATCAATTATTTCCACTACTTCCGCTTTTTTAACTCATTGCCCGCTTTGTCTTTATTTTTTCCTTCTCTGGATCACATTTTCTTCATTTATCCTTTTTTAAGATAAAAATTGATTATCTTCTTTCATTAAATTCTTGAAATTCCTTCCCATAGCAGATTTAGAAGGGATTGTAAATTCCAATTATTGTGCCAATAGTACATTCGATTTAATTTCTTCTAAATATAAATTATACCAAGAGCGAATAATCTCGAAGACGGTGTTCCCTTCAGAAAATGAATCTAACCAGGGACTTTCACAGCGACAGAAAAGGAACTTATTCCTTGCCATAAGACCAGAAGGTTTAATACAGAAGACCAATCTCAGTTCCCACTATCTTTTTAATTATAAATTTTTTTTTTATTTTTTAAAAATTGCTTAAAATAACTTATAAAAACTGTATTTTTCTTAATCTTCAAGAATCTATTTTTTTAAATTAAAAAAATTTGGAGCTTACATTTTAAAGAAAAGACTCATTAAAATTTTTATTTACATTTGTTAAAAAGTTTTTTAAAGCTGATTATTTAACTTTCAGCAAAAATGTTAAAGAAATAAGATTAAGATAAGATAAAAGCTTAATTTGCTTAAAATCTCAGGATTTGGACTTACACAAGTAAATTAGTACAATCCATAATGTTTTCCTGAAATTTATGCTTAAGGATTTACTCTCAGATTATCCTTTAGGCAAACCCAAGACACTATCGACTCTACAATCCAACTTTCATTATAAAAGGTTAAGCTCAAATTTTTCTTTTCGAATCCTTATCTTAACAGATTAATTAAATAATCACGTCACATTGCGAAAAAATCCAAAGAGCACGGGTAACCAAAATAAAAATTTGATGTTTGGTTCTATATAATTATCCTTTAGTCATATTTATTATATTTACTAAGAAGAAAATTAAAAAAATAAATTAAAAATATCATAGTATTTTCAGTGTTGAAAGATTTAAAAGGTAAATCTTATTTCATAATTATAATAATTTTGTTTTATGATAAAAAAACAAAAAATTAAAAAAATATTTATTGAAATTTCTTAAAATTAATATCTTGAAAACGCACAAAATATTCTGAATGATAAAATACTTTAAAAATATTAACAATGAATAGAAAATCTTTTAAAATGTAGAAATAAAAATTAAAGTTAAAAATGATGAAGTTTTTAGTCAATTATATTCAGCACAATTTTTTAGAAAAAGAATGTTATTTTAACAAAAAAAGATTTATTTTGTAAAATAAGCAAAAAATAAATAAATAAATATAATAAATAAAAATAACTTGGAGTCACTATTACAGACTTTCCATAATTAAATTTTTATGTTAATTTAAATTTTATTTTTTTATTTTTTTTATATTAACTTTTTATTGCTAAAAATGAAACTGCTTATTAAATGTTTAAAAAAATGGATATCGACCACAGTCATGTGAATATTAGGTAATCTGGTGTAGTGTAAGCTAAAATGTGAAAAATCTTACACTTGTTTTACAAAGGTCTGAATGGGTAAACTTAGAAGAAATAAGCCTTTTTGCCCAATAATTTTCGGTATCGGTACGAAGAATGAATGAAAGACTACTAAAGTTTTTTTCTAATTCTCATTTGAAATTATTTTAGAATACTGGAATATTGACATCAAGATTCGATAATAATTTTTTAATAAGAAGATTTCTCATTCAATGAGGTTTATGTGCCTCTATTTCTGATTAGACTAAAAAAATTGATCAAAAAATATAAATTTCAAATTTAATTGAAAAATATTTATTTAATTTTTTTAATATTATAAATATATAATCATAAAATTATAAACTAATAATTTATCTAATAAAAAATGGTTGAAGGTTTCAAGTCAGGATTCTATACCACCTCTTCCTAAGCCAAAAAGGAAGGGAGGAAGCAAGAAGCCAAGTCTTAATAATCTTAACAATCTTCTCTATCACAACCTTAACCAACACTGAACTAACAACTTGGAATCTAACAAAACGAACGAAAGCCAACCTTGAAGAATATACACACGGAAACTCCAACCTCAAGCGAGAAACCAAGAAAACAGATGAAGTCTGTTCTCCAGGAGGTATCAGATCTCAACCCTTCTGGCCAGATGAGCATGGAGTAGCTCATCAAAGTGGCACTGAACCTCCAGGAAGAGGTCAAGAGATTGAAGAAGGAAAATGATATGTTGATGGCAAAGCTAGACCTAGCAGAAGGAATTGAGTCAAGACTTATGTCCTAGGAAAGAGATCTTAACGCCTTTTGGAATATCTCAAAAAGTCAGATTAACGAATCCTAAAATTAGCTTTAGAAACAGACTGAACTGGATAACAGACTCGGAAAATTAGAAGAGAAATTTTAAACTTTTAAGAAAGAGTAAAGCGAAACTGGAACTATACAAATAAAAATCGAAGCCTAGAAAGAGCAAACAAATAAAGGAAAATAATTCAAAATAAAAAAGAAATGTTTCTGCTGTTGAAGCGTATGACATTTTTATCGGAAATGTTAGAAGTTCTAATAGAAATAAAGAAACTATTGTATAAAAAAATAACAAAAGAAGAAAAAAGAAGAAGCAAGAATGAAAAGAATGTATTGCAACCCGGATGGTTCAATATACAAGATTAAGATGGAACCAAGGCAAGCTAAAGGAGGAAAAACCTGGAAAAATCCGAGTTCCCAATCTCGCTAAAATTGGGCGACCCAAACTTTTATATTTAACAGCAGGGAGCATGAACTACTGTATTTCTGACGGGGTTGGAAATCCCTAAAATGGAAAACTTAAAATTAATATTATTATTATTATTATTATAATAATTTATCTAAAAAATAAAAGTATTTAGTAAAACACTTAAATTTAAAACTGAATTTATTTTATTTTATTATCTAAATTCGAAATTTTAAATCAGCATAAATATAATTTTATTTAAAAATTGAATAAAATTAAATTTTAATTATGGGACTTAAAAATTGCAATATAAAATGTTAAAAAAGATATAATATTATATCAAAAATGAGTTTTAAAAACTTCCATAAGCAAGTCTTAATAAAGAAGTTAATAGTTTCATAAAAATTAACTTAAAAATTTGAAAATTATTTAAATAAATTATAATCATGGTAATAATCTTAAAATTAAAATAATAATTAAGATAAAAAATAATTTAAAGAAAAAACCTATAAGTAAAAAAAACATTATTGCAAATAATTTAAAGAAACCTCAAAAATTTTTAACGTATATTATTAAATAAATTAATAAAAAAAATAAAATATGCATATTTTGTATTAAAAAGAAGAAATATCTCAAATAAAACTCAGAAGTAAAAAAAGAAAATAATTTAAAAAAGTTTAAGAATATGAGAAAATTATAAATGATGAACAACAACAGCAAAAAAGAAAATATACTAAAAACTGAAAATAAGTATTTTAATAATTTTTGAATATTAATCTATTTACTTTTCATTTAATAAAATTTCACAAAAATTTTCTTAAAAATAAAAAAACATTAAATCTGATCTATTCTTTTTTAGTTTTTATTAATCCTTTTATTTTCTGCGAAATTATGAAAAATTTCATTAAAATTAATTTTTTTTTCAAAGTTAATTTAATTGATTTTTATATAAAATAATAAAAAGTTTAAATATTCCCTTTCAGCTACAATCAACCTTTCTATGCTTATGAATAATAAAGTATTCTCGAAGTTCAGTAGTTAACTCTCCTAAATCTCCTTTTTAGGTTCAAATCTTGTTAAATAATGGCTTATTTTATTCGTAAATGATCTCATTTAAGTTAGGATCTACTTTAAAAAAATTATAAATTGCACTAAGATGAGTAAAAAAATCACAAAAATCATAGTTATTTGGTTTATTTCTAGAAATTTACCTCAGTAAACCATTAGTAACATAAAGATGAAGTAACAAAAAATCTCTTCTTCCTGCAAACATACCTGCTGAATAAGTTTGATTAGATAACCCTTAATATTTTTCGTTAATACAGTTTTTATAAGAAGAATATATCCAATTAAAATTCGGACTCTGCACAATAGATGGGAAAAAAACTTTGTCTGGATTTTAAATAAAAAAGGATGTAGGATTTTTTATAAAAATTACGTCAGAAATATCTGTAAAAATCACATATTGAAGATCATCATGCTTTAAAACAAAATCAAAGAACACGAGAAACTTATAATCAGCAGGTCATAAATTTTCCAGGAGAAAGGATTTATTTATTGAATAAAACTAAAATCTTTCAGTTGTAAACATTTAAACAACTTTTTGGTCGACTCCATCATGGAGTAATACACCAAAAAGTTTCTATCTATGTATTGATTATCATCAAATCCTAAAATAATCAAAGCAGTTTTAAAATTTTAAAAATTTCCTTTAAGGATCACCTTTTGAAAAAAAATAAGCACCAATAACAACAGTGATAGGAGGTTCTTAATCAGGAAAGATTGAAGAAAGTTTTCTTTTTTGAATTGAAGAGACATCCGAAATTCCGTTCAAACCTTTAAATACAGAGCTTGAATTTAAGTTGCTTTTAAAATACTCTTTTTATTAAGGAAAAAAAAATCTATAGAAAGTAATATCGTACTCAAACCAGAAGCAAATGAAACCGAACCAAAAAAGACAAAAAATTCAGCAAATCAGAAAGCGTTAAATACTAAACATAAAAAAAATATTCATAAAAACTTGAAAAATTAAATTACAGAGAAAAAAAAATTAATATTTATATAAATTATACCTAAAAAAAATAAGATATTAATTAAAAAAAAAAACAAAGAACATTAAATGAAATCTCTAAAAACTAAAAAATTGTTAAAGAAACACTACAGATATCAAATAGAAGAAAAATATAAAATCAACTTAATAAAATTAAAAACAAAATAACACAAGAAGTAATTAAAAAAATCAACAAATCTATAAAAATTGTAAAATTCATAAAATTAAAATAATAAGCAACAATAAAATAATTTATCAAAATAATTAAACTTATATTTAATAATAAAAAAATTATAAAATTAAAAATAAATAAAATAAATTATAAATAACTTTTTTAAACAAATCTGAAAAAATTTGGAATATTCGAAAAAAGAAAAAAGGTAGCAATCGTATCTTTTGACTTAAAAAAATCTTTAAAAATCAAAAAATAAGTTCTAAAAAATTAAAAAAATATATAAAAAGTTAAAATAAAATAAAAAATATTAAGTATTAAAGATTAAAAAATTTAAACTTAAAAATTAAATTTACTAAAAAATATCAGATATTGAATAAAATTTAAATGCTTATAATATAAATTAGAAGTTCTAAATAAAGAAAATAGAAAAAATAGAAAAAATTATGTGAAAATATAAAGATAGAATGACAAGAATCATAAAAACAGATTTCATCAAATTAATGTCATTGTATTTTGATTTAAGTAAAAAATTAGTTAAAATTTTTAGAAAACAACTATTATCATAATTTAATTTATAGCAAAAGGTAAAATTGAATTTATAGTCTTAGAAGAGAACTTCAGAACTAGCTTGATCCCGTTCTCTCCCAAACTAAAGGATGACTTAGGACTTCGTTAGTCTGCCATCCTTAACTCACAACCAAAAACCATTTATTCTTCTAGTTTCTTCTTCACTTATTGTTTTATTCTTGAAGTCTTGAGTTGTAAAATTTTTTCCTATATATTTATCCTGTTCTTGTGGTCAGATGCAGAAAAATTCGCCTAATATTTATTTCTAATAAGTTCTTTCAATTTCATTTTTCTTTCAGCACTATCATCAGCAATGGTTTTTCTGACATATATGGCATCTGATCTTTCTATGATAGTAATTTATCTTATTTATCTCTTATTATTATTAAGGTTCGATTTCAATTGGAGTGCTTGATAACCAATCTTGAGATTTTTAAACTGCTAGCTATTATTATTCTTACTTTACTTAAAGTTCTTTAATTTCATTTTATAATCTAGAGAATTGGAATCAAAATAATTGAGGAACTTCATCGAATTATTCGTCAATATCTTCAAATTTAGCTACTGTTGACTCTTAAAGTTTATCAAGAGTTTCTTGTATAACAGGAAATTATAGATCTAGATATAAATCAATTTATCTAGCATTTTTTCTAATTTTTCTACTCTTTATCTTTGCTGTTTTAGCTCGTATTATATATTTGATATCCTTTGCTGCAATGATTATGCAAATGATACCTCAGATTATTATTCTTAGTCTTATTAAGATGATTATTCGATTAAATTAGGTTGTTATTCTTATATTTTTTTAATGTTCGTTTATAGAGGTCTATTATTTCTTAGGTGCCATTTTATTTTGTTTTATGTTATAATAATATATTAACGTGGATTCACATTTATTTGGTTCACCACTAATTAGAAATTTTAGAGGTTTTTATTAATCAATAGATCTCGAATTCGTATTCATCTGGATTTTCTGGATCTTAAATCCTTATCACTTACTTGTTTTTTCTTTTGCTATTGCTTGCAAGTCAATCTACTTTTCTTCTTTCTTAAATTAATTTTTTTAATTTAAATTCAAATTCCAACTAAATAATTTTTTGGCATCTTTGACTATTAAAATTATTACTTCTAATTAAATACATTAGGCTTGTAATATTCATCAGAGTACTCTCTTTCTCAACCATTCTTTTAGCGTCTATTTATTTAGCTTTTTCTTTCATAAAATACTTTTCATCTTCTTTTCAATAATATTTTGTATTTCTTTATTTAAAATCCTTAAATTCTATTTTACTTATCAGGAATCAACTTATTTAAATTTGGATGGTTGGTTTAAGATACCTAAAAAATAATCCCAACTTTTCGCTTTAGTAATTTCATTATATCTATATAAAAATTAAAATCCAAAATATTCATAATTATATTACCCACAAATAAAAAAGGATTATCAGTAGGGTAACGACTATCCTTAAGATTCTTGTAAAGCCATAAGATTATATGCATATTTTATATGCATTAATAATTTTTTTCTAAATACTTATTTTATTTCGTAATCATAAAATAAAGAAATATTTTAATATTATTGAAAATATAATTTTGCAATAGGGTATTTAGACTATTCTAAGCTGTGGTTCTGTAAAAATAAATCTCAATTTAGTTTTTTATATTCTATTAAAAGTCTTTTCCAATAGTTATGTACTTAGCATTCTAATTCTATAATAGCTGATAATTTTTAAACTTAATCAAATTTTTGATATCTTTTTTTAATTTATTTTTAAATAAAATTCCATTAGTTGATTAATATAATTCATTACTTTCTTTTTTAATTAAAAAAATAAAAAAAATCTCAGTGTCATAAAATACTTAAAAGTTATTCAATTAAGATCTAAAAAACACATTCATTTTTAGATTTATCCTTTTTTTAGAATTTTTTTAATGCTATATATCTCATACTTGTATTGATTCTATTCAATTATAGCAGAGATTCTATTTTGCTTACTTCATGGCACTAGCTTCTCAATATTCTGAGATGAGAAGTGTAAAAAGTCTTACAATGTTTTTGAAATTCCATGGTGTCAAATTTTAATATCTTAGTAGTTAATAAACAACTTTTTTCAATACTGCTTGATATTTGGAGGTTATTTCTTTACAATTATTTTTTGAGGTTTTATTTTAGTTCAAAAGTATTTCTAAATACGTGATTTATTATTTTTATATAATTTGCTGGGCTCCAATCTTATAATTAATCAGCAATGATAAAGAGAAAAATATCTAAGCAATAAGATTTATGTTTCCTTGAAGACTATAAAAAGTTAAAGTTAAAATCCTTTGTTAAAGTCTTAGTAGTCAGTCATCTAACCTATTCTATCAGCTTGTTTCCATTATTTTGGTAAAAAATACTACTAGGCTAAAGTAGGCTGTGTAGTACTTCGTTTGCCATCCTTTAATATTCTCAATAATTTCTCCTTGTATAATGCGACCATTTTTCGTATTTATTAAAAAATAAAAAAAAGTGAATTACATAAAATTAAAAAAGTTTTAAATTTTATAGTTGAAAAATTTAAAATCGTAAAAAACAAAAAAATATTAAAAATAAAATTTAAAATAGAGAATAAAATTTTGAATGATTATTATTTAAATTTTAAATTTTAAACTAAAAGAGTTTTTTGACATCTATAACTGCAAGAATTGCTTCCCTCAATTAAAGACATTAGTAAATGTTTTTAATTTTTTTTAATTACAATCTTGATCTCATTAATTTTTAATGACTCTTGTTATAATATCATCTTTTATTTCTCCCTTTTTTGCTTTTTCCATTTCTAATAATTTTATTCTTCTTGACATATTTTCTCGTGAAATATTTTTATTTATAAATCAAAATATCCAAAATAAGATTTCGGAAAGGAGTTTATGAGTCCTTAATCAGTAAAATATAAGGTGTCTTAAGTCCTAATTTTTTAATCAGCATTTTCTTAAATACTGCTTTTGATGCATTCATATTAATCTTCAAGATTATCTTAATCTATATCATGCAGCCAAATTTATTAGCGTTTTATTATCGCTAAGTTTGCTAAAAATTTAAATCTGAATCTAAATCGGCATTTTTAGAGTTAATTTAGCAAAAGAAAAAGCTATTTCCGAATTCTTCATCCTAAAATTTTTCTCTAGCCTTACTTTCAATTGCCAACTAATTTCTCTAAGATTTTTTCACACCCATAACACCACTAACCTTCCTTAATAACAATATTTCTTACTCTATCTCCAATAAGTATTTATCAGGTTGACATTAAGTGATAGTTCAATCATATATCCTAATTTAGGTAAAACTGCTTTTTACTTAGTATCAGTTCACTAAATTATAAATAATCAACGATCTATCCAAAAATTTATCTTCTGAAACAGAGTTCTTTTATATATTCTAGCAAAGTACAAATCTCTATTACACTTCTTTATTTTCTTGCTTCCTGTCTCAGAACTAATTAATTTTCTTTAAAGAATTAATAATAGGATAAATTAAGTTTAGCAATTTTCGAGGATTTTCACCTCTTCATGCTGGACACCAGATTGCTCCAGTGTTAAAAATAAAGTTTTAGATGTCTCTACTCCTCTCTCCTCCCATTACTCTTGTCATTTCCGGATCTAGCCTTATTTCTAATTAAATTTTCTCTTGTAAATGTATCCTTATTCATTTAAGTATAATCTTTCTCTTATTTGTCTCTACTACATTTGTTTTTTCTTCCTCTACTGTGTTTGTATGGTTCTTTATTTATTCCAGTATGTCTTGAAATTTTGGAATTCCTTGCAGCGTCTTCATAAGTGTTCTGTCGAATTGCAGTAGTAACATTTCTTCACTACTTTTTGGAGTTTAACCTTAGTCTTCTTATTGGTCTCTTCAATCATCATTGGATCTCCCCTTTGTTCATCTAATTTCTTTTCTAGTATTTCCAGTCTAATACTCATATCAGATTGTTTCTGAAGCTAATTTTAGGATTAGCTACTCTGGTCTTAAGATATGTTTCAGAAAGCGCTTAGTTCTCTTTCTTAGGACATAAGTCTGGATTCTATTCCTTCCGCTAGGTTAAGTTTTTCCATCAGTTTCTCATTGTTCTTTCTCAGTTTCCTAACCTCTTCCTGGAGAATACCACTTTGATGAGCTGTTCCATGCTCATCTGGCCAGAAGGATTGAACTTTGAGACCTCCTGGTGCAGAGCAGACTTCATCTGCTTTCTGGACTTCTCTTCTGAGGTTGGAGTTATCTCATGTGTTGTCTTCTGAGTTTGTTTCTGTTCCTCTCCAGGTTGTTAGAATTAAGAAAAAGGTTAGGGTAAGAAGACTATCCAAGATTGGATTCAGGTTTCCTCTCCAACTTTTTGGAGGTGGTGTAGAAACCTCTTTTGAATCTTTCCATTTTTTTATTTTTTTATATTAATTTTCTTTAACAAGCTAATTTTAATTACTTCTCTCCTTATTCTTAACTTATAAGCATCTAACTAATAAGATAACTAAGATATTTAAATTTGATACAACAATAATAATTTTATAATTTAAGATATTTCCCTAAAGGATAAAGATATGATAAATAACAATTCTAAACTTTTTTCCTCACTTCAATAGTTATTTTCCATTTTTTGCCTTTCTTGATTATATAATCAACCTTATACTTCTATCTATCTCCACGTTGCATAATTCTTTCTTGATTTTTGCTGAAATATCCTCCATCAGTTTCTTCGAAATAAGCAAATGATCTTAAAGATATTCCATCAAATATATTACATAAGTTGATTCATCCCTCTAACTATTTCAGAAACCCTTTACTACTTCACAGACTACTGATTTATGCTAGACCCTTACTAAGTAAAAATATAGTCTCCATTAGCTACTTCAAATACCTTTTATCAAATCAAGCATTTTAATCATCAATCCATTGAATTAACATATTATTGACACCTTCAAATCACCTACCGAATTAAGTTATCTCTATATTTTGCTTATATCCCTTTATAATTTTAGATGTAGCTCATATAATTTTGCCTTAGCATTAAATTAATCAAAAAGAATAGTATAAAGCTTATTAAGAGCTAATATATCTAAATTAAACTCTCACAATTAACTAAGTTTTAAGTTAAAAATGATTAACAGTAATAGAATATCATAAATTAAGCAGACAGAAATCATACTAATAAACTAAATATAATAAGTATAATAATATACAAAAGTAACTAAAGTAGATGCTATTAATGCTTTATTCAATACTAGTTTATTATGTTAGTAAACAATAAATTATCTAGAGTTATCTAATCCTAATTAACATCTTATATTACATAAAACTTAATAGCTCTATTCATATTTTTAGTATAATTAACATTATTTACAGATACCTAGTTTTCAAAAATAAAGGTAAATTAAAGAGATATTTGTAAAAGAGATTTTAATTTGTATTGCTCAAGATTAAAAGTAATAAGATAGTCATTATATTAAAAGAATTCTATACTTATGTAGAAATAAAAAACTTATATATTATAAATTACTAAATTAAAAAATTTAAATTGGAGTTTAGTGAACTTGGAGGACTTTCAACCTCGTGTTCACAGGACCAGTTTGATAACCTGGCTGGAACCAGCTCCCTTCAGGACTCTTTCTTCAGTCGCCTTAGATTGTATACCACTTCGGTTTATAGATTTGACCTCCCGACGGATAAAATTAGTTACAGAATTCTCGTCTAATCTTATCCTAATATTAGTACTATTATTTTTCTTATTATTTTCTATTCCAGTACTATTATTTAATTAATTTCAATTTCTAACATTGTCTATATTTATGTCCAGTTTGTTTGCATACAAAACATCTTGGTTTATTCCTAATTCATTTCTTGTCTGGACTCCTCGGTAAATTAATAGCTCCTTCTATGTCCATTGGATCTTGAATTGTCTAGTGTTGCTACTTGCTGTTCTCTTCAAGCACAGTTGTTCTCTGTTGTAGCAATCCCATTTCCCTGAAGAAAGTGTTTTGCTCTAGATCATAGACTTCCCAGAAGCTTTCTTTCCATTCCTTGAGCTCAGTAACTTAATTTTTTAGAGCTCTATTCTCTAATCGTAGCTTCTTTACTTCCTCCTTCAGGTCAGAGAGTGCGACTAAAATTTATGCCTGTTCTTCCTGGAACTGTGGCATCGCAAACTCTCGCACGGCTGCTGATTCTTGCGTCTCTAGCACCTTTCTAGGTCCTTCCTCTTCAGTTGGTGTCATCGAGGTAGCCTTTTGGCGTTTTTGTCCCATCTTTTAAGTTGATCTGGAAGTTCCTAGTTGAGTCTATTATTCTTGAAGGTTTTGAGAAGAAGATTATTTCTAGGAAGAAGACGTGTTAGTTAGAGATGAGGGTTCTTACTTTCTCTCCCCTTTTAGGAGGTGGTATAAAAGCCTTTCTTGAACCCTTCTACCATTTTTTTATAAACTTATATATTATAAGAGTAAGAGATTAGTTGCTTAAAGATATAAGTACAAATCATTTAAACAATAATTAAGAAATTTAAACAAGTATCAAATAGCTTCTAAAACTACCTAGTTAATTATTAATTTAGCTTAGTATTAGCTAGAAGCTTTAATACTTTCAAATTTTCGAATGATAAGGAAAGAATGGATTTTTCTATAAGTGTCTTAAAACGCTAAAATTTTGACTTATTTCAATATTGGTAATAATTATTCAGATGTAAATAACGGAACTGACTCTATTTTGACAGCTATCTTCTAGCCTAATCATCTATTAATTATGCAATGATTTTTGGTTGAAAGTTTTGAAATTCAGTATAATTTCTTTTCATAAATCTTTAATATTGTAAAGATTTTGCTAATAATAATGCTTTTTTCTTTTAAAGATTAAATATATTTCAATATCGATTAATCCAGAAGCAGAAACTTTGTAGAGTCGTCTTTTTATTTCCGAATTCTAATATAGTTAAAGCTGATTTACTTTGATCTTAACCTTATTATTATTATTTAAGGAGTTTAAATTAAAAACACGAAAGAGCAAGAGTCTTATCTGCATTAAGCTATTTTTATAAGTAGCTGCAGTCTTTTATCTTCTCTTTTGATTATCTAAATACTTTTAAGTATTTAAATTTTAGTTATAAAGTAATAATTACAGTAGTTTAGTTAGTATTATCCATTTTATCTATTTTTTAAATGTAAAACATAAAGCAACCTCAAAACATAATTAGCCATTAGTCTTGTTTATTGAAATTTTAACGTTTTATTTTTATAAATTAGACAGTTTATCTCAACTAAACTTCTAAAAGATAAATAATAAATATTTAATTTTATATACATTTTGTTTTAAAATTTGTATATTTAAGGTATAAAAATATAAATAAATTCTTTATCTATTTATTTATTAAAAACCATTTTAACTTCATTATATAAGAGTATTTTGTTTGATTGACGAGGACAACGACTTGCGCTTCCTCACTGAGAAAAATTTAGTTGTGAGCGTTCCTAACTGGAAGCCCTAGAGATTTACAGTCGCCAAAGTGTACTGACCTGCTCGTCTCTAACCAAAAGGCCTGCTTGATCACCTTTCAATCCAACCAGGTAAGTACATAATAATGAGATGTTTACTCTTAAAGTATTAATTTTTTATTTTATTAAGTTTTCTAAAATTAATCTAATAGCATTACAATATTAACAATTATTTGCTAAATATCAATGAATCAATTATTTACTTAATTTAATTTTTGGATTTTTTGCATACGTTTCTTTCCTTTCACTTCATCTAAAAATACATCTAAAATATTAAAAATAAATAAAAAGATGAGCAAATTATTGAAAAAATATTTGAAAATTACTTTAACATTGCTTTAAACGATTTAGTATTAAAAATAAAAATGAACTGAAAAATAATTAAATTTTTTTTTTGTTAAATAAAAATTCACACTCTAACTTTTACATTTCATTCTCCATAACGCCAAATTTAATTTTTAATCCTTTTTATCTCTTTCTTAATTATACTCTCTTATAAACCAACTTAATTTTACTAAAAACAAATTGAAGTCTTATCATCTCCTTTATAAAATACTCATATATTATATAGATTAAAATTTTATATACTTTTTTAATTAATTATACCTAAAAAATATAGTTATTAATCTCAATTTAAAGAAACTTTTTTTCCATAATCAATCTTAAATTCTCCTATTCCATCTCAATTCCCTCAATTGCACATTCATGTATCACCAATCCTGTTCTCTCTATTATCCTCTTAATCGCAAAACTCGAATAGTCACCATCTATCTACATCTCCCATATTTTTATCGTGTGGTCCTCACTTCTTGATATGATAGTCTTATTATCCCTTGTTATGGCCACTGGCCAGATTTCAGCAGTATGATCAAGTAGATTTTAAAGGAGATTTCCTGATTATATGTCCCAGATTCTTATTGTGTTATCTTCACTTCCTGATATGATGTACTTGTTATCTGTAGAAATCTCAAGTGATTTAATCCAATCTTTATGACCTTCCAAAGTATTAAGGAGATCGCCAGTTTCCATATCCCAAAGATTAATTATTAAGTAACTTTCCGATAGTATAATATTGTTATCACTTGTTATAGCCACTAATTAGATATCATTATTATGACCAAGTATGGTTTTAAGGAAATTTCCAGATTCCAAGTCTCAGGTTCTTATAGTTTTGTCATTACTTCCTGAGATGATGGTCTTGTTATCACTTGTTATAGTTACTGAATGGATTTAAGATGTATGATCTTTCAAGGTTGATATATAACCAAAATTAACTTAACCCATTTTTGCACCAGTGAAATCACAATTCCTCAGCCATGCTCTACTGAAATTCATTTGTGATAAACTAGCATTACTCAAGTCACAATTGTCAAACACCGAATCAATCAATACTGTCTCAGGTGCTCATATACCCGATAGATCTTAAAATATAAATTAGTAATCCATCCAATTCAATATAGTTATACTGTTAGTTGCCGCTCTTCATAAAGAAGCATTGGATTTTGACATTCTTACTATCTCCAATAGATTTTATAATACGTTTGAATTACTTGAACTATTGATCTCTCTCACAAACTATAGTATCTCTAGATTGTCCACTATCAAAAATTTATTTATAATGTGGGTCTCTATTGGTAATGCCTTAGTGGATAAAGACTTAGCTAAATCTATGACATTATTTGGCACATAGTAATCTCTTATCGATCCATGGATAAATTCAAACCTCTTTTTATTATTATATTCCTTTATTTATATCAAACATCCTTTATGGTTAGAACTCTTTGTGAATTACTCTATTCATTTTTTACTCACTTCTTTAAAACTGAATATCTTCACTGAACTCTTTAACATCTCTCATGCCGCATTCACTTAGATATTTTTAAATATATTTTTTATTCCTTAAGTATTTCACTTTCCATACCATAACTTTTTAATTTTTCTTAGGTTTTTTTATTTCACTAAACTATGAAAATCTCATATATCTTAGACTTTTAAACTACTTTGCCACTTTTTAAATAATCAAATATTTCATCCTCAATCAAGCAAATATATAGCAAAAAGGGATTACTGATAATTTCTTTCAGATCTGGTATATTTATATTAATGCCATCATCTCTTATATTTATTAAGTTCTACTTGATTTCAGACTTTACTTGCACTTTATTATTGCTGATTTTTCTTAACTAAGGCTTTTTCGATAGATTTTTCTATCTAAACGATATCGAATAGCTTTATATACAATTCTTATAGCTCTTATACTTAAACTCTTTGGTTTTGTATGGCGCAAAATAATTTTGATAACTTTTTTCTTTCAAAGCATAATTTACCCTACATGTTATTATATACTTTGCCTAAGGATACTTTTACCATATTTTGTTTGTATTTATTATAGCTATGTATTATCCCAACTCATCATATGCATCAAATAAGAACAGTATCTTTCTAAATTATATATTTTCATTCCTTTCTATTTAATAATTATCTAAACCAGATTCTATTAATTTTTCTTCAAATTATTCAATTGTTGAGAGATACACGTATATATACAAATATTCGTTCTTCTACTCCAGATACTTTAAGGCTAAAGTCTTCAAGAATAAGGATTTTCCAGAACAGGAATCTCCAAGAAGTAATAATCCTGTTTTTGTGTCATTGTCTAAAAATTTGTTTATTTAATTATCAAGATCATCCTCAGCTTGTGAATTAGGATGAGAAGCGCATAATAAACTCACATAATATTCTTGCTTCTCCTACACCTCATCTTATAAGTATCTTATCATATCTTAATAGATACTGCTGCTAATTCCCTTTAATGCCAGCCAATTCTCTTTCATTGTTTAGGTAAATAAAGTAACATGCTCTGGATCCGCAAACAGCTCAATAATTAGCTAATGCTCTTTTACATTTTACCTTAAACTCTCTCTTTTTAATTAAATATTCTTTCTTTGTAAGTACAAGCTATTTGGTTCTTTTCTAAGGTTAATTCCAAAAATATTTTCATTGCATAGTACCTTATCTGCTAATACTTGTCGTTATATAATTTTTCAAGGAGTTTATATGAGTCTTCTACCAATTCTATACTAATTTAAGGATATTTTATCATGTGCTTCAGAAGAATACAAGCTCTAAATCTTAAATCCAAATTTTCTTCTAGCACAATTTTTTAGAATTCTTCAAATCTTTCTTTGGTGTACTTAATTGCTAGATCATATCCAAGAATATTTAAGACTTTTAGTTTATAGATTTACTTCTTATGAATTTTTTCATTTATCCAGCCATGTCCCCATACAAAGAAGTCTTTTATTATGGTAATCGCCTCAATATCAATAGCTCCAACTCCAAACGACAAGGCCACAGTCCATTAGACAATCTTTAGGACCTTACAAAATATCCCGAAGTAGTCATTTTCTTCATTATCTGGAATATCTTCTAGATTCATCTAACTGTATCTTAAAGCAAAGTCTAGTTCTGGACCTCCTATTCTCTCTTTTTATACTAACTTTATACTTTTTTCTACATTTAACGCAAGTTCTTTTTTTTGTTACTTCACTTATGAAGAAATAATTTACTTTCTTCTTTCTCTCATTTTAAGACGAATTCAACTCTTTTTTTTATAGCAGCATATCCAATAGCTCAGGAAGATTTCGTACAAGCTACTCCTTTAAGAGCTAAGATCATCCCTAAGTATATTTATGAGATACTATTTCAATTAATTAATTTATTAGCACCAAAGAATCATTTAATTTGGCGAAATTATTCTTTTGAATGCTTTAAATTCTTTGTAGAACTTTTTCCATCTTTTATTCACTCAAGCCTTCTTTTAATTAATTTAAATGATAGCTGTATCTTTATATCTGAATAAGAATCATGGTATATATATTTTCTTAAAAGCCTTTTATATATCTAGCTATTAAATAAAGCTCTGATTATTATAAGAATAACTTTAAAATTCTAGTTTATATACTTATTTAATTTAATTGTTTCTAAAACCATTGCACTAACTTGATTGGTTGATTTCTAACTATTCCTTTAGCATGTTAATTATTAAAATTATTCTATTTAAATCATCTTAAAAGCTAAATGGGTTATTAATAATGCTATCTTCTTTTTATTATATTTAAATTTATAATAGCTAGCCTATGTATAACTATGCAAAGAGTATTAGCTTAAGTGCTTTTTTCTTTTCTCTTAAAGTATAAAAATGTATCTTCCTCTTTTTAATTATAAAATATAGCTACTATTACTACAACCTTTTAGCCTGTTTTCTTCAAAGTTATAAAAAGAAGCTTATTTTATGTTAATTGTAAAAGAAAGTATCATAAGCATATGAAAAGATCCAACTATAGGATTAACGTTATTGTATACCAAGCAATCATCATTAAGATTTACCATATAATGGACTTTTCTTACCTAATTTATATATAAGAGCTAGTTAAAAAGGTAAACTACAAGGGAATATTTATCAAAATGCTATTGCTATACTTATTAGAAGATTTCAGGCTGATCTAAGAAAATAACTGAAGAACTAACCGTTTATAGATTCTAAATTTTACTTCAAGACTAGCGCTAATAATATAGAAATCAACAAATTTGGAAAATCTTAAAGCTTTAATAAGTATTTATTGCTACATTTATCTGATAAGCTGCTAGAATTTTTAGTATTCTTTCTGACTTTTCATTTCCTAATAATAGGCAATCATTTTTTGCAAGCTAATCGCTAGTAAAATTATCAAATATACTTATAAGCTGAACTTTTAATGCCTTAGGCTTTTTTGAAAGTCTTGGTGTATTCTTGGAATAGCTAAAATTATTTTTAGCTGAATTATTTCAATAATTACTAGGATAGTTAAATTTTAAGCCTATCTAATTATTTCCTTCAAGAACTCTTTTATTACGTTACTGTTATTTAACCTAAAAGCTTTCTTACTTTATACGACTCTTTATCTGAACTTTGAAATCTATATTCCAGCTAGAATTTTTATTAAAAGAAAAAGAAAATTCAGTAGCATTAGTATCAAAATATCTATTTACTTAAAAAATCCTATTACTATACTTAAAAATAGATATTAGTCAATAAGATCTACTCTTTACTACTTGAAATAGTCTAACTATTTTTAATAAATTTGGAGTAGTTAAGTAGATTTATTTATCTACAAGTAGAACTGAAGGACAGTCAATATTTTTCAATAGCTAATTTGATAATCCGCAGGCAATAAGTCTCATTATAACATTTAGTGCTGAATGAACAAGTTTATTGGTAATTTTTTAACTTCTAATGAATCTAATTTTATTAAATGGAATATTTCTTCGCTTTTTGTTATAAAGCTAAAAAATTTTCTATTATTTGGTCAATTCACTAATCACTTCTTCAAGGCGGTTCTTCCACCCAGTTACATAGCTAGAAACTTACATCAAAGAAGGATAAGTAAAGCAATATTAAGAGTAGTGTTATTTCAAGATCGAGGTCTCCCATTTATTCTATGCCTCCTACGTCATTTTACACGCCAGACTAAAGAAAAATTCAACAGAGTCTTCTTTCCCTGCCGATAATGCCAAGCCCGTTTCCTTGGCTAATTGAGTCACTTTAAATTCTTGTATATTCTTACTAACAAATCTGAGCTAAAATAACCAAAGTTCTTAACGCTTCTTAGTATTCTAAAATGTTTGAATCTTCTATAAAAGTACCAAAAAGAGCTGGCAGTTGCTCATACATGAGGTTTTAATTATTAGATTGAGTCAGTTAAAATTTCTTTTATAGCTTAAATATTTCCAATTTAAAGTAGTACTTAGCAAGAATAGCTTTGATCCCTTTATAGAATGTACATTACAGAAAGACTAGATTTTTTCTAAACTTCATCTTTGAAGAAAAATTTAGGAGCTTCTAGCGTAAGCTGAGATGATTCTATTTTAGTTACCAAACTTCTACATTAATTGGAAACCATTTTAGCTTACCTAACCTTACTATTATTCAACTATTTTAAAATTAATTTGAATCTTTCTTTATTCAAAGTCCTTATTGCAAAGAACCTTTTTATTGAAAATAATTTTCCATTTTATTTAGAATAAGCGAGAAACAAAGCAAAAGTTAATAAAAGGCTTGGGAAGCTTAAAGTGAAATTACTTGTTTATTAATTCTATTGTTAATTCCTGTTCTAATACTGTAGCATGACATATCACTTTTTTAGTTCAGCAGAAAAAATCCCAGATAACTCTTGTCCAAAAGTTTTTAGTGTCTAGAAATCTATAAATTCTAATATTTTATTCTTCACTTCTCTTGTGCTTCTAACCATTTACCATGTATTTGGCATATCTATCTAAAGATTTGTTCTTAGGCTTAAGTTGATATTTTGAATTTTATTTAGTTACAATTTAAAAATTAGCTTAAATTTTTAGTAGCACCCCGCTTAACATCACACTAATAATAATTGAATTAATAAATAAAAAAAGTAGCTACATAGTAAAGAATTTGAAGACATAGAATGATTTGAACTAGACTTAGCATATATAGATACATAGCTTAATATTAGATAATTGCTATTTAGCTTTATAGTTTATAAATATCTTAGAGTATCTATTAATAATCATAGACTTGTTTATTAACTATACTATTGCTTTAGCTTTTTAATACCTTAAATGGATATTAAATTAGTTGCAGCTAATGTATTTAACTAATTGTTTCTCATCACCATGTTTTACTTTATGTAGCTATAGAATCTTTTAAATTTTATAATTATCAAACTATTTTTTAATTACAAGCTAATTAGTATATTAATCAATGTGGATCTATAATTTTACCATCATTAATACTAAGACTTTCGTACGAGCAGTGATCATATAGCTTTACAAAAAACTAGCAACTTGAAGGTACTATAAAGAAAGAACAGTAAGTATAGAACTAACTATAGCTTTTGCTTTTAATTAAAGCAGTAAAAATTAAGAATTAGGCTAATAGCAAGACTATAGTTCAAAATATCGTATTCTCATTTAAACTAAATTTATCAGCTATTAGAAAGCAACAAACAAGAGATAGAATAATAAATTACAAAAAAAGTCTATTTTAAACTAAAATTAGCATCCTTAGCCTTCCTTTATAATTAATTTATTATAATTTAAGAAGAAAATCTAATATAGATATCCTAATAATGTTAGATGGATAGGGGAAAATAGCAGTTATTAATAACACTGTGTAAAAGAGTAGCTTCTGTTAAATTAAAGAGAGATTAGTACTTTAAAATATTTCACAATCTCTTCTACCTTCATAAGATATAATTTAATATTAAAAGATAAACAATAACCAGATAATAACCTTTAGATTAAAAAACCAAGAATCCAGTAGAGAAAGAATGGTTATCTTTGAAATTATATGTCTAACTGTCTAAGCTTTAAATCTAATTTTGTTAAGGAATTTCATTACTAAGATTTCTAGAAAGAAAACTAAATGCTCGAAGATTATAGCTCAAGGTAAAATAAGTCTACATCAGAATAATTGACAAGAAAAAAACACTTCAAGTGAAAATAGAGCTTTAGACTGATGAAAAATAAGTCTTTTGAGAAGTAATTTTACTAGACAGTGCTAGAATGTTTCTAGTAGATTATTCAACCATGTCTAAGATAAAAACAAGATATTGAAAGGCATTCTGAAAAAAGCTACTGATAAAACTAAAATATTAGTGAATTTAGGAAAGTACTGGCTTATAAAAGTAGATACCAAAGTTCATTGAAAGGTATCTCTTTAAGTAATTAAGATAAGTTTGTTTAATAAGTCAGTTTGTAGAGTAGAATCAGAAGGTAATTTCAAATTTTGATATATGAAACCTTAAAATAAAAATAAGATAATTTGAAGTTATAATTATTTACTTAGGAAATATAACTTCTTGAGTAACTATTATATTAGGAAAAATAGGAGAAGAAGTTATGTATTTTTAATAAAATTCATTTGCAAAACTAGTCAGTTTAGAGTTATTATGATATTTTTCCAAAGTAAATATAATCATCTTAAAAGTTTAAAAAATTGAGCAAGAAGTTTGGAAGATATTTTTAAAATTCTGAAACTGAGAAAAATTTAAATCAGCACTCATAGAATAGAAAGGATGAAATACACAAGTAGACCAAATCAATTAGTAAATTAAAATTAAATACTATAACTTTTGAAATAATAGCAGCATAATATAAATTCTTGCAGTTTATAGAAAAATTTTCTTAATTGGCAAAACATTAATGGACATGAATTTTTTAATTGACAACATAGCTAAAAAGAACTTAAATTTTAAATCATTTTTAATCAATTTTCTTCATAAATATGAATTTTATAAATAGATAATTATTAAAATAAATTAATAAAGTTTATAATAAATCATCGAAGATAGCTAAAACAAATTTTAAATAGTTGAAAAATAAATAAAACTTCTTTATAAATATAATTGTCTTAATAAATTTGTAAAGGACATTTATGCAATTAATTTCACAATTCCTTTAGTACAATATAGCTAATGCTAATTTTCAAACCCAACAAAAGAGACTAACTTAATTTATTTAAATTAATTTTTTAAGGAAAATTAAGAAGATTAAGTGTTCGTCTTTATTTTTAAAATAACTTCTTCTTGGCTGTTGCTCCCTTAACGGGTACAGCTTCCTTCTTGGGCGCCATTTATTTTTTCATTAATTTAATTTAAAAATAAAAATGATTTTCATAAGATTCTATAGGATTAAATATATAATAAGACAAGCCTTTTTAATTATTTTAAACAATTAATTTTATATTCTTTCTCACATTCAATTAATATCATGCTTTATAGATTAATTGTAATTTGGTACTTAATATTATAAGTCATTCTATAAATATATTCCTTTTTAAACTAGGTATCTATATTAAGCTGTACTATTCATTTTACAAATTATTATAGAAGTAAGTTATTTACAAAGGTGATAGTTAAGTGATTGTTAGGTATATAAAATAGTAAAGTGATAATAAATATTAGAGAGCTTTGAAGCATTTTAAATGATTATTTAATCAAAAGAAAAATAGATATTGCTAATATACATTCGTAGTTCATTATATAAGAGAGATTATTTAAGTGATTCAGAAAAATAGTGTATAAGCCGGTTTAGCTCAGTCGGTAGAGCGCCAGCCTTTTAAGCTGGTGGTCAAGGGTTCAAGTCCCTTAGTCGGCGTTTTAATTAGAAGTTTTATATTAAACTATGATTTAAACATTATAAAAATAAATTTTCCTACTTAAATAATAATCTTTAACAGTTTAAAGCTACTATTTTCTATTTTCTTTTAAATTACTAAACTAAAGATATTAAACTTATTACTATAGCTATTTTAGTAAAATATTACAATTAATCACTTATTAATTTTATTAGCAAACTTATTTATAATATATTTCACTAAGGAGATGTTTAAAACATATTCAATAGATTTATTAATTAGGATAGACTTTGGCAAAGAAAATTAAAATATTTTATTTTCATATCACTAGCAAGATTTATTAATTAATTAATTAAAATTTAATATATTTTTAACATATTTCATATAGGTAATAAAAGATGTTTTCCAACTTCCATCTTAATAATCTTGATTCAATTTTTTTAAATTATTTTCTTCTTCAATTGCTCACTAACCGAGTTTTTCCAATAACTCTTCAACTTGTTCATCATTTTAATCTTAAATTTAATTTCCTCTGCGATGCAATTTTGAATGAAAGTATTTAATTTTTTAGTAAAGTTATTAAAGTTATCTTTGCCTAACGTAGGGTTCGAACCCATGACCACCATATTAAGAGTCTGACGCTCTTCTGACCTAGACAAGTTTATTCCTTATAATTTATATTTCTTAATAATTTATTTTATTCCCATATTTTTTTAAATATAGCTATGTATATATAATGAGTGCTTTTTTCGAACCTAGAAGTTCACTAAAAATGACATACCTATTTGGATGATCTTAACCTTATTTTATATACGATTAATCAAAAATTTCAATTTACTTGCTGAAATAATACAACTAGGTAATTAAAAGCATTATTCTTGCTTTGTTTTAACTTCTTTTTTTGAGATAAATCAGTGAAATAATTTAAATTCTTTAAATAAAATTTAAAATTTTGAATCTAAAATATTTTAGATACTTGCTCGCATTTTTACTTTTGTTTTTATATAGCTTTCTAGGTAATTGTATAGCTTTCTATTTTATAAAAATTTTGATTTCAGAATCACGGCCAGTAAGTATGAAAGTCATTTCGAATCGAGACTGAAAAATTTTAGTATGAAAGTAGTTTACGAAAGTATTAACAAAGATAAATTTAATTTCTTTATTTAAAACATAGCAATATATAATCCCTTTAGAATACTTTAACTAGCTTACTCTTTTTTGATATCTCTATTGATAATTTGTTTGAATGCTATTTAAAAATCATAAATTCTTAGTATGGCTTCAATAGCTATTTTATTACTCAAAGATTATAAAAAGGATTTTCTAAATATATTTTGTGAAGAGATTATTTCTATAAAGCAAAGAATAAATTTAAAAAATTGAAAATAACTATCACAAAAAGTAAATATTTGATTGATTTTATATCAAGATCAATCAAAGTGCATACAAATTTTTACTCAATTTAATTGTTTATAATAATTATTATTTTAAGAGCTTTTCCTCCTTTTATTCTAAATCTTTAAAAGAGCTTATAAAATAAGAAATCCAGATAATAAGTTATTAAGCATTATTATTTTTTTCATAATATTTATAAGTTTAATATAATCTCTATTTTATATTTCGTAAATTATTTTTTAGAGTTCAAAAAGTTTTTTATTATTTTCAAAAAAGATACTTAGTTAATAAAAATATATTATTTATTCTTTAATTTTTTAATATTATATAAAAAAATTAATCCAAAGAAATAAGCCATTCCCATAAAGCAAATTACTCTTAGTATTATGCTGTAAAAAATATTTTCTTTCTTTTTGATGGAAATTTAAAATAAACAAATGCTTAAATTGATATTTTCTGCCTCACTTAAGATTTATAAGCTCAATAGATTTTTTAAATCTGAAAATCATTTTAAAGAAAGAAATCAACTTTTAAACTGTCATTGGCGCAAATTTAAGGTAAGTTAAAACATAAAAAACAATCTTAAAATCATCAAAATTCATGAAAGCGAAGAACCAAACATTTTGAGATTAATTTTTTTATATAATAAATTAATATGTAGTAAATAAAATAACTGTGATAAGCAATAATAAATTATACTATGTTTTAAAAATTTTTAAAAGTAAACAAATTTAGAAAAAAATGAAATAATTTCAAGATATTAGTAGAAAAAATGTATTTTGAAGAGGCTCCACTTGAAAAAATTAAAAAGAATAAAAACAGTTAAATTTTGATTTAAATGCTTAGATTAGAAATGAAATAATGTTATATTTCAAAAGATATTTCTTAGTTATGAATAATTTTCTCAAGGTTTAATAAATGAAATTCTAATTAATAATAAACAATATATAATAAATACGCATGTAAATGATATTTAGATGTGAATTTTATATAATTGATTTAATAATTTAAATTATATCACTTTTTATTAATTTTTCTTATATTATAAAGCTAGCAAGTAATAAAATGATTTATAATAAAATAAAAAAAATAAAAATTTTAATAAGTAATAAAGACTAAGAATAAATAACAAATTTATTTCTAGCTTTATTTATTAATTTACTATCAATTTAGTAATAATTTTATATTCTAAAGATAGAATTAAAAAATATAAATTTAATTATAATTAAATTTATATTTTTAGAAAGCAAATTTAATTTATAATTAATATTTAAAATTTGTAAATATCATTTTGAAAAAAAAAGTTTAATTTAAAATTAAAGAATTGAGAATCATAAAAAAATAAAAAATTGTAAATTAGATTAAATATTTCATTAATTTTCTAATGCTAAAGCAAAATATTATATTTTATAAATTAAATATTTTAAAATTGTAAATATAATCTGGAAAAGCCTATCGTAATGCCATTATTTTTTACTTTTATTTTATAATTTTTTTAATTAATTTTTCCATCCAATTTTCATTTAAATCTGCTTGCATTAAAATTTTTTTTTCTGCATTATTCTCTCATTTATATTTTCAAAAACAAAAAGATTTTTAAAATTATTATGAAATCAACAAAATATTATTAAAATATGATAGAGAAAGAATTAAGTCAAAAATAATTAAGAAAGTGATGCAGATATGCATTTTAAAGTTTAAAACTATATTAACGATAAAAAGTAATATCATCTTAAAATTATTTTTTAAGTTTTAATTCATTTATAAAATTTCATTTATAAAAATATTTTTGACTTCAAAAAAATTAATAAATATACTTATATATAAATACTTTTATTTAAATTGGATTTAAAAAGCGTTGATATTTAAATAATAAAATTTTAACGAATTAGAGATTATATAAATAAAAAATTTAAAATAAAAATATTAATTTTATTAAATAATAATTTCTTTTATCACATATTTTAATTAAATATGTAGTTAATTATATAAAATATAAGCATAAGTATAAATTACCTAATTTTATTAATTTTAAATAAATAAAATGATAAATAAACTGTATTGCTATTATAATTAAAAAATAAATCTAGATTGGAGAAATTTTTAAAGATCTACGTTTAATTTTTGCCTTATTTTTATAATTTTATAAGCTTTAATTAATTCTTATAGTGATCTTATAAGTTTTTGTTTTTTAACTTTATAAATATTCATCAAAGTAGTAAGC
Organism: Loxodes magnus; assembly: GCA_946699065.1. Taxonomy (NCBI): domain Eukaryota; phylum Ciliophora; class Karyorelictea; order Loxodida; family Loxodidae; genus Loxodes; species Loxodes magnus. Next base: position 403,632 of record CAMPDV010000179.1, read on the forward strand.
AAAAATAAATATTTTACAATAATTATCTCTAATATCCAATTTTAAATATAAAGATTTTACCTAAACTTAAATAACGAATATAAATCATATTGATGAAATAAGAATTTATCATTCTAATAAAGAGTAATAAAATTAAATAAAACTAAAAATAAATCTTCAATTACTTATAAAGAATCTTTAAAAATATTAATTTACCAAATTATTTAATTTATTATTGACAATATTTAAGCAATCTATTTGTTTTGTTTTAAATTTTTTAATATTTTCTTGAGATTAGCAATAAACAAAATTAAGCTTATTCCAAATAAAAAATTATGAAGACAAATAAAAAAGTTAAATTTATTAAAATTTTATTTAAATTCTATTTAAAAAAAAGGACAAATTTAAGATTTTAATTAAAAATAAATAAATAAATTTTATAAAGAAATTTAATTTAAAATTAAACAATTTACTGCCTTTTTTTCAGGTTCCTTAGATTCATATTTTATTATTTATTTTTCTTTTAAAGATTATTATGGAAAAAGAATTTAGATAATTCAAGTAAATACCTTAAATATATTTTGCTAATATTTTCTATGAATGAAATATTTTTATGATAATTAAATGAAAACATTAAAAGTTAATTTTCAAAATTAAAAATTAAATTTTATAAAAATCTTAGAAATAAAAGTTAAAAACAAGTAATTCAATTATTTTTAGTTAAGTTTTTTTAAATAAAGTGCAAACATTGTAAAATATATTATTATGACTATTAATTAAATGTAATAATAAATTATTTAGAAGATTTAAAAACATAATTCTATATTATAGGAACATAATCAATCTTTAAAATCATTAAATTATTTTTTTTATTTTTTTATTTTTTCTATTGAGAATTAAAAAAAATTTAAATATTTCTAAATTATAAACACTCCATAAGAATTATCATTAGTGATATAAAAAATTAATGGAAAATTAGAAATAAGAATTTTAATAAATTAATTATTATTTCTTTTAAATATTTATAAATTTACATTAAATATATAAAAATTATTATATTAATTCTAATATTTATTTCTCTAAAAGAATAAAAATCTTATTGAATATTTAAAAAATTATTTAGTAATTATTATTTATTTAAAGTTATAAGATTTCAAAATTTATTTTATAAAATTTATTTTTTTTAAATTATTTAATATAAACTTTTTTGATGTAACTGTTCTTTAAAAGTATTTTATAGATTTAGAAATTTCAAATATTTAAAAAAATTTATAAGTAAATTAATTATTATTATATATTTAATAAACCATTATAAATCTTCTTAAGAAAAATCTATTATGATAATTATAATCAAATGATCAAAATTTGTATTATTCTATTTTATAGAATTATATTTATATTTTTATCATTTTAATTAATTTTTTTCCTTCTTCTAAAAATGTAAAATTTAATCATCATATTATAGCTATTTTAATTAAAATTAATTACAAAATTTGAATCTTCTTTTTTAAGAAAATTATTAATGAAAGTTAATAAAGAAAAAATAAAATCTGAAACCTTAATTAAATTAGTTTTTAAGTTGAAAGCAAAAGCTAGATATCATAAAGTATTAAATCATTTTTTTATTAGAGATTAATAAAAAATAAAATAAAACCCATTAGTTTAAAATATTTACAAACTATTAAGTTTCTAATTTGTTTTGAATAAATATTTCTTCTTTTATATATTTAATTAGTAATGATTTTTTCCTTTATCTTAACTAATTTTTTCTTTTCTTAAAAAAATAAAATTTGCATCTAATTTTTATTCTAATCAGCAAAATATTTCGTTTTTTTATTTAGTAGATATATTTTTAGATAAAATAATAATTAGCTCAAAATACTCATATCTAACACTAATATTATTAAATATTCAATTTTTATTAATCATAACTATAGTTTCTAAAACTAGAAAATAATCGTTAATTTAATTGTTGAGAGTTTTCACTTTTAAGCCCATATTTTTTATAATTTATTTATGAAATAATTAATTAATTAAGTTATTTCGCCTTTATTTGGTTAATAACAAATCAAAAGTTTAATATTAAATAAAAGAAATTTTATATTTGCTTGGATCTTGCTTATCATAAGTCCAAAGGATTTTTATTTGTTTTTTCTGAGAGTTTCTGAAAGGTCAATTCACATTTATTTCTTGTTAAATTCGTTAATTGCCTGTTATATGTTTGCAGCTTCAAAGTTTAGTAGGAGTATTTTTTTCCTGTAGAGTTTACCTTCTTGATTGCAATAGATCCTGAAAATATTTTTCTATTAGTTTTTTACTATTTTATTTTAATTAGAAATGGAAACAGCTTCTAATTTTGTGCCTTGGTCGTTGCAGTATCAACAACTCATTATTTTCCAATAGGAAATATTATTTATTGTAGGCTTTTACTCTACATCCATCGAATCATTCATTTATATTTTTTGCTGAAATATACTTTCAGTTAGCTCTTCGAATTGATTAAATTTTTATTTCTAAATTAGTCAAATTAATTAAGATGAGCAATAATATAAAATCTTCAATAAATATAATTATTGGCAAAAATTAAAATAATTTAGCCTAAAAGATAGTAATGTCATTACTCAAAGTTTTAAGTTAAAGATATAATAAAAAACCATTTTAATAAGTGGATAATAGTTTTGTTGATTATAGTTATTTAATTAATAATTTCTTATTATTTCTATTTTAAGGATAGACAATAAATAGATATTAAAAATGAAATAGCAATTAATTAAAAAAATTATATTATTTATCTAACATGTATCTTAAATATCCTTAGTAATTAAATTATTAATTGAACATTTATATAGACACTACAAGTTAAAGTTAATCTTATTTCTTTAATAAATGAAAAATTTTTATAACTTGAATAAAAAATCTGCGGTTAAAAGATTTAATAATTTTTTACTTAAACTATAAAAATATTGATAATTAACAGAAAAAGTAGAAATGGATTATGAATTATTTATATTAAATAAAAATGAATAGTGCGTTTATTAAAGATCAATTTAACGTCGAGTTATTTCGAAACATTAAATACTTTTTATGATAATAATAAATAGAAAATATTTTATATTTATCACATCTATAAAGTACAAAAAAATTGACGAAAATTATAACGATACACGAAACTAAAAAAACCAAAAAATAACTTAATATTGATAGGAGATAATTGAATTAGAGCAAGATATTACTTCTATATTCTCAGGGAAACTGGCTTAGCAAATTTTGAAGAAATGCTATTACTGTTAAAGTAAAAAAACCTTTATCGCAGTATCAACTTTTCTAGAAATGACAAAAAGTATATTCTCAAAAGATAATGATTTGAAAAAATCATAATGTTATAAAATGATATCTCTTTCTCTCAAAGTATTTTATATAAAAATTAAATAGAAATCTGATTCTGAAAGGTTTGTTTTGCTCTTTGTTTTATATTAGATGATTTAAGTGGGTCGTACTAAAATATTTATAAATGGAATCAGAGAGCTAGGCAGAATGGAGAATATGTGCTCCCGATCACGAATAGAGATCAATTATTTGTAATAGGTTTAAAATCCCAGAAAATAAAAAAAATTATTCTTAGCATATTTTAATAATAACGATAAATAAATTAAGATTAACACCAATAAAATATCTAAAAGTATAAAAAGTTTCTAAAGAATAAAATTTTATATGGACTAAAGGTTAAATAAAAAGTTTTATGAAGCAAAAATAAATAAATTTCTCATAAAAATATAATAAACCCAATTATAAGAAATTAAATATAAAAATACATAAAAATAACATAATAAAAAATTATTTAAAATTAAAGAATAAATTAATTCATAATTAAGTTCATATTTTGCTTATTATTTAAAGAAATTTTATATATTTGAATTTTAATTAAGCTTCTGTTATATTTGATTATTTAGTAATAAAGAGAATATCAAATTTAAAAAAATTGCTAATTAAAGTTATAAAAATATTAAAGTATTTTAATTATTTTGCTGCATTTAGTTTAAAAAATGAAAATTATAATATTTTAGATTTATTAGTAGAAAAGAAGAAAATATTAAAAAAAGGAAGATAAAAATATCTTTTAAAGAAAATGATGATGGAATAAAGAATAAACTGTAAAATTAAAAAAAAATGTAGATAAAATATTTATAAAGAATTAAATGAATTGCTAGTAGTGAGGTAACATTAATAATATCCACTTTTAAATCGAATAAACATACAAATACAAAATTGAGTGTTTGGTGTTTTTGTCGGCATTTCAACCTCTTTCCCGCCAGCCTCTAGATTGCTCTAGAGGCTTAATATGAAAATCTGAAAATCTCTACTCTTCTCCTTGCCATTCATGTTGTCCTTTAATTCTTCTTTCACCTAGATGTTCGATATCTTTTTTCTTATAAATTTCCCCAAGATTGTTACAATATAATCTTTCTCTTAAAAGCTTTATTTTTTATTTTTTCTTCGTTTTGTTCTCCAACTACTTCTAATAGTTTCAATATTTTTTTTGAAACTGAAAAATTTCTAGTATCTTTTCCACAGATGCTTTTGAGAGTTAGAATAGTAACATCTTTTAGCTTGTCATTTAGGTTTAAATATTGAGTTATTTTCGCTTTCAATTATCATTGGATTATTCCTCTATTCTTTCAATTCCATTTAAAGCTGCAATTTGTACTGATTTTCTTCTATTTTTTCTCATTTGCTAATCAGTTCTTTCTACTTTTATTGTTATTTTTGAGATTAACTGCTCTAGTCTTGTGATATATTTCAAAATGTGTTAAGGTCTCTTTCTTAGGTCATGAGTCTCGATTCTATTTCATCCGCAAGTTCAAGTTTTTTCATTAACTTCTTATTGTCTTTCTTCAACTTTTTGACCTTTTCCTGAAGGTCTAGCACCACTTTAATCAGCTAATCATAGCTTATTTACTATTATGAAGTGAGATTTGAGACTTCCGAGTGCATAATATTTTTAGCCTATTTCCTAGGCTTTTCTTCAGAGGTGGGAGATTCATCCTGATGGGCGACCTTTTTATTATCCATTTCCTGGTCCTAGCCTTTCTAGGATGTCGTTAACTTCTACTTTTTAGGAGCCGCGAAGAATCCTGGTTTGAATATTGACATCTTTTTTTCTATTAATCGAATAAATATTTATAGGAATTAATTAATATGATTCATGTAAAGCTTTTTTATTTTAAAAACTTATAAAAGCAAAAATTTTTCTGATAGTAATTAAGAAATAAAATGAAATTGAAAATTTTTTATTTGTTATATATATTTTTTTAAATAAATCAAAAATCTTTAAGTTTGCTCTTTAAAATATATGGTATCAAATCTCTTAATTTATAAGATTTTTCTTATGCTAGAACAAGCCCTTGAGTATCAATATTATATTTAATCTAATATTTTTTATAATCCTATTTTTACAAACTTAAAAAATAAGATTTAATTAAGCAAATTAAATTTAATCTTATATATACAAATTAAATTTGTAAATTTGAAAGTTTATTAGACTATAGTTTTTTTAAATAAGTTCAATTTTTATTTCATATTCATGGTAGTTATTTTGAAATATTGCAAATATTTTCTATTTTTAGTTATATAAAAAGCAAAAATTATAAGTTACTTCGGTCTTTAGGTATAATTATTTATATTCTTTTATCTGTCTGTAATAATATTTTACTTTTTACTAGAAATTTTAATTATTTTTTTTTATCTTAAGCTAAGCAAATTTAGTTATATACTCAACTGATTGAATTTTAGATAAAAAATTATATATCTTAATGAAGTGTTTTTTATACCTAGTGTTTTATTCTTAAAATAATAATAAGTATTTTTAGATTATTAACTAAACTTTGCTAAATATTTTTGATTAAAGGAGTAACAATATTTCTGAGTTGAAAAGTTTGAATATTTAATATCTGAGGTTTTTATAAAATAAAAGAGGATTAATTAAAAAAATATCTAAGCAAATTCTTTTTTTTTAATTTTCTGAATTAAAGTTTTAATTTACAATTTTAGAATAAAATAAAAAATAAGTATTTTCTATTTTAATTAAGTTCATTTTTTCATTAAACTATACTCACAAGCATAATCTTAGATATAATCATATCTTTTTTTTATTAAATATGTAAAGAAGAAGACTCGCTACTCCATAATTGAAATTATTTATAAGAATCAAGATTTTCAAGCTTGTTGACACTCGACAAGAAAGAGGTAAAGTTTTTAACAGTCGCTATTTAAGCTTGATCCTAAAACAGACCTTTTAATCTCTGAAATTTAAATTTTAAGACTAAGCTGATTTACTGAAATTATAAGCGATCCATAGCAATTCCTTGAAGCAAGAAGCGATTAACTATATTTTTAACTAAAATAAACGTTTTATATCAATATAAAAAAACCATAATTAAATTTTAAACTAATTAAGATTGGTTTTATAAGATAAATAAAATTATGATAAGTTAATTCAATTACTTTTATTTATTTTTATCTAAATTAATAAATAACTTTATAAAAATAAATTATCATAAAATCTTAAAATGTTTTTTATGCTTAAAAAGGTATTTTCAAAAAATTTTAATTATTTTAATATTATAAAATTTCTAAGAATTTGATTAGTTTTTAACAAAAAATTATTTATATAAAACACACTTTAAAAACATATTTTCCTTTAGTTTCTTTCTGAGTTTTTTAATTTTATTTTAGTTACTATAATAAATATTCTATAGTCTTTTAAATTATAAATTTTACTTTAAATTTTTTAATGCTATGCTCATGTCTAAAAAGTTTGAAAAAGCAAAGATTCTTGATTCTGATGTATTTGAGAATGAATATTCATTCATTATAAAAATTAAAATAACGATTCTGATTGCTGTTTTTTCTTTTATATTTAATTTTACAATTAAAATAACATTTTTTTAATAAATATAAATTAAATTTGCATTATAATTTTATGGAAATTTAGCTTCAATAATGACATGCATAATAATACAACAAAACTATTTTTTAAAAGATTATAATATGTTTTCTTTTAAATGTAAAGATTGATTTAAATTATTGCACTGAATTGCTAATAAAACATTTTTTAATAAAATAAATTAAAAAAATTAGCTTTATTTTATATTGTAATAATTTTAGAATAAGTAACAAATTCAAAAAATAAAATAATGTAAATATATAATTCAAAAGTTTTTACTATTTTTCATTGCATTTCAGATAGTTAATTTTCAGAAAATTTTTGCGGAAATTTTCGCCACTTAAAGAAATTTAAAATTAAAATTGTCCAGTTTTTTCGAGCTCCGGAATTTGCAAATCTTGGGCTTTCTCAATTTCTTGTCAATTCATCAACCTCTGAATTTCTTATTAGAACTAACTTGGTCATTAAAATAAAAAAATTGTATTTCTATTCTTTTCTTGAATTGCTATTATAATTTTTTTCAGATTTTCTATAATATTTTTTGAAAATAAACATAAAAATTGACTCTTAATTCATATTTTTTTAAAATTTAAATAAAACTATGAAGCTTTTATTTAAGATAAAATATTGAAACAATTTTTTATATAATTGCTATTTTTTTATTTTTATTAATGTAATTAAAAATCTAAAATATTTAGATACCATTAACATGTAAAAATTTTATTGCATCGAGTTAGAATTTATTTTAATTTTATAAGGAGTTGTTTATAAAACTTAAAATATATATTTATATTATTTTAATGTACAAACAGATTTGATTAATTTTTTTAATATTTTTCATTTAAGAAGAAGCAAGATTAAATCGAATTTATTGCAGTCCAAGCAGAGAAATTTATAAAATCAAGAAAGATGCGATAAGACATGAACAGGTAAGGAGTGAAAGGAAAACTTGGAAAATCCCGAATTCCCAATCTTGCTAAAGTTGGCCTTACCAGACATTTTATTTAACAGCAGGGAGCATGAAATGCTGTCTTCTGGACGGTGTTGAAATACCTCAAAATGGAACCAAAATTTATATCTTATTATATTATTTAATTATTATATTTATCATTTTAACATACTTTAATGCCTTAATATTTTATTCAGATTTTAATTAATTTAATTAATCGTTAAATTTATAAATCATTTTTATTTAGGCTAATAATGTAAGTGATTCATTTTATTTAAAATATATGAAAAACACTTTCTTATCTTATCCTTATTGTGCAATTCTTTAGAATGAATTATCTCTAATTTTTAGACTATTTTATTTGAAAGAGATAAAAATATCCGAACAAAATTAAGTTCCAGAAGTTTAAAGAGGGTCATAAAATAAAATTTTAATGATACTCATCATATTGCTCAAATATTTGATTTTCATTTTAAGTAATTAAAAGTTAAAAATAGCATTTAGATATTTAACTTCATTGCGATAATAATTATAAGTTATAATTTTCTTTATAGATAATTTCTTACTAGTATATGATGTTATCATATTCTATATTAAAATAATTAAATAAATAACTTTTTTAACGTAACTATATATGTAAAAATTGGCAGAATGTGGAATTTTTTTACTCTAGACTTTTAAAAATATCTAAAACTCATTTGATAAATTTTTTTTTTAATTATTTCAATTTATTAAAAAGAACTATATTTCCTATTGTAAATTTTTACATTTAAATTTTTTTAAATGATAATCAACCTAAGAGTTATTTTTAACAATATTCTAAATGTTCTTTTTTTAAAAATTTAATATATTTTTTGCAATTTATTTGGATGTTTTTCTGTATTTCATTTTCCGCGATAAAGTTCTTAATTATATATTTTATTTCTAAATAAAGCTTAAAATAATTAAAAATAAATTATGATTTTTTCATTAAAATAATAGAATTTTTTGTATTTATGTAAAACATTTATGTAAATATAAATTATCCGCATTAATTTTTTCAGAGCTTTTTAGTATAGCATTTTTATAATTAAAATTTCTAAAAAAGTTTTAATAAAATATTTCTTAAGTTTTTAACAATTTTTTTTTGCTTCTATAAAATATCTCTAGATTTTTTATTTAGTTATTATTCTAATTAAATTATACTTAAAATTATAAAACTGTTTTATAAATATTCTATCTTTATAGTGGTTTCTAATATCATAGACTATCAGCTTCAATGTTTAATTTTATGAAATTCTTTTTTATTTTTTTATTATTTTCTTTTACTAAAATATCTATGATATACTTACCATAAACATATATATATGTTTCTATTCATTATAATATTTTTTCTATTTTTATTTTCTAGCATATTTCTAAAATTATATAATTAACCCTAATAAAATAGTGAGTTTACATATTATCCAAAAAATATGTTAAATTTAAAAATTAAAACAAATGGACTTTTTATAATGATAAATCACAGATAGTTTTATAATTTTTAGGATTTTTTTTAATTTAATAAAATAATTATCTAAAATAAGTAAAATTTAAAAAAATTGTGTTTTATCTTTTTAAAATTTTGGTTTTTTAGTAATAAAATATGACACTTAAATAAATTCAATTTGAATTTGATTAAAAATATCAACCATAAAATAAAAAAATAATTTATCTTATTTATGTGATTTATTTATATAAATTTATAAATATAATAAACATATTAGAAAAAACTATAATTCCACACCGTATAAAAAAATGTTAAATTTCTTGAAATACTTTATTCCTAATAAAAAACTATCAGTGCTATTTAAAACTTATTTAAAGTTTTAATAGCCTTATTTTTAATTTAGAATTATATTTAAATGCTTAATCTAATATTTACAAATTATTTTTTATTTATTTATTTATCAATCTTATTTTATTTTCAATTTATTCTTTTTTTGACTCAAATTTTTATTTAAATTTTAGTAATTATCTCTGACTTATTAATCTAAAATATAAATAAAATATTTTTTAATAGTAAATAAATCATAATTATGTTGAAATAAATAGTAAAAAACAAGAAAAAAATCTGATGAAATATGAAATATTACAAAATAAAATTAATCTAAATATATCACTTTATATTTTTTAAGCTAATGCTATTAGTTAAATCTGAAACTTATATATTAATATTTAAGTTACCTTATATATTTAATTTTAAAAGGTCATATATAAAAATTATATTTTAAGCTACTATATATACTTTAATTTATATTAATATATAAACTTAAGATGATGAGATATTATTATATCTAAGTGTTCTAGAATTCTCATTGGAAATAATTAAAAATAGGCTTTTTTACATTATTATTTTTAAAAATTGCATAACAAGAATGTTTTTTATAGTTAATAAATAAAATACAATTATTAACTAAATGAATTATTTCGATTATAAATTAAGAAAAATACTATATATTCTTTATAGTCGTTAATAAGAATACGATTTTTTCATTCATTTAATCTTAAATGAATTGTATTTATTTACTATTTAATACTAATTAAAGTTTTAAATCTATTATTTTGTTTTATTTTTTCTTTTTAATATTTAAATTAAATTAGAATTTAAAATTAATATTTACTTTTTTTAATATTTTTATAAAATTCGTCTTAAAAGAAAGCTTTAAAATCAATTATTAAACCTTTTTCATCAATTATATACTATTCTTATAACACCAACACATTAAGCTCTTTAAATTTTAACTTATAGTTGATTATGCTTTATTGATAGTACTTAAAATTAAATTTTTATATACTTATTTTATGGTTAGCAGCATTATTTGATTTTTTATCTTATAGATGTTTCGAGTATTTATATTAGATTGATATTAATAAAAATTTTAATTCCTGTACCATTTAATTTCTATTTTTCTCTATTTTTAACTTTTTTTTAATAAAGCTTCTTAGAATTATTTTCTAATGATTCATATATTTAGTAACTCGTTCCTTTTTTTTGCTTTTACTTTAGCTGAAAATCTGGTTTTATATAAAGATTCTCTTTTATAATTGTAAGAATAAAGGAATTATCATTTATACAATAAAAAATATCTTTTAGTTTACAATTGAAGTTAAAAATTACTCTTAGCAAAAAATTAAGAATATTTTGATTGGACAGAGAATAAAACTAAAAACGTTAATGTTGATATTGTAGAATAAAATTTTAGGTTTAAATAAAGTATATAACTTAAAGAACTTTATCTGAGGATTTGAAATTACAAATAACGCTTTATTTAATATTAAATATTAGTATCTGGCTATCTTTCTTAAAGAATTGGAACTCAAGCCTTTTAAAAACTGCCTTTTAGTTTTTTATTAATTTAAGCAAAGTCTAGTATCTATAGCAATTAAAGGAGTAACAAGATCTTAGAATAACCCTTATTCTTATTTAAGCTAGAAGTATTCATCTTTAGAAAGTTAGACTTTCAATATTTTTCTTTAGTTTCTATTTTTTAAGCATATATTCACTAATAACTTCTTTTTATCTTTGTAACATAATTATGCTTTTTTTCTAATCATATAGCCATTATAAGCAAAAAGTAAGGATTTTCACCGAGATGTTCAATTTAGCACTTATTATTTGTGGAACTTCGAAAGTCTTTAAGTCACATAGATTGAACTTACCATTAATAAATAAATTATGGAAATAAATTGGAGGATTAATTTTTTGGGAATGAAATAAATTACACTTCACTTCATCATCAGGTTCGTTTACTTCGCGTTATTCCAAATATAAAGTTCTCAAAGCTGCAAAACTGACTTTTTTTCTTAAATATGAATTTTAAATTCAATAATTATAAGAATAATGTATAAACTCATAAGCTTCTGGAGAGAAGCTTTTTCATCCTTTGAAAAGAGAACTACAGGTAATTTCATAAAGTCAAGTGTGAAGTTTAATATGATCATGATATTTCTATTTATTCATTTATTACAATCTTTGATACAAATATTTCTATGCTTTAGTTTATATTTATCAATGACATTATAAATCTGGAACGCTCATATGTAGTAAATTTAATTATTTTCGATAATTTTTATTAACTCTTCCGCTTAAGTAGAGATATCTCATTAAGATTGAATTACCAGAGTATTTTATACTCCTCTTACATTTAAAAGAGATATTGTCACTCGGGAAATGTAATAGGTTCTTTTATAAGTGATTACATAAAAAGGAATAAAGAACTTTAGAAGCTTAAAAGTGAGTTTTTGATACTCAGTTTTATATTTTTTATCATGAGCAATTGGATTAAGTAATAAAAAGTTAGCTATATTTAAAGACTCCTTACTATTTGAAATATAATATTACATTTCCTCATAAACTTTAGGATAAATAAAATTGTGTCTTTCTTTCTAGAATTATAAACTATAATTACAAAAAAAATTCAATCATTTATATGTTTGCTAAATATTTAAATCTGAAGAATTAATATAGAAAAATAGAAAAATATAAATTTAAAGGCAGTAGTAGCGAAAAAAAAACCTTGAATAAAAGTATAAGCTAAAATAATTTTCAATATTCGTACTTTTTTATCATATCTTTTTTTAAGGTTCACTTGAAATCTTATTTACATTAGATAAAATTATTTTAAATAATCAATCATGAATCAATATTTTAGATTTTCAAAGAATCTTTCAATATAATATTGGGGAAAAAACCAAAGTCAGTATAAAAGAAACTTTTAGTTAACTTCTGAGTTTAGTATAAGCTGAGGAATTTTTTCATTAAGCAAAAAGCTATTTATAACATAAAATAATTACTTTTTTAAACTCCTTTTTGCTATATATTGCAAAGTAAATTATGAGATGAAAAAAATAAAGTATATAAGTAAGTTTAGAAAGTAAATTTATCAATCTCTATATTAGTTTTAAAATTAAAATAGAATTATATAAACTGTAGCAATAATAAAAATGAAAAATAAAATTATAAAAGCTTGAAGGTAGTTAATGAGCTTATAATAATAAACTTTGAAAATTCTTATGTTTATATAATTATAAGATTTTCATCGAAGATTAAGTCTTTGTAACAACTAATATTCAGGATATCAACATATAAGTCTTAAGCTTAGATATTTAAATAAATTTATATTTATATTATGTACTAAGTTTATGAATATTACTAAGTTAATAAAATTAGATGCTACAATTTAATTTGTAAATTATTTGTTCAAATCTTAGACCTTAAACGATAATAAAAAAATAGTTTAAATAAATTGAAATAATATAAGATATTGATACATACTGAAATCATAAAAATTAATATCAGTTATATTATAAGATTATTAAAAGAGAAACATTTTAAACTACATTCAATAGCAAGTTAGAAAGAAGTTATATAAAAATAAAATCTAAAATTCATAAAAATATGCATTTTTGAATAAAAAATAATTTAAAATAATCACAGGGATTAAAATTCTTTTGCTAAAATGATCTTACATAAATAATTAAAGTAACTTCAAGAAATATTTTATTTAATGATGTAGATAGTTTGTCAAATTAATTTTCTGAAAAAATAGTAAAGGAAGAAATTAATTAAAAAAAGTGCTATTTCATTAATTATAAATATTTTTGAACAACAATTTAAAACTGAAATTAGATTAATGGTAAATCATTATTTAACAATAAACATATTTTATAAATAAATTATTTAAATTCTGCTATGGATTTAAAATATTTTAAAGAGTATAAATTTGATATTTAATTTACTATTCTAAATAAATGAGATATAAAATTAACAAGAAACAACATTTCTTATTATAAAATAAATTTTTATTTAAACACAGTTTTTAAGTTTTTTTCTATTCAAGCATAGAGATTTAAGTTCTAATCCTTTTAAATCTGATTAAAAATAGTAACCTTAAATAACTTTTTTGATTGAAAATATAAAGTTCTACCTATAAAAATTGCAAATTAGAATGAAAAGGAATAAAATCTCATAAGATAGTGAAATAATAATTTAGTAAATATATAGCTATTTTTAAAGAATATTCACTTAAATGCTAGTTTATAATTAATAAACCAAATATTTTAAATTTCAATCATTATTTTATTTTCCTTAAAATTTAATTTTTTTTAAATAGACAAAATTGATAAATTTTAATACTAATTTTTAAATAGCAAAAGATAAGTCTTATAATGCTTTCGATCCTTTAAATAAATATGAGAATAAACTAATATAATTTATTTTTTAATAATTTTTAAATATTAAATAAGATTAAAAAGTTAAGAAGAAAAAAGGAAATCTGATATTTAACTTGGACTATTTGAAACAATTAAGCTCTCTTCGTACTGTTTTCTCTTAATTGTGCTTTAATTAATAAGACTGAGAAAATTATTCAGATCATTTTCTGTAAATAGCAACCATCTTATTTAATTAAATCATATTTCATAATTAAAGTTTTCAAATCTCAATCAAATTTTGATAATTATCTTGATGCATTTCCTTCAAAAATTCGATCCAGATAGGAATTTTTTTAATTATCAAGAAAAGAAAATAAATTTTACCGTTTATCTTATGTTTAAAGTCTAAATTATAATATATCTATTTTAAAATTTTATCGTGTTAATTTTAGCTTCATTTCTTTTAATATGGATTTAAACTAATCTTGAATTTAATTTTTATTTATATTTATCCATATTTTTATTATTAGCAAGTTATCTCGATTTATTATTACTTTTATAATAATGCACAAAATATCATTTATTTAATGAATTTTTTAGCTTGCAAAAGTATTTTGTTTCTGTTTAATGTAAAAATTAAAAAAAATGCCAGCTTAATTAAACTTTTAGTGATAATTTAAACTTTTGCTTCATTTTTTAATAATAACCTTTCTAAAGATTTACTTTCCAACTTCTAACAATACTCATCATAAATTAAATAAATTATACTTGGCTATTGTTACATCTTTATTAGCAGTTAAATTTATTTAATTACACTAAATAATAAATTTTTAACTAATAGATATGCATATTTATTAATAATTTATAGTCCATGCTTTATTTAGGGAAATTAGTAAGATTTACTTATGAGTTAAAAGTATAAAAATGTTATTTTTATTATTTTAATCTTTATCAAAAAAAATGGAAAAACTCAGAAAAGCTAAATAAAAGCTCTTAGTTATTACAAACTTAAAATAAGAAAACTTCGTTAAATAATAAATATTATCATCTTATAGCAACTTGCTTCGCACTTTCTTATATTGATACTAAATTTAAACTTCATTTTAAAAAAGTTGAAAGATATTATTTTGATTCTTAAATTCATAGAATTTCTTTTTTACTTTTTATTTTATTTTTATAATTTTAATGTATCTTATAGTAAAATTTTCTCACTTAGTAATAAATTTATTTTTTTAATTATTATTTATATAAAAAGATAATAAATTTACTATTTTCTTTTTCCAACTAAATTTGATATTTTTTATATTGTTTTATTTATTTATATATATATACACATAAAGGTAATTTTTTAACTTAAAATATTAAACTATACTACAATATTTGTTTATAGTATATATTATTGATTTTTTATGAATTGTTTTCTAATTTATGTGACAATTTTTTGTGTGAACGTTAAATAAAATATTTATTTATCAATTTTAAAATTTATAAACATATTCAAGCAAAAAAAATTTAAAAAATAACTCTGTGATTAATGAAAAAATGATATCAATATTTTCCTTAAAGAATAAATCATATTTATTATTAATTCATATTTTATTTAATTATCTGATCAGAAAGTAATTATAATTTGATTTTTAATGTTTTAGTTCTTTTTAATAAAAATAAAGAATGAGCAAAAGTTTTTTCGGAAGCATTGCATTTACTTTCCTCTTTACAATCTAGATCTATTATTTCTAATTTTAAATAACTTTGATAATTCCATTTTACAGTGTTAACGTGACTTTAATCTCTTGAATTATTTTACTAATCTAGTATATTTGTTTATCTACATTCACTAAAGCTTTTTTCTAAATTTGGCTTTTATAAATAATTTCTTATTTACTTTCTTAAATTTTCTGGGAAATTTAAAAATTAAAAAAATTTCAGAATTACCATGATATATATAAAATGATTTATACCACTAATGAAGAAAATATATAGACAACTTACAATCTTAATTACTAAAAGGAACGTAGAAATTATGCAGAAAACAAGAATTTCTTAAGTTAAGTAAATGAAAAAGTTAAAAGCCTATTATCAAATACTATGAAGATTCAGTAAGACAATAAATAATTAAAAAGGAAATCAGCGATAAACCTGGATCTTCGGAAGTGAAAATGAGATTATCATAGCTAGAAAAAAAGCTAAACAAGATACAGCGCAAATTTAATCAATGTATTTCAAAAATTACCAAATTGAAATTCTATGAACAATAAGAAGGAATAAATACCAACTTACAAATAGTGAACGATACCTAGATTCTGGCTTTGAAAGAGAAAAGAACACTTAGTAAGATAATAATGGTAATTTACGAAAAAACAAAAGGAAAAATGAAATTAAAGAATAAATTGAATTAGCTATATTGTACGTAAAGAAGGACAAGTTTATAGAATGAAATTATACTAAGGATTAAAAACTTATAAAGCAATAACAGAAGCAAACAATATTTAAATGAAGAAAATACTAGAAGGAATTTAAGGATATATCATACTACAAGAAGAAACTGATCAATAGGGAAAGAAGAACAAGAAATCTATGAGCAACTTCGTAATAAGCAGAAAGAATTCTATTTGAACAAGTACAATTAAACTTTAAAGTAATTTGCCTAATAATGGTAGAGCCACTATAATTAATTATTATTATCTACTTTTAAGATCTAGAATTTTTTGCACCTTCAAAATTTGGTACTTCTTATATATAAGATTTTACTGAATTTTTTCGCTCGAATATTTGCAAAAATTTATAATGCTAAAATTAGTCTTATCTATGTAGAAGATTTTAGAATAAAAGGCTTTACTTATTAGTTAAAACTATATTTAATTAGCATAAAAATATGATTTTTTTCTGATTAATTCCTAAGAATGTCTAAACTACTTCCTTATCTTTTTAGCTTAGATAAAACTATTCTTGAATAATCTAAAGCATTTCATTTTATTTTTCTATGTTATTTTTATATTCTTTAATTTATAAAAATAACTAGCAAATTTACATCACTATAATGATTTATACTCATAAATCTCTTTTATTTTTGTAAAACTGTATTATTAAATAATAGAGAATAGTAAAAATGTTTATCCTAATAAAGAAGATCTATATAAATAAAAAATAACTAGTTAAAGTATCTTAAGTTAAACAAAGAGAATTCAAAAATATAGTTAATTTTTAAGATAAAAGTATTAGATAAAACTAAATATAACCTCTAAAGTTGTAAGATTATAAATATATCTTAATTAAATACATAAGAGAAACAAGGAATAAATATTTTTTAAATGTATAAGAGAGTGTAAGTTAATTTTATTATTTAATTGAAATTTTAATCTATATAAAGGTTAGATGGTGTAGCGAACACATTACATAATTTATGTGTTAAAAGATACTATAAACAAGTGAACCATTCTTTATAGGATAATATCACAGCAAATCGAATATTACCATTTTTAATTCAAAATAAAAAGGATAATAAAATTTAAGTAGTTACTAAGTGATAAGATAAAATAAAAATTATAGAATGATTTACATCCAGAAAATTATTCAATCTTCTTAAAGAAAAATTATTTTATATTTTTTTATTAATCACTTTAAAATAAAATTTAAATATTAAATAAATCATAATACTATTATGATTTAGAAAAAAGAAGAAAAAAGAAGAAAATTGAATTCATCTTTGGCTTCTCCTATTAGAAAATAGAAAAAATATGGAGATATTGCAAAAGATATGGAAATAAGGTAAATTAATGATATAGATTCAAGGAAGAATAATATTAAGAAGCAAAAAAAAGGAATTTAAAATTTATTTAAAGCTTATTGACACTAAACGGAAGTCTGTATTAGCAAAAAATTTTAACCTTATTTAGAATTTTCAAAGATTACACTTAGAAAATTCGCAACATGTCAATTTTGATTTTAATTCCAAGGATTAAAAAAAGGAAAAAAGAAGTAATTTATGAGGATCTACGACTCGGAAAAGCCAGATGAATACGACATCAAAAAAAATTTGATAAGAAAATACTTCTAAAATCTCTAATATGTGGCAAACCAATAAAGATGACATCACAATAATATATTATGTCATGTTATACTTTTATCAAGATCAAATTAGCTTCTAATTATAATTTTTAAATTTAAAGCTATCAATAAAAATACCAAATAATGTGTATAATAAAAAGAATTATGAGGATTTATTAAAAAAGATAAATTAAATATAAGAAAATAAGCTATTATAATAACGTAATATTTTATAATATATAAAAGGTAAAAAGAAATAAGAAATAAGAATTTTATAGCATAACATAATAAATTAACGTGATATCACCATTTTAGGTTTATCCGGCTTACATTATTTTTTTTTATAATAGTTAAACTATCCTTAAAACTTCGTTATATCCTATATATTTTCTTCTTATTGCGTAATTTCTTCTTCTAGAAGTTTTATTTTAGTCTTAATCATATCAATGTGAGTCTATTTCCAACATTAGATCTTCCTATAGTAATTATAATTTTTGTTTAGTTTAAATTTTTTATGATTTGTTTGAATTCTTGCAATTTTTTCACTATCCGTAAATTTTTTTTTTCACTTTTCTTAGATTATATTCGATGTTCCTCTAAAATTCCTCTTCATTGTATAATCAATTATGCTCGCTCGATCCCATTCTATAGTCTTTACCGATTTCTTTTTAATATAGTAGAATTTTCTCAATGGTTCCTTTCTTCATTTTTTCTAGTTTTTCTTTAATATAATCTTTTATTATAATGACTATTTATTACTTCAGATTTTCTTATAGATTTCGTATTTAGTATTCATATTTATTGCTATCTCAAATAATGTGTATTAGTTCAATATATAAGTTAGGTATTTTTTGAATATCAGAGACTTATTATAAATCTAAATAAGTTGCTTTCTTTCCAATCAGACAGATTTTGCCTTTTACTGTACTGATTTTTGTGTGCGCGATTCTTCCATCTTCCTTTATTTGTGCTTCTATAAGATTAATACTAGTGCTTATATCTAAAATCCAATGCATAGGATAGATTTTAATGTTTTAATATTCTTAATTATTTCTTTACTCAATTGTATTATTAATTTTTTATGTTTTAATATTTATTTTCACCAAATTTTGAGTTTTATTCTGCATTCTTGAATCCAATAAGGATATTCCTGTAGATAGGATTTATATTTTTGCTATATTTTATCCATGTTCTTGATTTAAGTAGTCAAAGAAGCCATAAATTGTTTAATCTTCTACTTTTTTGTTGGTTTTTTTCTTCAATCTTTGTATTTCATGTTTAGTAATTATTAAAGTATTTAACAATTATTCATAACACTACACATATCTGTGCATTTTCATATATCTTTTGTGCTAATTTCATATTTAAGTTTGCATAAATTGAAAAATTAATTCCTAATTGCTAACAGGAACTATTGCTTATTATATCTTTTATGAAAAAAAGAGAATGAATTTAAATTTATGAATGATAAAATAATAGCTTTAATAATTCATTTTTCTAGTATATTTTCTTTTTATTTATTTATTTTGATAAAATTAAAAATCATATTCAAAGTCATTTTCGTAATTATTTAAAAATTTTATTTTATATTTATTCCTAATTATTTTTAGCTATTGACTATGATTTTATAAAATATATAAAGTTTAAATACTTATAATTTTTTATCTTTTTAAGTTGATTAAGTATTTTGTTTCTACATCTTTTTAACTTATATAAAAAATGGAAAATTTCTAAGTCTCTTCTAAAACAGGATCCATCTCAATCAAATTATGATTAGCAAATTATACTTTAAGAATTCAAAATTATGCAATAGAAGAATATTAAACTTGTAAGAAACTTATAAGAGCTTTAAGGAAAAATCGCATTCCTGATGTCTTACACATAAGAATAAAAAACTGAAAATAAGTACACAGCAAAGATCAGAATTGAATAATTAGAAACAAAATTCAACCAATTCGCAGAGCTGACCGAAAGTATATTTCTTTAAAATATATCGATGAATAACCCGATGGAACTAGAATTTATAAATCAAAAAGAAAAACATTTTCTTATATAAGAGAAAAAAATGCCAATATTGAAGGAGATTTGAACATACGCTAAGATATTGCTGATATTTCAAACGAAAGCAATAAAAAGAAAATTTAAAATTATGGAAATCTTTCATGCTCAGCAAAGATGAAATTATAAATGATTGAAATTGAACTCGATTGAAGAAAGATATCTTTAATAAAAAGGATTAACATAATGCATCCAGTTATGTATTAAAAGAAAATAATCCTGAAGAAAACTGAAAATGGAATATTTAACAAAACTAGTAAACTTTAAATTGATGAACCTGATTGAAAGGGAGAATCACTATAATTCATTGATATTGTTCTTACCTTGTATTGTCATCATTAAAAGGAAGTAGCAAAACTTTAATTGATT
Source organism: Loxodes magnus (assembly GCA_946699065.1). NCBI lineage: Eukaryota > Ciliophora > Karyorelictea > Loxodida > Loxodidae > Loxodes > Loxodes magnus. The sequence continues at coordinate 424,151 of CAMPDV010000179.1, forward strand.
AAAAATAAATCTTATAAAAGCTACTTACACAGGTTTCGGAAATGGAAAAAATTAAAAGCAAAAGAAAAATATAGAGAAATCAATAAAAATCCAAAAAATTTCAAGCATTCTAAAAACTCAATTGATCAAAAAAATTAAAATTTAATGATTTTAAATTCCAGTTAATAGTAATAATTTATTGAAAATTTGGAAATTTACAATTTTTGAAAAGCATTTAAACTTTGCTTGAAAGATATTGAATTTTCACATAAGAATTAGAAGAAATGATAAAGTGAAAAAGAAGATATTTAATAAGACTAAAAAGTTCAAGAACAAGAGGAACGACTAAAGAAATTAAAAAAACATTTTAATAATAAATAAAATTAAATGTATCATAATTGATCAACTGAGAGATTAAGATGGTGGTTTTCTTTATCCATCTAAATTTTAAATTTAAATTTAAATTTAAATTGCAAATTAAAAGAGTTTTAGACATTTTTAAATCCAAGAATTGTTTCCTTCAATTGAAGATGTTAGAATTTATTTTTTTAATTTTTGTAATCATGATCTAATCATTTTTCGATTATTTTTGCTATCTTCTCTTCATTTATCTCTTCCTTTAGTTTTTTCTTCATTTTCAATAATTAAAGTCTTTAAAACGTTAGCTTTTTGTGAAATTGTTTTATTTATAAATTTATTTGCTCCAGTTAAGAACTTTGAAAGTAGTTTATTTGTCTTTGATCATATATTATAAAACTTCTTAAGTCATAATTATGAATAATTACGATAATTAGTTTATAATAGATTAGTTTAACATTTTAGGATGCTCTCAAATTAAACATACTTTCTCAAAATACTATTTCTTATCTTATTCAAACTAAATTTAATTAACTTTGATAATTTTAAAACTTTTTAATTTTATATTTACTTCAACACATTATCTCCTATTGTAAATTGAATCGAAGTCTTAAGATTGATAATATACTATAAAAAAAATCAAATTTTATTTTATTCGTTTTCTGGTTTTTTATTTTTTTTCCTTACTTATTAAATGCTTTAAGAGCTTTTCTCCGTTTTCCTTGTCTTATACCAAGAATTTGTTCAACAAACAAAATCTGGTTATTTCCGCTACAAGAACTGACATTTCTTTCTTAATTTAAAGTTTTTAAAAATATCTAAAGAAAGTAAAAATTTTAAATTTTTTTTAGTCTCTAGAGCAATCTAGAAGCTAGCGGAAAAGAAATTGAAATACCATAAAGAACGTAAAAAATTTAATTTTGTATTTTCTAAGCGCTAATTTTTCCTGTTTCTGAAATAAATTTAGAATTTATAATCATTTATTATTTTCTTTTTAATAATTTACTTTTGTTCAATTCTAAGTAGCAAATTAATATTATTCTTTAGATTTATTTTAAGAATTGAGATTTTTAATTATATTTAGAAAGTTCTTTTTATAATCTATTAAATTAAAAGAATCACACTTTAAATTTCCATTATCTTTTAAAGTGCGAGTTAAGGAGAAATGAAATGAAGCTTCAAAATCAATAAATTTAGATCATATATCGGGCTAACTACACTTAAATATTTAATTTTGACGGAGAGATTCTAATTTTTTAAGAGGCTGATATAATTATCTGTTGTTCTAAATTTTGAAAATAAAGTATGTAACTCGTACTTTTCATATTGTTTTCAACTATTAAATTGCAAATTCTATTAGTACTAGATGAAATAAATTAAGCAAGAAAATTTAAAGGTTATATAAAATAGGCTTCTAATATAATTTCAATTATCTATTTGAAAAAAGCTTTTTAAATTATTTTTTTCTCTTAATTTGTATGAATTTATAGATTTATATCATTATCTCTATTTGAGGCAAAGATTTTTGATTTTCAATCCGAATTTAATTTCATAATTTTTTCATATCTTTTTCTCTATAAAAATACTTAAACTAATCTTCTATTCTTCATTTTAATTTTTGGCTTTTATCCTTAAATATCTACTGCAAATTTAAATAAATTATTATTTTATAAATCATTATTATTTCTTAGATATATGATACATAAATCAGTTTTCCTATCGTATTTTTATTTACAGTTGTACCTGGTTAATGCAATTACAAAATTGAAATTATTATCATTTATAGTTTCCTTTATTCTATACTAATATGATTTTTCTTTTTTTGATTATTATATATAAAATGGAAAATTTCTTGCAACAATTCGCTTTTTAATAGGTTTTGTCTCAATCAAATTAAAATTAATTAACAATACTTTAAGAACTAAAAATTATGCAACAAGAAAATTTTAAATTAATAAGACAAGTACAAGAACTTGAAAGAAAAACCTAATTCCTGATGATATATACAAAAACAAAAAATTGGAAATAAATAATCAGAAAATGTTAAAATAAACTTAATAGAAACAAAATTCAATCAATTCGCAGATTTGAAGAAAGCATAATCACATCAAAACTTTCGATGAATGATCAAAAAACGTAGAATAGCAAATCCAAATAATCTATAATCCCTATCAAAAATAATGAGATTTTGGTACTGCAAACGAAAGGATCCAAAGTTAGAAGTTGTTACCAATTTTTATAAAGATAAAATAAAATTATAGCAAATTAATTAAAAAATATTTTTATGATATATTGTAATCAATAAAGTAAAAATCCACAGGAAAAAATACTCCAGTTAAATAAAAAAGCTCCTCATATCTAAAAGGCAGCAAATCGTTTCGATAGAAAATGATTGGGATTCGACCTATCGAAAAGAATAAATGAAAATAATCTTAAAATATTCAAGAAGCATGGCAGTAAGATCCAAGCAAATTTTAAATGAAGATTCATTATTAATAAATAAACTAATAAACTAATAATTGCAAACCAAATAAAGTTGAAACCACAATTGTTATAATTATTTAACAATTATTTACTTTATTTCGTTGAACAATTATAAGTTGAAATATCGATATTATTTGTTTATTTCTAAAGATAATAATTTAAAATTAGATTCATAAAACTAAATCAATTTTAGCTATATTTGAGAAATTTCTAGAGTCTTACTATATTAGATAATTTTAGTATATTAAGTATATTATAATCTTATAGGTAATTAGATAGTCGATTTAAACTTAATCGAACAAATATTTTAATAGATGAAGTTTAATTAAAACAAAAATAAGATTAAATTAAAAATCCTTATTTTGCTGCTTATATCACTATTGTCATGTTGACTGAAAAAAAGTGTAACAAAATTCAAAAAAATAAGTCGATAATATTTCAGAGAAGCTAAAATAGAAAATTAAATTCTTTTAAAAGAAGAAATAGCAAATTCATTAATATTTATTTTAAATAAGCTGATAAAGATTAAAGAATGTCAAGAAAAAGAAATAAAACTAGTAAAAACAAAATTATTGAAAAAGTATTTAATAAAATTATAAATTTTGTAATCAAAAAACTAAAAATTGAGTAAGGATTTCTTAAGACTAAATATTTACAATCGATAAAACTAATAATAGCAATAAATTATAGTGATTTCTTCATTAATAAGTTTTCTTCTTTTTGCTTGCTTTTTATACTTTCTATAATTTTTTTTTCGAATTTCTAATAATAAATCTACTTGTTATATTTGAAATTTTTACTTTTTCATCACCTTCAGAATTCCTGTTAAAAGTATAGGTAGGAATGTAAGAATTTACAAAATTACATCTATTTATTAATATATATTTATCCAAACAGCTTCCCTGATTTAGCAAATAATTGAATATTGTAAATTTTGCTTTAGTCAGTACATTAAAAATTGAAGCTTACTCTACCATACTTCCATTATCTAAATCTTCTGCTTAAAGTTGCCAGCATAAGCAGTCAATGGTGAATCTATAGTTATTAAGAGGCAAATGTAAAAAGTTTATTACTGACTCTTTCATGCCATTGCTTTTAGTATTTGAATTTTTCTGGTCAAATTATCTTCATTAGCAGGAAAAAGTTAGGTTCTTTTTAGTCAGATCAATAATTAGAACATTTTTTATTAATAAAAGATATTTAAGATAATCTACTTAAACGTTTCGTTAAATCTTTCTAATTGATTAAAAGCTTACTTAAACTATTTATAAGCAACAAGACCAAAAAATTTAAGCTTAAGCTTAATCTTATAATTTGAAATTCTTAGTTAACACAAATTAAGTCTAGTTAAATGAGCGTTCTTTTCAAGCAAAACTAACTGATTTAAAGTTCTTAAAAGTTGATCAATAATATAAGCAATTAAATTTGGATTATAATTTAAGTAGTTAAAAATAATAGAAAAAATATAAGAGAAATATAATAAACTTAACAAAAATTAAATAAATTATTAATGAGTAAACTAGAAAATATTTACTATCAATAAGCAAAGTTATACTAATTTTATTTAATCGAAAATTAATATAACATATTTTTTTAGAATTCAATCTCTCTCAAAAGAAAACATTAGGAAGAATCTAATAACTTTTCTGCTGCTACATGTTCAACATCTAAATATAATATTCTATTAAAGGGATACGTAATTTTAATTTAAATGCATCTAAACTTTAATTTTTTAGAAAAGGTTTCTGAAGAAGAAGTTAATATGAAAACAATAATTAAAAGGAGGGTATGTAGTGATAAACAAGGAGTTAACTTAAGAAACTAAGATAGCTCTTAAAATAAAAAAATAAAGCAAAAGTTAATTATACGAATAAAAATAAAAAATATATAAATACAGGCAGAAAAAATAAAAAAATATTATAGCTTCTATTAAAAGCATTACACTATTGAAAAGTTTTAACTTAATATTCAAATATAAAAAATTTTTATAAAAAAAATGCAAATAAGAAAGGAAATCAAAATAAAATGCCTTTCGAATAAAAATTGGAATCTGTTGATATTTTTAGAATCTACAAATTAGCGAGTATAATAGAACGCAAAATTACAATAAAAAATACAAGAATAAGAAAAGAAAATAGAATAAGTATTTGAGAAAAGACTGAATGAATTAAAGAAAATTCAAAAGACAAACTGGAGATTGAAAAGGACCCAAAAGAAGAAAAGACGGAGTAAAATTAAATTAAATTAAAAAATTATGCTGTTACTATAATAATATATGGTATTTGAGGAATAAACTTTATGCCTTTCAGAAACTAAAAAATAGTTGTGATAAAGTTAAAATAAAAAAAAACATAAAACCAAATCTGAGAAAAAATGTCAAGGTATATAGATTAAAAAGAAATCTTGAAAATTTGGAGCTGAAGAACTGTTAAAAATGAATCCTGATGAACTTAAAAGAAATGGGGAGGATCAAGACTCGCGAGTTCCAGAGCTAGATAAAATTTGGAAATGCTTCACTTCAAAAATTCTTTAAATCAGTGACCGTTTCTGGCACTTCAACCACTTAAATTTAAATTTATTAAAATGCAGTAAGATTTAAGCATGACATTTTTTTAATTGCTTTAGAATAAGACATTTTTAGGTTGCAATTCTCAAAGATTGATGTATTTGAAGGAAGGCCGACATAAATAAAATCCAATGAAATTCTGAAATAGCGTAAAATTACTTTAATTAAATATCTTAAACTAAATCCAGTTTAAATTTAATTTCATTAATGTATAATAAATTTAACCTCCAAAAAATACAATTAAATAAATATCTAAAATGAAATATAATTTCAATCGAATATATATTTCTAATTGCTTATAATAATTTAGTTGATTATATATTGTAAATTTTAATATTAATTCAAAGGTTTAAAAAATGAAAATACTATTTACATTAAGCAAATATATTTTTCAGTATTAAAATTTGTAAAGTGAAAATTAAAAAAATATAAAATAGAGAATAATCGAAACACTTTCGGTGTTCCATAATGATTTATGTTTAGTTTTTTTGTCATTTAAAACCTTAATTTTCATTTTTTTTTCTGTTCTTTTATTGCATATCAGCCCTTAAAGAAGTTGAATAAAAGAATTTAGTTTTGGAAGCTTTGACGTTCCAGATGCACAACATCCAGTGTGCGTTGAAAGTCAAGTTGGTTCGAAATAACCTGTGAGCAATATGTGTTAGCCTAGCTTCCATTAAGAAAATAAAAAGAGAATAAAAGAAATTACAGTGCTTTATCAATAAAAATGATAAATTTTGAATACTGAAAGAGAAAACCATTAATGAGATTATTATGGGGCATAATATGTTTAATACAATAAGAATTAATAGGAGTCACTTTCTTATTTTATCTTAGTTTATATTAATAATATTTTATAATTTTTGCACTAAAATAAATTTTATTCTTTTTCAAAAAAGAAATAAAAAAATTTGAAGATATTTTGAAAATAAGCTAAAATGATCTAAATATCATTAAAATATATAAAATTACATTTTTTAGTTATGAAACAATTATAAAAATTGGTTTAACTTCACTTGATCTGTAAAAATTAAATTAAAAAATTATTATAAAAAGAAATCAAATGATACCAAAAAAAGGTAAAATATGAATTAGGTTGAATTAAAAACTGATAAAGAGAGTAATTTTATAGATAAATCTATTCCATTAGAAAATTTTGACTTACATAATAGATATTAAAAAAACTAAAATTATAACGAAATAAATTTGAATATATCAGTACATAACATTTAATATTTAGTTTGGATTAAAATTTGGATTAATTTAATGAAAGGTATTCTTATAAATATTTATAATATTAATTAATTTAGCTTAATTTCTTTAAAATCAAAATTTAAAAATATGATAGATATTAAAAAATTGAAAAAATGGAGAACAAAAATATATCAAAAAATTAGCAAAGAAAAGCAAGGAAATAACCCAGGTAAGAAGAGAAAAAGCATAAATCAGCTAAATCTTCGTGTCATCATATTAAGGCAAACAACTATAAGGAAACTAGGAAAGCCTTTCAATAATAGAACAGGAAAATAAATCCATATATGAATAACAAGACAAAATGACGTAAACTCTAAGTAAGTAGGATGAGGTAATTTACATTCTTTCAGATAGAATAAGAGAACTGATGACGCATATCGATCAACTGTTCTTAGAAACGACATACTTACGGAAGTAACTTGTTTAAAATAAAGCCTTACCAGAAGAACAGTAGTGGTGTTAATCCAAAACAAATTTAAAATAAGAAGTTTCCAATTATTACTGAAGAAACTAAGACTGATATTGTAACTAATAAATTTAATGAATAAATCGTATTTGAAAGAACTGAGATAACAAGGAGATTGGAAAGACTTGTGAAACATATCCTTCCCAAATTTAAACAAAAAAAGAAGATAAAAAGGTGCTGATATTATAATTATTTCCAATACCTAATAAAGTATGCTCTGTCTGTAAAATACTTAAAAGACAAAAGGATTAAAAAACCTTAAGAGAACTAAGATTTTTTATATATAGCAATAAAGCTTACAAAAAATAATTGGATACAGAATTAACTTAAATAGATGGAGGGGGAGTAGTAACCAACCACAAAAAATAATCGAAAAATTCAACTTAAATAAAAAGTGGATAATTGGAATTAATTGAAAATAAAGGAAAAAAAAATTTCTTAAACTTTTGGTTGATAATAATATAATATAGCTATTGATAAAATAATTTATATAAAGTTAAGTTTTACTCAAGAAAATAGAAAATCTAACTTCTCTCTCCATGAAATAGTAAAAAAACATTAAATTTAATTTGATTTTCTAAAATTAAAATTAAAATTAAACAATGATTAGTTTTACTATTATAATTATTATAAGAATTATTTTTCAAAAATCAATTTAAATGTATTCCAATAAATATAAAGTTTATTGTTAAAAACTCATCATAAAATTTTTTAGGTTTAGATTTATAACTAAAATTTTAGGTTTAAATACTATTTTTTGTTAGATTTAATAGAAAAAGGAATCCATAAATATTTTAAAACATACTTGATAATAGTTTATATAAATTTGACGTATTAAGATTAAAACTAGGACAATATAAATATTTATTTCAATCATGCATGTTTCGAATATAATCACTTATTCAAGAAATTGTAGATAGTCAATTTTTTAATTACTTTTATTAAATTTAAAAATAATTTTTGATAAATATGCTGCATTTTTTAAATGTTTTATTTTGGAATGTTTTATATAAATATCGCCAAGAAAATTATTGTGTAAGTTTTTAAAATTTCCTTTCTGATTTAATTATAAATATCATAAAAAACGTTATATCTTTTCAAATTATGATTATTCTAATTTATTGAAGCTTTCAGCATTGCTTCCATAGCAATTCTATTTTCTAATTATATATCCTCTTAGTTTTGCACACCTAAATTATCAATTTCGATACTGAATTCAAAGCTTTAGATTAATTTTTTAAGTTTGATGTTTTACGATACTGAATTAAAAGCTTTAGATTAATTCTTTTACTAAAAGTTTGATGTTTTACTAGTTGTATTTCATATCAATTTTTAATAAATTTCGCTAAAGTATTTTAAAATTTAAGTGGTAAAATAAGGTTTAAAAATTAACAAGGGAAACATTTTAGAGTAACAATCTATAAAATCAAAAAACATTTTAAAATCTAGCATATTTTATAGTAATAAATAGTTAAAAGTGCTTAATTCAACCTAAATCGGTATATAGTTAATATTAGAAAATTAATATAATTTTCATATTAAAATATTCATTTATTTTTAAATTAACTAGCATAGATTTAAATATCTAAGCAATATATAGAGCTATTATATAAGACATAAGCGTTATTAAAAAAATTTGAAATTCTTAAGAATTTGAAGCTCAAGGTTTACTACAGTTAAGGAAATATTTTATTTTCTTAAAGTATCGATATTAAACAAATAAATAATCATAAGTATAAAGGATTTAAATAGTTTTTAACTAAGATAATAATAAGAATTACTAAAACTTGCAAAAATTAGATTTAGTAAAATTAACTTATATTTTCTTAATATTAATATTTTTATTCAATCTTATAAAATTCTATTAGTTAAACAAGCTTTATATATAAAATATCTTAGCTTTAACATTTTCAAAAAGATAAATTTCTTTAATTTTTTTTAGCTGGTTTTGCTTATTTATATAATTATTTTCTTTTTTTTAGTTCTTTATTGTTTGAGTTTCATGTCTTTAGACATTTAGTTTATCATTTTTTAAGATGATAATTAATTAATTTATCTTATAATTGCAATTCTAAGTATTTCTTCCAGGATCTCTAATTTTCTTATAATTTAACTTATAATTACTATTCCTTACCTAGCCCAAATTTATATTTTGCTTTTAACGAAAAAAGAAATAAAATTGACTGTTTAATGCTTATAAAAGAAATTAAAAAACATTGAGAATTAGTTTATTAACAATAGCAATAATTTAATTTAGACATTTATCATTCTTAGGTTTAAATTATTATCTTAGCTACTAGCACTAATGATAATCATTCCATTTAGTCATTCTTTTAGTTAATTTATTAGAAATAAAATTATAACTAAAGTAGATATCTTTTCATTAATCCTTAGAATTATAGTTTTATCCTTTTACTAATTTAAGAAATAAATAAATCAGATATATAAAAACTAAAATATTTACTAAAATAGTAAATAAAGAAAGATAAGGAAAGTAAGGTACTGAAAATTAAAATAATAGTGATAATTGGAGATTTTTCCATTTACGACTTTTTAAAATATTAACATTTTATTAAGATAAGTTACTTGTTTTCCTCATTTACTAAGATCTGATTTAATATATAAAATAAAAATTATCTAAACTTAATTTTATCAAAAAATCTTCTTAATAATCCTAATTAGTTTAAACTTGGTACTGCTTGCATTTATCTCATGAAAAGAGATAATTTAATTTTAGAATAATAGGAAAATAAATAAAATCTAAAAATGAATAGATCCGTTTATACTTTGTAAGACCATAAACTAATATTTACTTTTAAGGTTCAAATTGAATTGGAATAAATCTCAATTATAAAATTAAATTTTTATAGAATAACTAAAATTATTGTATGCTGAAGCTTTTTTGGCTATATCTTTATCGAATTTTCTTTAACTAGTTTTTTATTTTTGTTATCATTATATTTTAAACAAAGCTTATTCTGTGAGAAAAAGCCTTTTGAGATTAAAGGTGAAATAAATCAAATTTTTAATAGCTTTAAAAAATTATGAAATATGAAATAAAGATCTATCAAACTGCTGCTTGATATATAAATAAATTTACCAGTAATTATAAGAATAATAAAATAAAGCTATTTATCAATTTTATTTTTTAGTAAATTTATCTCATTCTTTTATATCTTTCAAGTTTATAGTGATTATAAACTTTATATATATATATATTTTTTAATATGCATAATCATCTGAATTTAGCCTTTAGTTTTAGAAAAATTCTATTTACTCGCAGTTTTATTCCTTAAAGTAATTATTTTTAATTTAATTTTTATTTATCTAGGAAATATTGATTTTTCGCTTTTTATTTTCAAAATTTAAATGATAATATTTTAATATCTTCTTTTTTGAATAATTATAACTTTATTTTTTTAAATAAATAAAGTTTATCAATAATAATTCTATTTTTTAGTTAGATACTTTAATATAGCATTTTATTTTTGCAATCTATCCCAATGGAGATCGAATAAGAGAATAATAAGCCAATTGAACAAACTAAAGAGAAATATTTTAGGAAAAAATGTTACATCTGCAGGAGAACAGACCACCTATGGAGACGATGCTGGAAGAGAAAGAAGATTTAATAGAAAATATGGAATCTCCTATCCTAATTTTACCCAGCCAGGAGTGGAGAAATTTATAAGAAGAAAGCAAGCTATATGAAGAGACGATCATTCCGAATACTTGACAGTGAAGGGAGGAGAAGACCACCTAGAGATCAAGTTCCTATTGGCTGGATAGGGAAGTAAGAAGCTCTTAAGTAGACGATCCTTCTTTAACACTTTAATTTAATTAATTTAAAGCATTTTATTTTTAAAGGTTTATTTCTTTTAAGTTTTTAAATTATGCTTATAATATTTCTACCTATTTGTACTTTTTTTATTTAATTTTTTAAGATAGAATTTAAGTTAAATTAATTCACTTGAAGTAAATATTAATCTTTTTTAAAATGTTTCATCTCTAGTTGTTTCATTTAAGTTCCATTTACTATAAATTTAAAATATACTCTATAATAAATTAAATAACAATTAAAATAAGTTTTTAAAAGAAAATAAATAACTTGTATAAGAATTTAATAGAATAAAGCAAGATAAAAGAAATTAGATACAAAGTATTATCTGTGTAGTTTTGTTAAAGTAATATTATTTAATGGAAGTTATTATCATCTACTTTAAAGAAAATATTGTGATAGATGAAGAAATAAATATTTTATTTCTTGGATTCGAGGATGCAGATCTTTAACAAGAAATTTCAATTTTAAAATAAGCTAATTCAATTTTTTAAATAACTTAATAGCATCAAACTGAGTCATACTTTACAATTTATCATTAAAGAGTTTATTTATTAATTTAAAAAAAATTTTCCTTATTTCCTTAATTTTTTTCCTTATTAATTAAACATACTATCCAAAAAAATAAAAAGCTTAATTAAAATTTCATAAGCCTTTCATAATTTTTAACTTAACTTAAATTTTTAATATTTGAGAACTAAAATTGACTTAATAATACGTCCTAATACCTATTTAAATTAACTAAGTGTAAAATGGAGATATGCTATTTTATTTATATAAGGCATATAATCTTTTACAATGATAATTTAAGTAAAATAGGAAATAATTTATTTATATTTTAGATTGATAAACTTGCTAAATCAAGTTGTTTATTATTTTTTATTTATAAATAATAATAAAAATTACATTCCTAAATTCTTTAAATAATGATCTATAGAAAAATTAATTTTATTCATATCGCATTATAATCCAGCTAAATAAATAAAAAATCTCGATTAATTTAATATTTTCTTCTTATTTGACTAGTTAACATTAAAATAATCTATTTATCATAAACTGATTACCTTTAGAAATTTTTTCTTGTCTCCTTTGATTGGTTTTATTTATATCATTTTCTTTTGTTAATGCGATTTAATGTATTTCAAAAATAAAAATAGCAATCTTCAAGTTCTAAAAAGCAAAATTTTATTTTCTAAGCGCAAAAGTGTATAATCAAATAATAATAAATCGCTTTCGTAAATTTGGTAAAGCAAAAATGCTAAAATTAAACTTAAGATATAAAATTAAAAAATTTCTAATAGATAAGCAAAAGATTAGGCTTTTATTATTATAATTATTATATAAGTAAATGCTGTTCTAAGACAAAGTAAATTGATCTTTTTAAGCAAATTTAATTTTTCTTTAGATTTAGATCAATATTTTCAAAAAATAAAAGAATGTTATTATAAAGCTTTAATTTCTTCGAATGAGAGCTAATATTTAAAATATAAATAAAACTCTAAATAAAAAATTATAACATTAAATCTAAAAATAAAAGAGAATAAACAAAGAAACTAAGAGTCTTTGAAATACAGTTTTAAACTTAGTACATAAGATATAATCTTTTTTGATGAAAAATAGAAGGAAAATTTAAATTTAAAATGTTTAAATTATAACTAAAAAGGAATTAGAGAGCGCGAAGATAGTAATTAAAATTAAAATTATATAAGCAAAATAGATGTAGATATATTAGTTTTAGTTATCTTTAAGTGATCATACTAATTATAAATAAATTGACATTATAAAAACAATTAAATAAATATCTTGAAGATATTTTCAAATAGCTTAAATTATATACCAAGCTAGTTATATAGAACAAAATTAAAAGAAGGCCATAATCTCTATATTAATAAAATATTTTAATTGTTAATCTTTAATAAAACTTGCTTTTCATATTTTAAAATTAAATCTTAGTGGGAGAAAATAATAATAAATCTTGGTATGAAATTTATTTTATAATTTCTTTCAATAAAATAAAGAAAAATTATAAAATTAAAGGAAATAGTTTAAGAGTTTATTTGAATTTTATTTTTTTGCTAGAATGCTTAGATTTATGACTTCTCGTTTTTTTATTATTGGCTTGCTTTTTGTGATTTTAAGGTATTTTTTATTCTTCTATATTTCCATAGATCTGTTAAAGTATATCCAAATCTTCTCGTTAACTTTGTATACCTGTTGTGTTATGCAGGTTGATATTTACTTTTTATTTAAGGTCATTTTGCTTGTGTAAATCTTGCTGGTGTTACTATTCTTTCCCCTATTACTATTACATTTTCTCCTTACTCTCCTTTTTGCTAGATTTATACAAATTTATTAAAGATATTATAAGCGATTATTGAAAAAAAACAGCATGCTATTGTAATCACTATCTTAAGTATATGTTCTATGGCTATTAGTTCGGAAATAGAAGTTAAAGAAATAAATAAAAATAAGTACCATTTCTCCAATAATCTCTATAGCATTCAGCAATTTATTTCCTCAAGGTTTCGAATATATCATAAAAGAACCAAACTAAACAATGATAAAGGTATAGAATGATTTAAGCTACTTATACCTCTACTAATATATAGCTGCAAACGAAACGAAAAATCTTCTTACCAGAAAGAAAGTTTAGTAAAGAGTTTACATTTAGCTATTTTATTATTTTTGGTCAAAGTTAACTAAATTTTTCTTTTATTTATGTCATCTATTTCTCTGCCTTCTCCTCTTTTGTTTACTCAAATTTAGTTTTCAACTTTCAATATTTTCTAAGGACATAAAAGCTGTGGAAGATCCATGCTATTTAAACAATCTATATATTAAAATTTGCAAGTACTAGAGTAGCAAGGAATGAGTTTAAGCCAGAATAAAATCAGAAACATTAAAATGATAAAGTTGTAGCATTACAGCATTATTGAACTAAAGAATCTTAATGCTATAAATCACTGAGACGTAGTTTCTGTTCGTAAGTTTTGTTCTTATTTTCTCTATTCTTGTCTTCCAGTATTTAAGTCCAATTATCTTGAGTAGCAAATCAATAAAAAGCGGAATGAATAGCAGGAAAAGCTTAAAATATATTGGATAATAGAGTGTAACTTTAGTAATTCAGTTAAACAAATAGTAATTTGTCTATCTTTAATTTGTCAGAGTTTAGATTTAAACCTAAAATCTTGTTATTATTTGATCCATTTCATTCTTATTCCTTCGCAAAAATAGTAAAATAATAAGCGTCCAGAATTTCAGTTCGTTAGACATCAATATAACCATTCATAAGTATAAGTTGAGTTAAAAAAATAGCTTATAAAAATTTAGGAGTACTTGTTGAATACTTAGAGCTACTAAAAATGCTAGTTAATAAAGAACTTAAACTAACTATAGTAATCTAAATTTAAATGATAGAAATGAATTATCTTATAGATGTTCCTATTTATTTAATTATTAGCTTCAACTTAATTTAATTTCTATTTCTAAAATTTAGCTATTTCATATATAATGAACAGCTTATCTAACTAGGATATTTATTTCTAGGAATTTAGTTATATTTCTATCAAATTATTTCAGGATACTTTGACCTAAATAGCTTAATATCTAAATATATCAAATTTATTAATTTATTCTTAAGTTTAATAAAATAGAATTAAATAAACTTTTGAAGCTACTATGATATAATTAAAGTTAAAAGTCTAAATTGAATTAAGAAAATCTGGAAGCAACTGTATCAAATGGAACTTATAAATATCACGTTATTTGGCGTAATAAAAAGCTTTTGCATGCATTTATATGAAAATATAAAAGAAAGTTTATCTATAAATTAGATGAATTTAAAGTCTTTTAAACTTATTGAAATAAATCGTGAAATTAAGCTAAAATAGAATAAATAAATGTGATAATAACAAGATATTTGTTATTGGAAGATAATGATGAAAATTATAAATAAAGCAAAAAAGAACAAATGTTAAACTCATTCACCTATGCTAGAATTTATCTTATTTAAGATTTTTACTATAAGAGTATTTTAAAATTTTTCATTTTTGAGTATTTTTATTAATAAAATTAGAAAATAAGCTAACTATAATTTAAAGGCTAAAAGATTTCCAAATTTTAATTTTTTCTTAAATTTACACCCTAGATAAAATAAGGATTATAACAAGTAGGTACTTTTTAAGCATGAAAGATATTTGAATGCAAACAGTGATAAGAATAGTGTATTGAAGCTTTAACTTCTAAATTTATATTTTATTTATTAATTTCTAGATGCATCATATAATTTTGGAGTCTAACTATATATACTAATATAATTGAAATAATTTTAAAATATAAATTTTAATTATATATCATTCGATGCTTATAAACCGACAAGACAATGTAAATATAACTAATTTCATTTATTTTTATTTTATGATTTTAAAAATAAAGAGAAAATGCTCAATTTGCTAAACACTTAGTGTTTATCCTTTATCTATTCAATTTTTAAATAAACTAATAATTTGTTATAATTTGCCTCAGTTTGATAGTGTAAGAATAATTGAAACTTTAGTAAAATCTACTTTATCTGTAAGAAAATATTGAAATCTAGATTTTTTAATCTAAAGACTCTTTTATGCCTACTAAAATAATTTACATTGTAAGCAAT
Source organism: Loxodes magnus (assembly GCA_946699065.1). Taxonomy (NCBI): domain Eukaryota; phylum Ciliophora; class Karyorelictea; order Loxodida; family Loxodidae; genus Loxodes; species Loxodes magnus. The sequence continues at coordinate 439,746 of CAMPDV010000179.1, forward strand.
AAATTTATTGTATTTTCTAGTTCCTCATTAATTAATTATAAAACTTATACTAAATCAAATTTAATTTTAGCTATTAAACTCAAGCTAACTTGTTCTCACTTATATATGAAGATTTAAAACTAAAATTACTTAATCTAATTTAAAAATTATGCATTCTCTATCCTCCGTTTTAGACTTAAAATTATAAAATAGATTAAAATATTTTCATTTCAATAAAAAGATTATATAGCTGTTTGCTAACTTAAAAGGTTTAAACTAGAATCAAATGTTTTAATTATTCAAACTCTTACTTTATTAAAGTTAAAAATAGAAAATGTGCAAGTCTATATAAAAGATGCTTAATCTATCTGATATTAATTAAAGTACTTATTGCTTAATAAATAGATACATTATAGTACATCTTTTAAGTTATAAAATATAAATTTACATCTAGACACTAGTTAAATCCTTATTACCAGTTTTAAGTCTTAGGGAAATAGATAAAAAATAGAATTATATAGCTATAACTTTAATCATAATTTAGACTATTTAAATCATCTAATTAAATTATTTACTAATTACAGTGTTAATAAAGGAGTGGGTCTATTAAATTAGTTGAACTAAGTACTTAGTAGTAATAAATTAATCTTAGTTTTAGTATGAAAAAATAAGAATGATAATCTCAGGATAAATGATATGCATTATAAATTATTAATGCTATATCAAAACTTCTATTAATAAGTAAATTTTTGTCTTAGCAGATTTAAGAGCAATAGACTCTTTTTAATTCTAAATAATAAGTATCTAGACAAGATAAATTATATATATTAGATTATTTATGATAAATAATCTTGAAGTTATTCTTCTATCGTATATATTAAATTTTAGTAAGCTAAATCATTTACATTTTAAAATTAATAATCAGTTAGTATCTTGAAAAATAGCTTTATAGCTTCAATAATTTTTTATAGTTAGTGTAATTATTTAGATGCTTCTTCAATTTATAAAGGAGCATCGTATTTAATCTATATAACTTAGCTATTCTTGCTAAATTATTTAGCATTAAGAATGATTCAGTTGTAAGCTTTTTTTATTTATCATTAATAATGGCCTTAAGCTCTCATAATAACTAAGAGCAATATATGTAGAACTGTTTAATTTGTAAATGCATATTATTCATATTTTTTAGTATTCAATTATTTTAAATCGAAGAAAGAGAAATTAAAGACCTAAATAAAGGAATTGTATATATCTTACTCTGACCAAAAGAAATATAACTCCTTTTTGCAACATTTTGCTAATATATCTAGTAAGAAGAATGTTTGCATCATTTACAGCTGTATAGTTAGTACAGATAGAAGTAGCTTATATTATGAACTCCTTATTCATTGTATGTTTGAAACAAATTTAAGAATCATCTTGCTAGCAATAATAGAAACAGATTAATAATTTTTTTCTAAATTTAATTCTTAAATTCATTGCAATGCTCATAATTATAAGTTTTATGCTTTATAAAAAATTAAAATTAAGAAGCTTAAGGAGTCAATATAAGATTAGCTTTTTATATTTTATTAGGTATAATTTTAATAAAGGTACCTATATATGAAATTTGAGATTTGTTTAAATCTTGCAAAAAGTTTTAAAATAAGAGAAACTTTAAAAAGATAGAAGGATAAAGAGGAGGTTTAGTAAGATTAAACTAGATTTATTTATCTTAATTGTTGAAAATATTAATTAGGCTATTCTACAGAATAATGAAAACAAAGAGAGATAGGAATTTTTTTTTGTATAAGCTTCAAGTAAATGAAGAAGATCAAAACGACTTTTAATTTAATAAAAATCGAGGTAGGATAAAAATTATAAATTAAGCAAAAGGAATTGAATTAATGATTTTAGAAATTTGATCTGAGTTTATAGAGCAATAATCTGATTAAGATTAACTCATTCAATAGAATGAATTAATACTTCAATGTAATTTAATACAAAAGCATAATTCTATTTCTTACTTCTAATAATTTTAATATTAATTAGGTTATTTCTATCTTATATACATTTTACTATATAAGTATGTATTTTAAACTATTGAATGGTTCTTTTTCTTTTTATTTATTAACTAAATACTAAACATTTTGGGATTTTATTAATTAACAATAATTTATTACTTTAGTTATTAGTTTAAGCTATATAAGACATGCTAAAACTAATAGTAACTAAACGGAGTTAAACTTATTTCCTTATAATTTATTGATGATATTGTAACTTAATTCTAGCTTTAATAGGTTCGTATAGTTATTGCTATTATTTAAGTTATAAAATGAATATAGAGTTATAGGAGAATTTTGCTCTATAATCTTAAAATTAGAAAAGCTTAAGTATGATATTTAATATATTTTTCAGAGGCTAATTCAAACATTAGATATTTACTTACAAGTTTCCTTATTATCAGCTATCAAATCTAAAATTAGAAGGTAGAGCAGCAACAATTTGTAAACTAAAGCATTATAGAAAGAGAAAATAACAATTATAATAGCATTTAGAAAGCTATTAAAATCTCTATTATGCTTTTAATAATTTTGCTTATCAGTTTTCTTTAATTAAGAACAAACGCAAATGGGTAAATAAATATGGAAAGTTATTCTTAATATGTTTATTTATTTTTATTTAAATAATTAAAAAATAAATTTTTAGTTGAATATGAATAATCAAAAGGGGATATAAATAAATAATTTGTTTTGTTTCGAATAATTTTTAAGGATATAGAAAAATTTAGTTCGAATGCTTGTTATTTAATAAAATTCTGAGCTTTATTTAAAATTTTTATTTCTCAAGTGTATCTTATCTAAATTTGTGAATTTTAGTTGCTTTAAGTTAAATAAAGTTGGAAGTAAATAGCAAAAAGCAATCTATTTTTGTGTTAATTATTATTTGATTTAATTAATTACTAAAAAAATCTAAATTAAAGGATGCAATTATTTAGTTTAAGAGTCAAATATAAAATAAAAGCAAAATAGATTTTCAAAATGCTATTAGGATTCCTATAAAATGCAAAAATGCTCATATTATTTTACTGATATAGCAAAGAAAAATTGTAAATTTAATCTATAAATAATATTATTAAGAAAAAAGACTCACTAAGCAGTTTTCTATGATGGTTTTCTTTTATAGCTTCTCTCTACATAATCATTTCTATTATTTATCCTCAAATTTATAAATTACCCGGTTACTATAAAATAGTTAATATTTTTATTTAGCTTTCTTAATTAAAATAATTTATCTATCAAATTAGTTTTAATTTTAACTACTTTAATAATCTTTTAATTACATATAAAAGCTAGCTAAATAAATATTCGTACATTGATAACTATGAGTGATTTTATTACTTTAACAAGTTACTTGTTATATAAAACTTTAATATTAATAGTTAAAAGTATAGATAAGGCTATAATGAAATGACATGTTATCAATGAATGTAAAAATAAATTAAGGAATTAAAAGACTATTAGGATATAATAATATAATCAATTAATTCTAAATCTATTTATAGTGAAGACAATATTAAATAGATGCTTAATTAAGTATATATGAGCTATTTATATAAGTATAACTAAGATTTGATTAAAAGTTTAAAACTAAAATTTAAATCTTCACATTTTTCCAGATTTTAAAATAATTATAATAATAAAAAAATCACTTTAACAAAGAAAAAAAGAAGTGAGCATTAAGGAACAAAGAAGCATAGATTAAAAATATTTTTTATAGATAATAATTATATAAATGAATCTAGACTTTTCTAGAATAAATTTTTTAAAAAGAAGAAGAAACTTAGATAATCCTAAGGCTTTAAATAAAAATAAAAAAGAAATGATATAAAATGTTTAGAGTAAAAGCAATTTATTAATTGTACTTTAATTGTAAGTGTATTATTAAGATAAATATAAGATAAAAAAACATGTTAAGTAAGGATATAATCTACATAATAGAAAAAGTTATAATTAAATATTTATTAAGGTTTGATTTCAAAGAACTATAAGGAAAGTGTAATAAGTCATAAATTGCCTTATTTTCTATAAAAGACGGGATTGCTTAATAAGGACTCACTAAACTTTGACTCTGTTTGCATAAGTTGACTTGTAACTTATTGTTCACTCATCTTAGGGTGTTTGAACTATAGGTTATGAACTAGATAACTTACGTAGGTGGGTTCAAAACCTACCATATGACAAAAGCCAAGTACCAATTGGTATAGTAAATTGAATAAAAAATTTGTTTTTTAAAGTAAAACTTTACTAAGATTGAAAATTAAATTGAAATATATGAAAATAAAATTAAGTTATAAATAATATAAAAATATTTGTAAAAAGATCTAAATTTACTGTCTTAGATAAATATACACTTATAATATTAATAATAACATTAGATACAAACTTTTCATTATTTTGAATATTGGAGAATGACAGAATTCTTACTATCAGGAAATGGGAAAATCTGGAAAAAAAATTCTCAAATCAGATTATTTGAAAGAGAGAAGTCAAGAAAAAAGTATAATGAAAGGAAAGAACATACAGGAACGGAGATTTTATACATTTAAAATTTCAATTAAGCCGGAAGGCGAACAGTTATTTTAATGACTAATTATTTTGAATATTGGTATGTATTTACATAGTTACACTGAAACTAAGAGGCAAATTATGTTAAAATAAAGTTTTTATTTTCATTAAACTTCATCAAGCTTGTTACTTAAATTCGTCTTGCAAACTTACTTGAATATGATCTTCTTAAATTTAATATTTTTGCAGTAAAGTAATTTATTGATTTTTTATTTTTCAATTTAAAAATTCCAATCTTATCTTCTATAATTGCTTATGCAAGACTTTGACTAATTTATCTACTTTAGGAAGTTAAGTTCTGGGTAGATTCTAATTGATATAAGTCTAATCAATAAAATTAGTTTTTTCTAATATTTTCCCAAATAGTAACTAATGGTTAGAAAATTCCTAAAATAAATCTATTCAGCAAAGACAATTAAAAATATGTTTGATTCATCAAAATCTTAGTCATATATACAAATTGTACTTGATTAGATATCAATGTGATGTTAACTGAGTTCATATTAGAAGTTATAAGAGTAAGTTCTCAATTTATAGGCGGAAATAACCTCCTGAGTAAGATGCTTATTCAATTGGTGTATTATACTTAAGGAAACACATTTTAGTTATTTTATACTTGATCTATTATTCTTTTTGCAGTAGGCATTAATATACTTTCTTCGGAAACATTCTTAGAAAAACCTGCTTTTGATTTTATAAGTAAGATGTTTATTAAACTCTTGAAAAGTACAAGTTTTTTTAACGTCAAGTTGATTCATTTGGATGCTTTACTTAAATATACCTGATATAGTAAATTATATTAAAAGCATTTTGACAATAAAAATGTAATATATGAGTCTGGATTCTCTTAACTGATTTCGTGTAGCTTAAAGTAAAAGTTCATGAACTTATTATTTCTAAGTGGACAAACGGAAGTCAATTTAAATCAATTAAGCAAGACTCATTAAAAGTAGATTAAGAAGATCTAAAGACCATTCTTGATATTAGTCTTTAAGATTTAGTTATTTATTAATCATTCATTATATCCTGATAAAGTAGCCCAATGTGTAATATCACTACCTTACTCTGCTTTAGGTAGAATAAAATTTATACAAAGTTTTTTAAAATTATGTGGAGAAATAACTTCACATTTAGATAGTATTAAAATAGTTTTAGAGATTGCTATTCTAAAATCAGAGACTTTTGCTGCACAGTGGTGCTTATAGTTTTCTCTTTCTCCTAATTAATATAATAAGTAAATAATTACTTCTTTTTAGTTAAGTGGCTGTCCTTTAATGTTTAAGTTTATTATTATCTACTTTCCTTTTTTAGAAAATTTATTACTTCACATTTTTAAACATTTATGTTAAGCTTTACTCAAGAGAAAACTTAAACTATGTCTTTTAGCAATTTTTGAGCATTGCTTAGGAACTTGAAATTTCTGTTAAATCATCCACAATTCTTTGCAATAAATTTTTTTGAGCAGATAGTAAATCCATATTCTTTTTAGTTTTCTTCTAAGTTTTTTTTACTATGTAATAATATAAAATAGCAAGCACAGGACCATAATGCTTCCTTGTAGAACTCCATTATTAATTTAATTAATCTTGTAAGATAACCATCTATAAAAAACTTTGCATCAATATTTTAATAAAAAGATTCTAAAGCAAGAATTAAGTTTAAGGGCAATTTCTTTCTTCTTAAGTGAACAAAAGCAATCACCTTAAAAAAATATTGAACATTTTCATAACATCAATTAGAGTGGCAATTGGTTATTTTTATGTGATCATCTACGATGCATATCAATAATCTATTAAATATTTTAAATTTGTTAGGTTGTAGAATGTTTACGAATAAATCAATATTGACTGGATGCAAAATATTTCGATCAAAAATGTGATTATATAATTTTAGGTTATTACTTTGTCATATATTTTTAATAAACAATTTACTAAAGCAATTGGTCGTCAGTTATTCCAAACACTCTTACTTCCCTATTTAAAAATAGGAAGAATATTTACTTCCTTCTTGCATTTGGTGTAGTAAAACTTCTTAACTTATTATTTATAAAACTTGTAATAATTTAAGGTAAATCTTCACCCGCATATTTGATAAGTTCCGCTTTGATACTACCATTTCCTAAAGATTTACTGTTTGCTAATTTATTTATTATTTTTTTAATTTCTAAATCCATAAAAAAGAGGCATATTTTAAAAATGTCTTAGCTTATTTAGTTTATTTTTATATATTTCATATATTTTTCTATTTAAAATATCAATTTCTTGCTAACTTAAGTTTTAATGCTTATTAAAAACTTTATTTTTTCCAATTTTCTATAAATAATTATGTCTAATTAGAATTAAAATTAATTTTATTACGAATTCTTGCATTTATTAGGTTTTTCGCTTTTTAAACATATCTTAGGGATTTTTATTTAGATTATTATTGCTTTTCTTTACTTTCTCTTTTTTCAAATTTGTGATGATTATGATTATATTTCTTATTTTTTAATAATAATTTAGAGATTTCTTAATTATGACGTCCATTTTAAAAAAGTTTTCTCATATTAAAATACATTTATTAATATAATTTTTACTTTTATAATCTAACATTTAAATAACAAAATTTTATTTCTTTATTAGTAAGATATTTTATTATATTTAGTTATAGAAATTGGGGATTTAATTAAGAGTTATAAATGTATATTTTTATTTTTATATTTTCTTATTAAAGAAAATGGATATGAAAATTATAAACAATTTAAGGTACTTTCTTATTATAGAAAAATCTACCAAATTATTTAATTGTGACAGTTTGCAACATTGTTTCTAACTTTGATACTAATGTTAAATTTCATGGCTAAAATTTACTTAAATCTGCTTCTTTTACTAGATCTACCAGTAATTATTTCAATTTTAAATTAAATGCTTACTTAAGTTGTTGAAATTTCACGACTTTCGATTCATATAAAAATTTAAAGGAAAGTAATCAATAAAACTACATTATGCATTTTTAATCTATTTATCATATATAAATTTACAAAATTTCATATTTTGCTCATTATTGCTATCATTTTTTCTTATAGCAAGTATTAATTACAAACTTTTATTTTTCAATATATTTGTAATATTTATACCCTAAGCTATATCTATCGCAACTATGTCCCAATATTCTTAAATATGGAAACTATTATATTTTAATTAATCATATTTCTATTCTGATAGGAAAATTTCAATCTACTAAAAATTGATTTATTCTTAGAACAAGAATAAGCTTAGTTTATTTAAAATGCCTACTATAGAGCTATGCTTATATTTATTTTAAAAGATTTAAAATTTAAACAGATGCTATTAAATAGGAGAGAATTTATGATTTTATTAGTTAATTTAGTATAATAAAGATAGCTATTATTCGCTATAAGATATAAAAATTATATTTATTTTATAAATTGTTAGAAGCTGAAAAGCAGATCTTTTGGAGGGTTAAGATTAAAAATGAAATAGAAGTTTAAAAAATAGATAATAAATAGTAAATAAATAAATTTTATTAAAGAGCGTGTAGCATCTCGTTGGGGTATAGCTCTTTCGATAATAAATTTGATATTTTTACTGCCATTATTTAAAATTATAGCATTATTCAGAATTAAAAAATCTTTAGAAGTAAGCAAGATGTAATAAATAAACTAAAATATATAAAAAAATGTAAAAGGAAAATAATAAAGTAGATTATTTTTAAAGGTAAATTTATAAAAAGTAAAATGGAATATTTAAAGTAAAATTTAAATTTAGAATATAAAAATCGTAAAAAAAGTAAAAAAATTCATTTTAACTTGAACTATAAAATATTAAACTCTTCAAAGAATATGTAAAAGAGAAGTGATTTAAGTTTCTATGAAAATAGAAATTGATTAAACTATTAATCAGAAAAAAAACTATAAAACATTAAAATTTTTATCTTAATGATAAAAAGGACAATTTCTGAGGGAATTGCATTTTAATTTTAAAGAGAAGAACTTTCTTCTTAAAGATCTCTCTTTTGCATTTTTTTAAGATATTTGATAGCATTTAATTTTAGTGATTCTTTGTCGATTTTTAAATAAACTTTAAGGGTAACAAAGATAAAATCTTTACTGTCTTTAAACTTAAGTTTAGAAATTTATTAAATCACTTAAATTTCGAAATTGTCTATAGTTAATAAGATTTATTTCAAATACTTCAGCATCAGCTTTCCATTTGTTTTCTGATCATATTAAAAAATCGAATTTAGCGAAAAAATTCAAAACTTTCTTATTAACTTCAGTAAATTTAGAGAGATTCCTGCTTAGAACCAATTTCTTGAAAAGAACGAATCAGGACGGTTATAAGGTACAAGTGGAGCTATAAATCTTTAATATTAGTATGCCTTAGTTTTAAAAACTAGTCTTTTTTTGCATAAAATGATTCGCTAAATATCCTTGATAAATTAATAGGAGACTGTTCGTAATAAACAGCATGGTTAGAGATTATCTACTTCAAGCAGTCCAAGTAAAAAATTCGATTTATTTTTTTATTTTTTAAGTTATAGAAATTTATTTTTCCATTTGAGTTAATATTAAAGAATTTTTTATAAAATGAAGGATTATAATAATTTGAATTATTTATATTTTTAAGATTTAATTCAATTAATTTCTTACTATGTTTATAAGCACTGATTATTTTAATTACTGCTTATTAAATAAACTATTTTAATCACTAAATGAAGTATTTCTTGAAAATGATTCTTTTATTATAGTAAAATCACTTTAATAATAATAATTATTATTAATATGCTTTTTACTATATTTTCATATAGGTAGTGAGTAAGTTTAGTATATTTCCTAATAAATTATCACGCTCCATATCTGCTTTATCTTCATCTTCATAATCATTGCAGCTTCCAAGACTTTCAAAATTTAGAATTTCTTATAAAAACTCGTCATCTTTCTATATAATTAAATTTCTTCTTCGAAGTAGTTTTTTATGGAAGCATTTTATTTTAAATCTATCTGTTCTAACTATTTTCGGGTTAGAAAATTTCGATTAAGATAACTTTAATTATAGTTCCAAGTTTGAGTAATCATAGTTTTTTTAATATTAAATTCTTCAATCAAATCTTTTAGAAATTCACATTGTTCAATATGCTCGAACGTATCCAATCATCCACAATTGCGAAATTCTGAATGCTTTATTTTGTAATGTCTTATCTTCAAATCTAATAAAAAATTCTAATAGAAATTTTTTGCTTGTTTATTGAAATTATTTCCCTTGTTTCGTTCTTGTTAAGTATTGTATATATAATAAGGAAAATTTTCCGTAACATTTTAAATTTCTCCAAAATAAAAGCTTGTTGTAGATATATTACTCATCCAAATCACTGCATCTTGGTAGAATTTCTTAATATTAAAGTTTTAGATTCTTAGATAAATTTTTTATTTTCATAAGTATTTTCTAAATTCAATAAAAAGTATTTAGAAAACTTCTAAAGATTTTTAAAATAGTCAAAGTTAGCTCTCTTAGATTTATTAAAAATAAAACTAATATCGAATCAGGTTATAATTAATTTTCTATTTTTATTCTGATAAAGAATTTTATTTATTTAATTGCAATATAGTATTCAAGCGTAATTAATTTATATTTATGAAACAAGATTCATTAAATGTCTAGTTCGGACTTTGTAAGGCCTATTTTGCTACTTTTCTTAAAGCTTGCATGAATATTATTTTTAATTTTTTTTTTAATTCCACGAATTATTATTTAAGGAATTACTTCTGAACAAAATTCAACTTTTGGAAGAATAAATAATCAAAAATATGTTTATATTTTTTACGGCGTTATATTTTTATATTTAGATAGTTATAAAATAGCGTAATTTACACATTATCTATAATTTTGATAAATTTCTTTGCCGTGAGATTTATAGTATTCATATCCTTAAATTTAGATCCCAAGTATGCTATAAAACTTATTTGTTATTCAAAGTAATTTTCAAGTTAGAATTATTTTAAATTTTATTTTTCTTTAAAAAGCAGATCTTTTCGTCTTTATCTACATTATTAGATAGTTTTACTCAAATAAAAACTTTACAAGTCGCTTAAATCAATGAATTCATATTTATTTCATCTGAATTTAGGATTAAATCTGCCTAAGCTTTAGTTTTAAAAGTTCGGCCACATATTTTAAAACCGTATTTTTTCTTATAATTTTAAATATATCTTGTAACGATATCATAGAAGAATAACAAGAACTGGTCCATGTGAACTTCCTTGCAAAAACTCTGTTAATATAAAGTAAACTTCTAGGTAGATTTCAATCAAAAATAAATTTAGCATCCAATTATTTATAAAAAGATTCAAAGATATTAATTAATGCTTAACTAAGCCTAATTCTTCTTAAATTATCAAAAAATAATCGTCTATCAATAGTGTCAAATATCTTTTCTACATCTATAAGAGTAATAATAATTAGTTTTTTCCTTTCCTCCTCTTCTATGCAAATCTATATTTTGTTGCAAAGTCCATACATGACGCTTAGGTTATTTATCTCTAAACAGTTCTTTTTATGAGAGATATATAATTTTACGCGAATTAACATACTCATAAAGTATCTAATTTAATATTCAGCCGTTAATTTTTAGAATTATGTTAAAAAGAACTATAGTTTTTCGATTTTTATTCACATTTCTAACCTTTTTTATAATTGAAAATTTTTTATCTACTTTAATTCCTCAGGAATTCGTTATTCTCTTAACATACTATTCATAAACTTTTAAAGAACAATAAGGAATTCTTTATTTGCATATTTAATTAAGTCTGCTTTAATACCATCTGCATCTGATGGTTTATTATTATCTAATTTACTTTTTATTATTTATGCCTCATTAAAACTAAAGAGATTTAGTATTTCTAGATAAGACCCTTAATATTTTTTAACAAAATCACAATTTTAAAAAATATTGTCAATTTTTTATTATATGCTTTTAATTCTTCCTTATCAATATCCTTATGCTTATTGAGAATATTATTTTCTCAATTGCTTATAAATGAGAGATTCCGACCAAATCTAAATATATATTGTTGCGTTTCTTTGAATTCAAAATTTTATTTGCTTATTTAAATATTTTAGGAGGAGTTTTGTTCATTTCGTCTCTATAATTTTTAGCTTATTTTATTTTGAACTATCAGAAATTTCTTTTTTATCTATTAAATTTTTTAGTTTTTTTCTTAAGCTAATTTATAACTATCTAATTTGATTTTTATTATAATTCTAAGGTTTACTAATTAATTTTTTGAGCTTATTTCTTATCATTAAAAATTTAAATTAAGCTTGGTGGTAATCTATTGAAATTATTATTTAGGCGAACTTATCCTAAAACATTATCTGCATTATTAAAAAATTATAAGGTAAAATGTTAGATTATGTATCAAGAGTAAATTCCATCTCTTGGATTATTTACATCCTTTCTACTAGCAGATGTGTTTTTGAATAGATTTTCCTTCCAGCATTGCATGTTCGATCTTGTTCTACTTATATATTTAACACAAGCATTTTCTACTTTTATCTTATATAATCGTTTATTCTAGCTGTAAAATATTCGAGAAATTCTGGCTTACTTAGCTTTTTTCTTCAATTTTTTTAGTGCAATCATTCTTGATTTTTCCTTTTTAGATTTGCTAATATGTCTGCTAGCGTTGCAAAAATAGTTTGCATTATTCGTATATGTGCTTTTTACTACCACACTGATGGCAAGATTTTCTAAAGTACTATAACTTAGTTAAAATTTATGGAATATATTTTATTTCCAATAGGTTAGAGTTCGGAGTTGTCCAAAATTAAATTTAAGATTGATAAGAGGTTAAATCGTCCAGTTGCTTTTAAAGTTGATTGCTATATAATTCTTACTGATATATAAAATTCCATTCAACAACCTTTGCTTCTCTCTTGTGCTACTTAGCGACATCAATACTTCTTTACGTTTCTAATTTTAATTGCTAGTTTTCACATTTGAACTGATCTATTTGCTTAAGAAGACTGTTTATTAGAGTACTCTGATCCTTTTAGGAGTATCTTGAGGGGTATTTTATAGTTCTTCCTAAACTTACTATTCAATAAAATCAATTTTTTGGTTAATTTTTAATTTTTATTCTAATTCCTTCATTATTTGCCTACTGGCTAACTTAGGATATTTACGAGATTTCTCCTCTGTCTTTAGTTCTTTCTTCGTTAGGAGAAGAAAGGCTTTCTTGATACCTTCTTCTGATTCTACATTTTTTTCTAAAAAGCTTTGCTTTATTTATTAAAAAGTACTTAGTGTAATTATATTGCTCATATATATAATTTTCATTATCCATATCAAAAATTATTGAAAATCTATCAAATTGAACTTTATAATTATTTCTTACTTCTAAATTCTAGATTTCATTAATCTTAAAATTAACTCTGGGAGCAAGTTTCGATATATTTCTGTTAATATTTTATATATGTAATTTAAGTAATATCGGGAAATGATTTGTATTAAGTCCACTTCATTATATAACTTTGAACTCAGAAGTTTAGTTAATGTTAATATGATAGCTTACTATAAAATAATCATTGCAATATGTTATAGCAAAACTTCTTAAAGTATCCTAATTTTAATCGTTTAGTATTTACATTTCATAATCTTCACTTAATTTTAGCAATCTCAAAACATTGTCCTAAGTGTTTTACTAAATATTGAAACTATATCCATGTAAAAGAGAATTAAATTCACCCATTAGCATAGGTGCTTGATCTCCAACTTCTGTAAGTATTAATTCTAAGGATTTTTCGTCTGCTTGCATATAAAATGTATCAAATATATATTATTTACTTTTATTAGTAGAGAACGATTAGTTTATTATCAAAATCCAATTCTATTTATTTCAAATAAAGTTCTTCTTTGGCAATAAAGCAAATATCACCAGTTCTTAAAGATTCTTCAGAGTTTTGAAATAAGTTCTATATCTGTAAATTTATATAGGAATAAAGTTTTAATGTTATCTAGTTTCATTTATAGAATATAAATCAATTTCCTATCTTTTAGTAAACTATTCGATACTTAATCATTTTGCCTAAATTTAATTCGTATTACAATACACTAGTTATAATTAGTTCAATTTGACTCTACCTTTAAGGCCTGAGTTATAGATGCTTTTAATCAATTTTTATTTAAATATGTAGAAGTTTTAGTGGATTAAAAAGATGGAGAAAGTTATTCGATTATCAAAGAATTGACTCAGAAACTAAAAACAAACAGTGAATGAACAGTAGAAAAAATTTTAATAAATAGAGTCAAGTTCTTCATCTGAAGGTAAAGTTATAGTCGGATCAGTTAGGATGAACGAACCTATAATTTGCAGCTAAAAGAATTATAATAATAATAAGAAATGAAGATTTAAATCTCAAAATATGAAGGAATTATCTATAATCAGGGAGAAAAGATACGAGAATTAATGAATAACATTGAAGATTAAAATAATGAAATTTTTATTCTCTGACGCTAGTTAATTTAAAATTAAATCGTAAGGAATAATAGCTTTATGAATAATCGCAAATAAATTTTAAGTAATAACAGAATATGATTATTGAAAGGCCTTAACTCAGATTAAAAACCGGGGAAAGCAAGTTCAAACTAATAATGACAATAATTTACTTACGAAAATTGAAAAAAGTATTTAAGAAATAAACATGGCAAAATGCTTCAAAAAATTGCTGGTTCTGTAAATCAAAATTTCATTTTTTAAGAAGTTGTGATTCTTGAAGAAAACTCCGAATAAAAGAATTGTAAAGAATGTTAAGAAAGTTAAACTAATTTTGAATAACCGAAAAAGGAGTAAATAAGCAAAAATTATAAGTAAATAATATAGAAAAGGCCCAGTGGTAACCTCCCAGTAGGTATAAAAGGTCATAGATTTCATCCATGTAAAAAAGTGATCGCTGGTACCTGGTTGACAACCCAGGGAATGCAAACTCTTAAATTTTTACTTTTAGTTAATAATCTAATCTAATAATTTTAGTGACTGAAATATTGAATTTCTGTAACGAATTATAACATACAAAGTTAAAATATCATTTTATTAAGTTAGTTTTTTGTCTATTTTTATAGGAAATTAAATTTCATCACATGAAATATAGTTAAGTTAGCAAGATAAAGTAACAAATCTATTTTCATTTGTAGCAAAGATATTTTTATTTATAATTTTTTGGATCTTAAAAATTATGCGATTTTTCCGTTTTAGAAGTTATATCTTTTTATAATTTCCTTAATATCAAAATTAAATACTAGACTAAGTTATTTAATATTTAATATCTCTTATTTTAAATGAGCTTCTCTCCAATTTCTCTTACCAAATTTTATTAAAACTACTGATTAAGAATCTATATGTGAATTTAATCATTTTTTGTAATAAAATTAGGAATATCTAAAGTTAATTTTGAGTTCTCTCCCAAGATTTCATTAAAATGAATGGTTCGTGTTGTTGCATCTCATTTTAATGGTTTTAAAATTACTAAATCTAAGGTTTCATTTTATTTTTTTAAAGAATTGATAATTCAGCATATACATTTAATTCTAGTTCAATCTAATGGTCATATTCCTTAATTAATTAAATATATGTAATATTCAAAATATTGTAAACCTATTATTAATCCAAATTATTTTATTTCAAATTATAATTCCTAATAAAATGATTTAGATGCTTATCCGTAATATTAGTCATTATTTTACAATTATAAACAAGCTTTTTTGATATTAAATTTATTTGTTAATTATTAATTAGATTGGGTTTGGCTATAATTTTCTAAAGTTCTCTTATTATTCTGATCAGTTTATATCTATTAATCAGTTTTATTATAATTTTATATGCACTTCTTAAAGAGTTTAAGTTTGATTATCAGTGCGTTCTTTGAAATAATTTCTTAATTAGTTGTTATAGAATTAACTTATAGCTTAATTCTCATTTCTTTAAATGAATAAGTTCTCACTATTTTTGCTATTATATCTACTTTTAATATACAGAGATTAGTTAATTTTTCTACTTAAACTATTTTTCCTAATCTTGTTTAAATTCTAAAATTTTACTTTTTAATTAATAACACTAATTATCTAATGATTAGATATGAGTCACTATAATGAAATTTTGCTAAAGCTTCATTAAGATCAATTTATTAACTTATTTTTATCTTTTAAATCTAAATCTATTATTATATTTGCATTTAGTTCAAATCTTTTATTTACCTATTTTATTTAATGCTTTATTACTCAAGAAAATTAAAGTCTTATTAAGTAAATATTTGATCATAAAGGAATTTGTTTAAGTGGATACATTATTTCTAAACTATTCCATTTAAATTATTTGCTAATTAACATGAATTTCAGTTTATATTTTTTTTTGATTTTGATTATTGATATTATTGAAGGTATTAGCTTAATTTATATTTAAATGAAATTATTTTATATTTATTCTTATTATTTTTTAATTATTTACTATTATAAATATCTTGTTTAATCTAACTAGAATGATGCGGATTCTTTGTGGTTAAATCTAATATATCTTATGAATTTAAGTTTGAGTTTTAAAGATTTAAAGATTCATGAAATCTAAATCTAAAATATTTTTTTAATTAATTTAAGATTAATTTTTTAATCACCAATTTAAATGCTTAATCTATCTTTTATGATTGTTATAAGACCTTAATTTTATGCTTTTCGCTTTATTATTTGATTTTTTTATTATTTAATCAATTTTATTTTTGATTTACAAAATATCTTTAGTTATATTTTAGATATCAATTTAGATTTATTTCTCTATCCCCTTCTAAAGTTGATTCTAAATGTTTCTTAATCTGAATTAATTTATTTTAGTAAAAGGTTTTAAAATCCCTAAATTTAAATAGATTTTTCCACTATTTTTTCAATCTTTCTTTCAATTTTACTTGTTTTAAGTGATGTTTTCTATTATTCGAGAAAATTAGTCAATATATTTTTCTCATAATTAAAGAAAGATTCTTTTTCTCCTTTTTTTTAAATCATGCTAATATAGGAAATTTTAACTTTTATAACTGAAATAGTATTATTATTGGTAATAAAAATACTAAATTTTGCGAAAATTCTGTGATTTTTATGATGTTTTTAAGCTTTCATCCTATGAATTCTTAATTTTTAAATCTTTTATCAAGTTTATTAATTTTTTTTTTTTATAAGTCTGATTAAATAAGAAATTTTTAATGTTATAAAACTGTCTAAAATAATCTAGTTTATTTTATTTAGCTGTTCATATAGCAAATATCCTAAATTTTCTCAATCATTTTTTATTACAATTGTAATAACTCGTTCTTCTAATTTTTGATCGTAAAACTTTTAAAATAAAATTTAAAGTTTATTATTTAAGCAGTTTTAACTTGCTACCATACAAAAGAATTAATTCAAAATATTAGGATTATAACTAGATGTTGATAAAAAGCATATTTTGTAAAAAAATTTGCATAATTTGAAGAATGATCTATTGAGTAAAAATGAAAAAAATTATTAAGCAGAGAAAGAGATTTAATCTTAATATTTTATTCATAAAAGAAACAAGCTAAGTTTACAAGGCCAAAACAACTTTTAGCTTTTGCTTAATCAATTAAATTATTTATTTACTATACTAGAAATTTTAGAAAATTAGAAAAATAAAAATCTAAATTTTTTACTTTTTTGTCGTAATTCGAATAGTTATTGAAATTTTAAAATTCTTTCATATTATTTTAAAAAATGTCTATTTAAAAAAAAAAGATATAAGAAAAGTGATTGATCGATAATCACATATTAAGTATTTATAAAGGTTAAGCTTTTAGTCAAAATAAGAAATAGTATTTCAAAAAAGATTGAAAAATTTATATTTCTTAACTTTTTATAGCATAAAATAACAATTTAAGACTTTACTTTCTTAAAATTTTTAATTTATATTACATTACAAAATATAGCAAATTATCTCATAATGTCTTAAAGTTATATTTCAAAATCATATATTAATATTTTCTCAATCAAAAAATAGAAAAACTAAAACATGATGCAAAAAAGTACTCAATTAATCTAAGTAATATTTAATCAGGCAAATAAAATGAATAGTTATTATTAATTTAAAGATATAAAGTTAAAAAATCACATAAAAATATGAGAAAGAAAATAATAATCCAAGAAAATATTCCATTTTAATTTTTAGTAAAATTTATATTTTAGAAAAAAAATTTCAATTCAAATCATAAAAGTAAGCAATTATTTTTAATTTATAAAATTTACAATTTTAAAAATAGCAACATTTTTCTAATCTGAATAAGAAAATAAAAATTATAAACAATTTTAACTATATTTGACTAGGAGCTGACTAAAGTAGTTGTAAAGATTAATCTGGAATTTAATTACTTAATAAATTATGTTTAATTATTATTTAAATTTTAATTATAGTCATAAATTTTTTACATAATAAGTAAATATAAATTTTAATCAAATAATTCTTTTACATTTATTAAAAGGAACTAAAAAATAGATTTTTTAATTCTTTACTAAATTCAAAATTTAAGTAAAACTTTAAAATAATTATTTGGAAAAAAGTGAATAAATAATCATATTTTATAATATTATCGTTTTTTTTAAATATAATTAAGTAAACCATTTACTACTTTTTAACTTTAAGATAAATTTTAAAATAAAATAACTAAATTAATTAACGTGGGTCTGCCATTATTAGGTTACCCAAAAGTTAATGTTCCAATAAAAAATTCTTGAGCTTCTTTTCTCCTTACTTTAATTCAAAAATTTAAGGCTTTTGTTGAAGCTTTTATAGAATTCTCATTCTTGTACTAATGTCAGTCTTGAGTAGTCTTCTATAATTAAAAATCTTAGTTATTTTTTGTCTCAGTAATGCCTTGATTCCATCCATACTCCTATCTAATTGACGGCATATAGAATAGTGTTCTGATATTTAGTCTCAAACTAGAGACTATCTTTTGATTCATCGTCCAGATATTAAATTATAATATAATAATTAAATATATTTTAAATATTTTAAAATTTAACTACAATTTTAAGAAATAAATATTGATAGTAAATAATAAAATAAATCAAATTTAATTAGCTAATTTAAAAATATTTGAAATTGTTTTTATTGAAGATGATTATAGACATAAAATATAATAATTTATTATCTTTATATAAAGAAACTAAATAATCTATAATTGCTTATATTTTCTATTTTTTAATATTTTAATTTTTTAATATTTCTTCATTATTATTTTGCTCCTTTTTTAATCTTAAGGGATTATTATTTAATTTATGAATATTAGATATAGAAAATATTTAGATACCAAGAAAATTACTTTCTTTTAAATCAAGAATACTGAATAATTTCCTATCTATTTAAGTTTATAAAAGAGAAGTAAATTTAATAATAATAATAATATACTTAATGTTAGTAAAATTGTTTGCTGATCACAGGACTTGAAACCTGGTCGCAGCTGCCATATTTTTTTGCGTGGTTGGGTTCCACGGTCTTTTTTATTGAGAAGACAACTCTTACGAACAGATTCTTTGCTAAAATTCAGAAATATTTTTCATTTATAGATCCCTTCCTTTGTTACATAAAGTCTTGATAAAATTCTTAATGTTTTTTATTCTTCAATTTCTTGTTTGGTTTAAAAACTTTTACATTTTCTTAGAATATGTCATTATGATCTACAGTATCTTCATTTTTTTCTTTCTATTTTATTTTGAGTTCTTATATTCAAAATTTTTTCAATGTTTTTAATTCTTGTGTTCATTTAGGTTGTTTCTTTACTATTTTCTTATTATGTTATTTTTGTTAGGATTGAGAGATTATTAATTTATTTTGAGGATCTTCAATTTACATTGATACAACTCATGATGGAGGCAGTTAACATTAGGGCCAAATTTATTATCTTGTGATTTATTTATTATTTATTAATATTGAATATTGTCTTGAGTTAATCTATTTCAAGGTTGAGTTGTTCGTAGTTAATAAGCATTTTCTCGAATTTAATTTGTCAGATTTCAGATAGTTTCTTCTTGTTTGACTATAACTTTATTTAATTTTCAACTTATTCTTTTTCTATTCAAGAAGTTTCTGGGTCAACCATGCGCTTTCTCTAGGAAGGAGATGAAGAGCTTGATTATTCTAAGGCCTACTTTTTTACTTTTAAATTAGATTGGCTTTTCTTCTACCTTCTTAATTTCGGCCTTACTAAGATGCTGTCCGATATTAAGCTCCATTTTTTTATAAGAGAATTAAATTTATAGGAAAATGTTTTTATTATATTAAATTTAATTACTTTTATTTGATTTAAATCTAAATTTTTTTAGCTTTTTTATTGCTTTTTAAAGGATTTTTGTAAATAAGAATGAAAAAAGTTTTTCTTTATTTTATGAAATTCAAATAACTAATTTAAGGAAAATTAGTTTTAACAAATAATTCTTTAATTAACAAAAAACTAGGAGAACTAGATTGGAGTTTTTTGATATTTAGAACACTAGAACTTATTTATTAGTGCCTTCAAATAATTAAAATGGGCAAACGAGAATAAATTTAGGATTTTGTCGAGTTGTGCAACAGATATTTTTAAAAACGCTTATAAAGAAATTTCCAACAGAGATTTAAGTAAAATTGGAGTCATTAATTTTTTACTTAGCTAATTATACACTAATAGAGTATTTTTCGAAAAGCAAATAAAGCATTTAAAATAATTCTGCGAGTTGTATTATATAACTATTTTGAAAATTAGTTTAATGGATGAAAATGAATTAAGAAGATTATATAAACTCCTTATAATAAGATTACAATTTTAATTAATGTTTAACCAATGGAAAGTAGATTTGATATAATATATAGTTCTGAAAAGGAAACTATTTATAGAGATATCGAAAATTAAAATAGAAGAAAAAGTATTATAAGATCTTAAATAGTTTGAAAATATTCAAAAATTTTTATAAAATTAATAAGAAAAAGAAGAGTAACTAAAATTAAATAAACTCAAATATAAAAAAAGTTAAAAATATCAAAACATAGTAAATGATTTATCAGAACTATTGAATTCATGAGAGTTAGATGAATGAGATATAAAACGCTACAATTTTAAAATTCAATTTTTATTGATAATCAGTAAGAAAAACCAAATAAAATTTAAATAAACCAGAAACAAATTCTAAAGAATATTTTCAGACCTAGATCTCTTTATCCAACAAAATTTAAAGATGATAAAAATTTGATATAGAATGTAAAGGCTAAAACTAACAATTAGAATAAATAAAAAAAAGTTTATAATACAAAAAAAACTAAAGTTAAAAAAGAAAATTCTATCCAAGTTAATTTTAAAACTCAGAAAATAAAATAATGTAAAAAATATTTGAAAAAAATAGATAATGCAATAGAAAAGATCCAAATATTTTACTTCAAATGGATCAAACAAACAGTTATAATAAAGAAAATGAAGATCTTTAATGTAAAAAAATTCCAATCTAATTCTTCTTGATAACTTGAAAGGAACAGTGGAATTATACTATTTTTAGTCAATGACTTTTTACTTGTAAAGCTTTCGAAATGTTCAATTTTATACTAAAGTATGATCCTTATTTTTATGAATAAAATTAATTAATGATTCTAAAAATATGTTTAATCTTTAATATTAAAGAAGAATATTTAACTAATAAATTATATATAGATTTTACTAACGAAACTACTAATTATATCGATTTTTAACTAATTTTTGAAGAAATGTTAACTTTTTACAATAATAAAGAAAAAAAAACTCTTTTATGAATTAGTTGTACGTTTAAGAACACGGGGATTTAGAAAATAAAAAAATGCATAATCTGAGTAAAAAAATGAAGAAGATATATATAAAAAAATTAAAAATCCAAATAAAAAATTAAGTTATTTAAAAGTATTTGAAAATATTAAATCCGAATAGATTTCTTAATCAAGCAATTCATAATTTAAAGATAAAACTTGTAAATTATATTTTACATTAAAATTAAAAAATTTACCTGTTAATAATAACTAAAATAGAATTAGATAAAATAAAAAGAAAAAATCAACTCACTGGAATTTATTTAAAAAAAAGAAGCTTGGTCAAATAAATTTAAATTATTTAGAAAATTTAATATTCTAAGTCAATGAAATAAATTATTTAAATCCTAAAAAACTAAAGCTTTAGTAATAAACAATATAAAATTTAAAACGAAAAATTATTAAAACGAAATGTAAGGCTAAAACAAACCAAATAAAAGGACTTAGAACTTAAAAATTATAATTCTAAAATAAGTAGAAATCTTTAACTAGTGATGCGGTAAGGCAAACATCAGAAGAATGTTATATTTAAAAAAAAATTTTCTTAATATTTAATAAATGATGAAATTAAAAGATTAAGTTTTTGAAAAAAAATTTAAAATAAAATTAAATAAAAAACAATGAGGTAAAATATATTTTACATCTTAACTCCTCCAAATTATTAACAAAAGACCAAAATAAAAAAATCTTAAAAGAATAATTAAAAAATAAAAAAATATTAAAAAAATATATTAAAAAATGATTTATATATGCTACTAAAAAGATAAAATAAAATGGAAGGCTTCAGAAAGGGTTTCTATACCACCTCCTCGAAGAAGGAGAGGAAACCAGAAGCAAATCTCGGACAGTCTTCTTACACTTAACCTTAAACTTTTTCTTATTAAGCTTAACAACCTGGAACATAATAGAAATACGAAGAACGGAAACAGACTCAGAAAAGCACTCATGTGCTTACTCAAACTTCGGAGGAGAAGCCTAGAAAACAGGCGTAATCTGCTTTGCATCAGGAGGTCACAGAATTTAACCCTTCTGGCCAGATGAGCATGGAACAGCTCATTAAAGTTGTACTAAACCTCCAGGAAGATGTCAAAAAGCTTAGGAAGGACAAGGATAAGCTAATGCATTAATTTAACCTAGCAGAAGGAATAGAGTCAAGACTCATGTCCTAGGAAAGAGAACTAAGCGCATTTTGAAACATATCGTAAAGTCAGAATAGCTAACCCTAAAATTAGCTTCAGAAACAGACTGAACTGGATAACAGACTCATAAAAATGGAAGAGAAATTGTAAACATTAAAGAAAGATCAAAGCGAAATTGGAGATATACAAATGGAAATCAAAGCCTGGAAAGATCAAATCCATCAAGAAAGATAATTAAAAATCAAAAAGAAATGTTTCTGCTGTGGAAGCGTATGACATCTTTATTGGAAGTGTTGGAAATTTAAATAGAAATAAGGAAACTATTGGATAAAAGAGCAAAAAAAGAAGAAAAAAGAAGAAGCAAGAATGAAAAGAATGTATTGTAACCAGGATGGTTCAATATACAAGATTAAGATGGAACCAAGGCAAGTTAAAGGAGGGAAAACCTGGAAAAATCCGAGTTCCCAATCTCGCTAAAATTGGGCGACCCGAACTTTTATATTTAGCAGCAGTGAGCATGAACTGCTGCCTTTTTGAGGGGGTTGAAAATCCCAAAAACGGAAAACGTAAATTAATATCAATATTATTATTATTATGCTACTATAAAGAATAGTAATATAATAAAATACTTAATAATATTTTTGAAAAATCATTTAAAAAATATTACTATTTATTGATAATAATGTTGAATAGTGTAAAACCGCAATTTATAGAATACTAAATATAGCAAGTGTTAAATCTTCATCTTTAAATTATATCCTTTTATTTATAATGTTAAATTTGTTGAAAAGTCTTAATAATAAAAACATTAAAGCTTTATTTTCTTTCACTTTTTTGCCTAAATTTTTATCTATTTTAATAGTGAAAAATTTAAAAAATTTTTTGCAAAAAATAGGCTAAACTTTTTCTTGTAAAAAATTATTTTATAAATCAAAGCCTTTAGTTTTTACATAAGGCATAGTATACACTTGATTTATAAAATAACTAAGGGAAATACTTTTTATATCAAGTATATTGAATACTTTATTGTAACAATTTCTGTATCTCCTATATATTTAATTCGATAATTAAAAATTTTAGTAAAAAATAATGTTTTGGACATTTTATGTCTGATAATAATTTAAATTTTTTAAACAATGCATAATATTTCTCGTATATTTTTCTTTACCACTTTAGTAATTTAAAGAAACTTATATCTAATATTTTAGATTTTTAAAAATATCGAAAAATTTAAAAAATTTCAAATTATCTTAGTAATTTCCGCGCATGGAATAATGCTATCATATTTATTTTATTAAAATAAACCAAAAATTGTTCAATTTAGTTAAATGAAAGTTATACAAAAAAACTTGAAAATTCTTGAGGATAATTTTTAAAAGACTTTATTTACTATTGGAAAGATTGTTAGTATAGATTCTTTGAAATATAAAATTATTGATTAAGTTTAATTTAGTTTATAATCAAAATGTATATATTTTTTGATATATATTAGTTATCTTTTTATTGACTTTTATATTTAAAGTTGCTTTAATTTGTATTTTTTTAAAATAGCTATTAATTTTGGATTCTATTTCTAGTTAAGATATCTAAATTATTTTTTAGTTTTATTATTATGACTCAAAAAAGTATACTTATAACTACAATATAAGAGATTTAGATTGAAGAATAAAAAGATATGTGTAATAAAGCAGGGTTAAAAAGGTAAATAAATGTGGAATCAAAAAAGGAAAGGATTAGCATTCTATATTAGAAACGAAATATGTAATGAAATAGAGAAATATTGAATGAAGTGAATCAAATGACGCTTTTTGGGGAAGCGAGAGTGATGACCATTGAAATAATTAGAAAACTGACAGTAATAAATATATATGCACCTTCTGTAAATGACACTGAGTATAATGACCATTTTACAATTTAATAAATTAAATTAAATTAAATTATAAGCAATAGAAAAAGGACTTTATGCAATGATTATAGGAGATTTAAATGCGCACATTGAGAAATGACTACCAATAAAAACAAACTCAGATGGAAAGAGAATGCTACAGTTCATGGAATAGAATAGTTTAATATGAGTAGATCCAACTGAAATAGGTACTTTTTTCACTAAAGCAATAAATATAAAATTGATTAATTTTAAATTGAGGAGATAATGAGAGAAAAGTGATAAAAGGTGATTTTTATTAATACGTAATAGGGACTTTGCCTTAAAAACTATATGAATTTCTTATCCTACAAAATATTGTAAGGAAGTATTATATCTTAGCAAACTATATACAAATAAATTTGTTGATCAATAATTATGAATTTAAAGATAGATATTTAACAAAAAATAATTAATTAATCAATATTCATTAAGGTTCAAAATTCTAAAGTTTAGTCTTAAGTATCCTTTCATCAAATAGATTTGCAATTTATTATTATTAAATATACTAATTTTTATAAAATTAGCTTATTTACATTATGAGGAAATTTAAAATTAAGAGTACTGGTAGATCTTTTTTAATTTATAGATATATTTTTAAGAAAATTAATAATTTATTGAATTCAAATTACTTTAAATTCAAGCTAAATTTCCTAAAAAATATATAAAGTTTAATCATAGAAAATAGCCTAACTTATTATTAATAATATATTGCTTATTTCAACATTCTCAACTTGTAAATTACTCAAAAAATAAATTATAATCACTTCAAAATTTTTAATTAAAAAAGCATAGATTCTATCAAGTTTTATTTAAACATTTATAGTGAAATTTAAAAAATACTAATGGCAATTATTATAAATATAAAAGTTAAATTATATGGATATAATTATTAATATTTAAATTAATAATCCGGAAAAGAATTATCGTAGCAATAATCTTTAGTTATAATGAAACAACTGAGAAAAATAAATAAATTAATTAATAATTGTATATTATTTTATTATTAATTATATAATATTTAAGTGATTGAAGTTAATTAATAAACTGCTGATCTAAAATTTGCTAGTTTCATAATAATTTTATTTACATACGTTAATATTTGGAATTTATTTACCTGTATTTTTTAATTTTTTAAATCATGAAAATATAAAATTTTAAGCAATAATTAAAATAATTTTTTCATCTTAAAGTTTCAATACTAAGCTATTTATACCAAAATAAATTAAATATTTGTGCTTTATTTCATAGAGCCTATATGTGAATTCCTATGTAAGTATTTATAAATTTCTAATATTATATTTTGCAAAATAAAATAACTAGTTTAATAACTTTATAGAGCGTTAATACTTCTATCTTCATCAAATCTCTTAATACTCTTTATTTTCAATTTTATTTAAAAAAGTCTTATTTTCCATTTATTTTTCAAAATTTTAGAAGAAATAATGAGAAAAAATTATTTTACCTGCTAACTAAGTAAATTACCATAACTGAGTATAAACATTAGAAAGAATGAGCATTATGAGCACTTGCTTCAGCTACTGTAATAAATGAATGAAAAGCTATATCTGAAGACAACCGAATTATCTCAAATATAATAGGCATAGAAAATAGGAAATATGTTACCTATTTAGAATACGTACAAAATGTGATGGGGCATTTAAAACACTTAAGGAAAGACATCTTATTGAAAATGCCATGTGCAGATACTGCTAAAAAGAGGAAGAAAACGAAATCCATATAATAGAGACGAGTGGAAAATACTAAGAAGCAAGAAGTTTATTTAAGAATAAATGAATCAGCTATATGTAGAAAACAGCTAAGATCTATAATACCTTACATAATTCTAGTTAAGTGAAAAAATC
Source organism: Loxodes magnus (assembly GCA_946699065.1). Taxonomy (NCBI): domain Eukaryota; phylum Ciliophora; class Karyorelictea; order Loxodida; family Loxodidae; genus Loxodes; species Loxodes magnus. The sequence goes on from CAMPDV010000179.1 coordinate 466,112, forward strand.
TGAGGAATTTATAAATTTTAACAATGAATACGTTCTGTAAAAGAAGTTTAATGAAACAAATAGACGCAAGAACAAAAGATTTTATAAAAGAAATACTGGAAAAGAGGAGAAAAGGATATTTAGAAAAAATTCTTCCGCAATTAAAAATAAAAGGAAAATATTATAGAGTTGGCTCAAATGAATATACATGAATATATAATGAATTAACAAGAGTGAGAAACAAAAGATAAGTCAAGAAATGCTAATATAATTCTAAACTAACATAGTAGCCAAATTAAGATGTGCCAAGAGAAGACTTATAGATAGCATAGAACGAGAAAGAAAGTAAAGAAAGAAAAAAAGAAAATAAATTGAATAAAAAATAATATTACTTTAGGAGGATCTAATAATAGAAATAGGCCAAAACTGATCAATTTAAGAAATGAAGGAATTAATGGAAGAAGAACTAGACTAAGAGGAAGAAAATGAAGCAAATATAGTGAAGTAGGAAGGCAACATAAACATTTAAAATAACTGATATAGTGACTCGTGGTTAACCAATTAAGGTAGCGCAACATTAATTAATTTATTATTATTATTAAAATATGGACAAATATTGACGATAATATGAGAAAATTTGTGTTTAAAATAGGTCAGTAAAATCTTAATTTTTTAAAAAGATAAATATTTAAAAAAGATTAGAATAATTTAACTATTTTTCCTCTTAAAAGAAGAAAAATAAATGAAATATCTAGTTATAAGTTAAAATTATAATTTCTATAAATTTTGATAATTAATGGCAATCTCTTAAAAAGAAAGAAGATAATTATTAGTAAATTTTGCCTATTTAAAATATATATAATTTAATAAAACAACACAATTTCAATTATATCAGTTCTTAATAATGCAAAACCAGAGGCTTTAGCTTGCTAGAAATGTGAAGAGGAAAATTTATATATAATTTTTTAAATAATAATCAGTAAGAAAATATAAAAGACGCTTATAAGATATTAAAAAAGCAGGCCACTCATTATAGAATGTAACTCTATTGCTATCTATAAATGAAAGAATCCTTATAAGAAAAAATTATTTTTCAGATTTAAGTCATGGATAAAGGAAAGATAATATTAAATTACTTCTTCTTTTTAAATTTTAAGCTAAATTAGAAAAAAACGTAAATTAAATTTCATTAATTTTTAATTGATTTGATTATCAAAGATGTCAACTTATATAAGAAAATTATATAATCAAAGGAATTAAATAAAACTTGCATAAATTTATATAGAAGATTATCAAATTCAATTCAATCTATCTAACTCATATAAAATAATATAGAACTTAGTTATTTTTAAATATTTAATAGTTTATCAATATCAAAATATTTCTGTTTCCTGCTAAAAAATTATTTTTAGATTAAAAAATAAAAAATTTTTTTTAAAGTTTTTTAATGAGTAAAGGAGACACTAAGAAAAAACAGTTAAATATATAAAGTTGAAATAATTAAAAAATTAGCTAAAATTTATTTGCAATCATTTTCAAATAAAATAAATGAAATTAATCATAATAAGATCTGTCCCATGTCCATCTAAGCTTCTCTATCTCAACTAAAATCGATTGAAATATCGAATCATAACATTTTTTTATTCTTTTAAAATGGGGATCGGGAAGGATCCTCAAGTTATAACTATTAATATTTTTAATTGTTTTATTATAAATAAAGGTTTCGCCTTATTTTTTAATAATTAAATACAAGAGTTAACTAAAATGAGAATTATACTCAATATATAAATATCTATTATGCTTATCTTTCTTATACATTATAATTTTATAATCCTACTATATAAAAAATATTAGATCTAATGCAGGAAAATAAAAAGAGTATGAATTGTTTATAGAGTTATAATTTAAGCTATTATACAATGTATAAAAATATTTTCATTTATAAGTAAAATAAACAAGTTAAATTTATATTATAGAGAAATAGATAAAAATTTGCTAATCTTAACTTTGAAATATTTATTTTATTTTTTAAACTAAATATTATTTTGGAATTTAAATTTTAAGCAATTTATAGATAAATTATTTTATTTAGTTGCAATAAAATAAAAATTTATTTTTTCTACTTATAATTTAAAAATACAAATTTGAAGATATGAAAGCTCTTTTTTTATTATTATTGTTACGAAATTTATAACATAATTTATTTAAGTGATCACACCTTTTTTGGTTAATCAAAAAATTAGAGTTTGTAAAAGTTCAAATCTTCGATGTCAAATTCATCTGGTTTTCCGGTTCGTAAATTTTATTAATTACCTATTTTGTCCTCTTGCTACTGCTTGGAAATCCAACTTATCAACTCTCAAATTGTCTCAGTGTATGTGAAATCTTTGGAGCTTCTACGTAAGGTAAAAACCTTTTTTTAATATAGTTTTCCGTTTGGTGTGCAATTGATCTTGAATATATTTTTTTATTCCTCTTTTTGTTTCATAATATTATTTCCCTTGAATCTATAACATTGGTTTACCATATGTCCATGTACAATATCAATATCTTTTTTATATTTTCTAATAGGAGAAGACTGATTCTACATTCCTCTTGATTCTGGATCGTTAACCAATTTGGATTTGCTCAAGTTAATTGATCCTCTTGTGAAACTTTTGTCTTAAATTGCATTCAATTTGATTAATTTATCTTTCCATCTCTTAATAAGATATCTGGTGATTTGATTTTTTCTGAGGATTTTATAAACAAATTGTTAGCCTTTTAGATTAGGTTATTTATTTAAGGTCTTAAAGTTATTTTATTAGCTTTTAATTGTCCAATTTTCAAATAAACGTCATTAGAAAAGTCTGGTTAATTATTCGGATTTATTAGAGAAGTTTATTGTTTCTTAGGATTTATTTTTTATATATCATAATAATCTAACAAAATAAATGAGATATATTGCTTTATTGATATGATTTATATTTATAAATCTTAAAATTGTTTTTCTACATAATGCAACTTTGTATCATTCTTATGGATATAATCCTAAATTAGATCAACTTTAATTAACTTTTAAAAAGCTTTGATTTAATTAATTGATTTCGATATTTATGACTCTTTAATGATTTAAATTGAAAATATTAAATCTTAGATAACTTGGAAATTTTACAAAAAGATAAAATTTTAACTTAGAAACTAAGAAGTTGCTTCTATTTATTAGTTAATATTCCACTATAACCTAAATTTAATTTACTAGTTGAAAATGTAAAATATAAAGCTTTGTTTTATTAGAGGATTTAAGAATTAAAAATTTATAATTTTATTTATTTGGATATTAGAAAAGCAATTTTTTAATTTCCTAAGAGTTATTCTAAAAATAATGAAGAAAGTTTAAGTTAAATAACTAAACTATTTTTAATTTCTATTTGCTCTACTATTGTTTTATAATTTTATAAAATGTATAAATGGCTTATGCATTCTCTTTTAGTATTCTATATATAAAAATAATAGACTTAAGCATAAATGTTTCCAATTAATATTTATGGACTTATAAATTTCTTCTAGTTAATACTATACATTTCTCTTAAAATTCGTAATTTATATTTATAATAGTATGTAAAATTTATACTATAAAAGGTAATAAAATTTATAAGTTTGGAGTAAATAATATACATATTGTAAAAGAAATGTAGTGCTTAAAATAATTTACTTGATAGTAGATTAAATATTTGAAATAACTATTTATTATAAGGGAAAAATATAGTTTATTATGAGCAAAATATTAAATTTAAATACATTTTTAAACAAATGGATGAATCAAAAAAATTTATTCAGGATATATAGAAGATTTTCATTAGACTGTTTATAAAATTTAAATTTTAAAACTATTTTAACATCTCAAATAAACTATAAATTTGGAAGATTTAAATTATGACTATTAGTCATATAAATATTTAAAAAACTAAGATATTAGAATCAAAGCTAGAAAAGATGTTGCAAAATTTTAATTGAATATATCTTAAATTATTTGACAAGATTTTAGTAAAAGAAAGTATATTATTGATTTATATATCTAACTTTTATATTAAACAGTATTAAAATAAAATATACATTTTTATTATTTTAATTCTTAAATGAATGTTATTAGTTTCTATAAATATAATAAAGTATAATAATATAACTTATAAGTTAATTTATGGACAATATTTTCTACTTTTTTTAATATAAATAAACATAGATTTGTTACTTATAAGAAAGAACAAATAATTAAGCTTATTTTTCATTGCATTTATTCTGCATTTTAGTAGAAGTTAAAAATAAATATTTTTGAGGATTTTTTAATGTAATAGAAGTTAAAAAATAATCGATATGAATTTTGATTTGTTTACTTATATTATTTAAATAAGAACCTAATAAAAAAATCTTTTATATTATCAAGACGTAATAAGTATATAATATTTATAAAAGTACTAAAAGAAAAAATAATTAAAGAGTTAACTTGCTAAATTAAACGTATATGAATAAGCATAATTACAAAAATTTAATTAAATTAAAAAATTTAAAAATAAAAATAATCATTTTAGAAGTAAGAAATATAAGCCCTCTTCAAAAATATGAAAAATGGAATTTATTTTAATTTTTATTAAATTAGAAATTTATTGAATATATAATAAAAAAATCATGATAAAATGACAAGGAAATGACACTTTAATGCTAAAGAAAAGGACATTCTTCTTGTCGAAATTACTTTTACTATTCTTTTTTTAGATAGCTTTATATTTTAGATTTGATCCTTTTTTCCGTTTTGTAGATAAATTTTAGCGCAAAAAGAGTCAAATCTTTACTGTCTTAAAACTTAAGTTTAGAATTCAATAAAGTTTAAGTCTTGAAAGTATTACAGATTCACTTCAAAGTCTGCAGAAAAAATTTCTTAAGTTTTCCATTAGTGCTATTATCATATAAACAAAATCGAAAAGGGCGAAAATATTTCAAATATTCTTATTAATCTGTAACTTTTGAGAAATCCCTAGAGCCACTTTTTTTAAATGAAAGCAATGAGAAGATTGACATGTAAAAGTGGAACTTGAATTCTATCTATGAGTATTTATATTTCTCATACTAGTTACTATTTGCGTAACATTCTTTGTTGAGCATCCCTACTAAATTATTAAGAGAATGCTCATATTAAACAGCACGACGAGAGATTATCTGATTAACATTTCAAGTTAAAAATGTATTTTTTTATTTTTAATTTATACAAATTTATTTTTCCATAGTGATTAATATTTGGAAATTAAAATAAAGTGAAATATTATAAAAATTTAAAATATCTAAATATATTTATTTTTGTCTGACTAACTTTTTCTATTTTTTTAAGTTTGATTTTTTTATTAATATTTATTTGAAAAACTATTATTATCATTAAGTGAAGTTTTTTTTTAATATTTCAATTATTTAAATTTAATCATTTTAATATTAAGAAATATTTACTTTTTATACTATAATATTAAGATATTTTTAATAAAAACACTATATTTATTGAATTTCTGTAAATTTTAAGTTGTTTTTATGTTTTTATTCTATGCATTCTTAAATCTTAAATTTTTTAAATATTTACATTTAATCAATTTTCTATCATTTTTTAACTTTTTTTAGCAAAATAATTAATCTTTTAAAATCTTCCAAATTATTTCATTTATTTTCTTTAATCTTTAAAATATTCTAAATTTACTCAGGTATTTTTATTATGATTGTAATAACTCGTTCTTCAGATATCGCAAACATTTTAAAACTAATTTTAAATTTACTGATTAAACGTTTTTTAATTAATATCTTATAAAAGTTTCAAAAGAATAATTACATTAGGATTGTAATCAAAAAATTGATTTACATTTATTTAAACTAGATGTTGATAATGAAGTTTCTAAGAAAATTATGAATTATTCTACAAAATTTATCGAACAAATATTTAAAAAGAAGCTAGTTAACGGTCATATGTAAGTTTTGACTATTAAAATATAATAAAATGATGTGATTTTCTTTAACGGAAACATAAGAATAAATATGAAAATTCAAAAATTAAAAATTGTATATAAGTTTTTTAATTTATTAAATGCTGATATTTATATAATCGATTGAAAATCTTTAAAAAAACAGCAAATTAATCTAGCTTTAGTCCACGATTTGAATATAAAAAAAGTTTAAAAACAGTTTTCAATCTATGATTTAAATTTAATTTTTATAGCATAAAAATAAATTAATAAGTATTAGCTTTATCTATTATTTAATCCTTTTAGTTATTTATTTTCCAAAATGGAAATATTTTTAAAAAGCTAGAGAATTTAAAATAAATTTAATTATTTTTATAATTATTCATGTAAATTTCGAATAGTTATTAGAAGTAAAAGCATGTTTACATATGTTTTTAGGAAATAATTATCATCGTAAAGAAAGGGAAAAAAAGTAATTATCTAAAGTTTAAATTTAAGTATTCAATATTACTCAAAATAAAAATTAGCAATTAAAAAATTGGTTTTTGAAATACTATAATTTTCATTACTGTGCATAAGTTCTTAATCGTTACTTACTTTAAATTTTTCTTAGTTGGAAATTCATGAAAAAGCGCAACAAATATATTAATTAAATCATAAAGGCATTAAAATTATGCTGCTAAGTTAAATTAAATATTTTCTCAAATTAGAAATAGAAAAGCACAATGTAGTAATAAATCAACTAAGAAATATCAAAATATTTAAATAAATTATTTATTTATTAGTCATTCAAAGATATATATCAAAAAAATTGCACATAATAGGAAAAAATAATTACTAATAAAATTATTCATTAAAATTATTATTAAATATAATGCTTAAAAATTATTTTCGCTCCTTTGAATCTTTAAAAATAATCAAGTAGTTATAATTTTTTTACGATTCGAAAAAATGCAACATTTTTCTAGTTCGATTAAAAAATTAAAAATTATATATAAAACAAATGACACCTAAAATATTGCAATCTCCAAACTTGACCAAAAAAATACAATATGATATGTAAACTATCTTTAGCATCTACAAAGCGAAAATCTTAAACTCTAGCAGGTAGTCTAAGAACTTTCAAGCCAAATATATGTTCTAATTTAGCAAATCGATTAACTGAAGCAAGAAAAACAATTAAAATAAGATATCGTAAAATACCTTCTGATTGGTAAATATACTCAATAATCCAACAGAATAATAAAGATTACAAAAAAATTCTGAAAAAAGCTTTGAAATGTAAAATAAGATGAACTATGATCCCTTGAATGTAGAGATAAATAAAGAAAAAATAAATTAAGCTTTAATTTGTACATATAGAAGACTGATTATAAGATACTGATACTGTAAGAAGCAAGGTTAAAAGATAAGAAATTGTTTGAAATTTTAGGAAAAAATAAACGAAAAATTTGTAATAAAAAATTTGAAATATATTACACGAAAGGACTAAATTATATAGAAGGAAAGAATATTATATAATACAAACAATTTCTCAAATATTAATGAAAGCAAAAGAATTGAACAAAAGACAGTACGGACTTTACGTAGGAAAACTTATGTAGACAAGTCTCATCGAAAGACGAAAAAGCAAGATATAATACAAATTTATTCTAAAAAAGAAAATAATTATTGAGAATTAACCCATTTCATAAAATAATATGTGGCAAACCACTATAATTGAAATTAAAGAGGGTGGAAATGGGACCTGAGATGCACAAGGGACCTTCAGCAGGTTTAAAGGGACTTGCGATGAAGATGCAATCCCCCGTGCTGAGAAATAGGCCATAGAAAGGCTGAATTACCCTCCCTCAATAACTTGTGCACTCTGTGGTGCATTCTTCCTTGGACTTCCCAACTAAGGGACTCAATTACACCTCCTACTAACTTAGACTGAGGTGCCGCCTTGGAGTGATCTCTCCACCTTTTAGGAGCTACCTAGGCAGATCGGCGGTTTCTGCCAGTTGAAGACGGACTGGATGGCGATATTCGCCTATAAAACCGAGAAATGGGTCCAGGCGAGACAATAGGTTAGCCCAGGAAGACAACAACAAGAAGAAAAGATTAGTGATGATGTGCACTTAACACACATCAGGTAGGCATCTATTAAGATAACAGTCCCTTCCTTAACACTTAATTTAACTTTAAAAATGTGGCAAACCAAATAAAGGTGAAGTCACTTAAATAAGTTAAATTATATTATGAACAAATTTATTAGAAAAAAGCTAAAATTATTGTAAAATAAATTGAGAATATTATTCCTTAGATATAAAAGAATTAAATGATTATTTTAATTTTTTATTTATATTAATATTTTTAAAGATACTTAAATATAGATTTTTAATATAATAATTATTTAGAATTTACTAGAAGATATTATAGAAAAAATAATATTATTAATTCGAATCTGAGTTCGAAATTAAAGTAAAAATACAAAATTATTATTTATAGTAAAAACGTTAAATAATGGTATTATATAATATTCGTTTTTTGATTTTTTTAATTAAAATATTTTTTAATTTATAAGCTGTAATGTGGATTTATAAATTTGGATATAGCCTCGTATTGAAATTTAATTAAAACATATTTATAATTCATATTTTTTATAAAAATATAAAACTAATAAATAAATTAAAAGATGTTAAGCAGCTGAATTACAAAAAGATAAAATTATTTAATTTTATTTGATGATTATTATAAAAGTTAAAATATAGAAAATATTAACTTATATAAAGAATCTTAGCTAGCTTTTATTTGTTTATATTTTTTTATTTTATCATATTTTAATAGTTCTTCGATATTATTTTGTTCTATTGTTCTTTATTTGATGCAAATTAATTTTATTTAACCTTAAAAATGTCTTTAATTTATTTAAATTTCTAGCAATTGTTATCAGAATTATAAAACTCAATAATACATTTTCTTAATATTTTAATAATGTAATTTCATTGAAAAAACTTTGTATCTCCTTAATATTTAATTTTTAATTTAAAAAATGTAGAAAAAATTGAAATTTATGAGAATTATGACGAATAGTAACTAAAAATTTTTATAAATTTGAACATAATTCTGAAACATTTGTTTAATTACTTTAAATTATTAAAAGAAACTAATAGCTATTTTTAGTTCTTTTTTGAGTAAATATAAAAATTAAATAATTTTTGAATTTCTTTTATAGATTTTTTCTTGTAATAGATTATAATATTCTATACTATTAATTACTTGAAAACAATTATATATTTTACATTTTTTAAAGTCAAGATTTACTTTAATATTAAAAAAATGTTATATTATTTTAAAATCTGAAAAATGAAAAAAAGATAGAGAATAATATTATTTTTTTATATTTTAAAGTTAAAGTTAAAGTTTAAAAATACTCTTGCATATCAAAAAATTAATTATTAGATATGAAAAATAACTACTGATAAGATATAGTAAAAAGAATGGATTAAAAATTATTTTCTGGGTTTTAAGTTTAAACATAAAAATGAAAATTTTTTTATAATTCAAACCAGTGAAAAAATTAAGTAGTTGTAAGTTTTATTTTTACGATTGGAAAATTATACAACATTTTTTAATATATTAAAAAAACTAATAAATACTGAATAATTTTTACTCGAATTTTCTAAGAAATAACATAAAATTATTTTAAGATAAATGAAATTAAACCTCTAATATTTAAAGAATTAAAGGTTATTTATTTTTAATTTATGGTAAATTATAAGTAAATTAAAAAAATGCTATAAAAGCTTAGTCAAATAATTTTATAATTAATTTTTTTAATATTTTTCAATCAAAATAATATTCTTAATTAGAAACTAAGTTGAAAATTTAAGTAAAATGTTAAATAATTATTTAAGTAAAAAAGCTTATAAACCATATTTTATAAGGATATTTTTATAATCCTTTATCCGTTTTATTAAAACTATAATTTTATTTTTAATTATATATTATGGGTTATTTAGTAGCCGATTACATATCATCCACTTAAAGTAAACTTGCAAATCCAATCTTCTCTCCATTTCATTTGCTGCCTCATGTCTTCTACCTCCAGATTCTGTTAACATCAGTTTTATTGTTTCTTGATTTCCTTTTTTGTTTATTTCATCATCCATATTACAATATACTTTTCCTTTTTCTTGCCTATATTCTTCCAATATTGTTTTTAGAAGTTCTAAAATCTTTCAGTAAAGTTTAAAAAAATAAAATTTAATATTGGATAAAAATATACCAAAGGAGAGGTCAAGAAGGCTAGAAGAAAAGCTCCTAAGATCTAAAAATAAAAAATGTAGGCTATCAATTAATCAAGCTCTTTATCTCCTTCTTTAGGCAATCGCATGGTAAATCCCGAACCTGCTAATCTAGAAAAGGAAAAAATTGAAAATCTTAAATAAATCATAGTTAAGCAAGAGGAAAAATTCTTTAATCTTTCCAATTAGATAAGAGAAATTTGAACAATTATGATCTACTAACATTAAAATTCATTTACTTAAAGATTAAATAATAAAAACATTATTTTACGCGAGAATAAATTTGATCTCAGACTTAACTTTCACAACCTTAATATGTAAAAAATGAAATAGAAGCTAACTAAAATTAATTATCACACATACTCGCTCCTCAATATCAAGATTAATAAATATTAAGGTATCCTTATTAAAATAATAGAAAAAAGCACAAAGTTAAAAATTAGCAGGAAGAAATACTGATATTGTCAATCAAGTTGGCATTTAATTTAAAGCTGTAAAAAATTTAAAAACTAAAAAAATGGGAAGAAATAAAAACATTAAAAGAAATAGCAAGAATCTACCTTAAAAAATCAGGAGTGTATAAAGAAATATTTTTAGGAATCTCATATGAAAAATAAGTTTCTGGATAGTCTACCTTACCAAAAAGAATTGGAAATTAACCATGTACAAAAATCTGTGCCTCTTCAAAAACAATAATGGAGAAAGCAAAAAAATTTTTAAATCTTTAAGTAAAACATTATTATTAGTATTAAAATTTCCAGCGTTACTTATATATGCCTTCCTTAAACCACCAAAAGTAGCAGTTTTTCTTTTTTTTTCTTTTTTTATGTTTTGGTTTGTTTTATTTAACTTTGCTCTATTTCGAGTTTTTGTATTTAAGAAACTGTTAACTTAATATTTATTTTTATTAAATCTTAAATTTAATTCTATTTTTAAGTCTGCTCCTAAATTTCTTCTAACTGGGAGTTTGTCTGATTGTGCTAATCTCGTTGATAGTTTTGTAAGGCGTCAATCTCCCTATTTTAATTAGCTATTCTCAAATCCAAAGTATCTTGGAGTGCATTTTTTATCAGCTCCGGAAGCTTAGTGTTCTCTTTTCGGAATTCTTTACTTCTTCACGGATGCTTATAATAATTTGATAGCTAATCCAAACTCATCTAACCAGAAGGATTAAATTCCGAGTCTTTCTGATGTAAAGCGGACTTCGATCACTTCCTCGGTTTCTCCTCCGAGGTTGGTGTCATTTCAACGTAAATATTTTTCTGCAGCTTTTTCAACTCCTCATATTTCTGCTGCCTTTTGGTCTCCTATTTCCTTGGAGTGAGAAAGAAGCCCTTTCTGAGGTCAAAAATCTTTTTTTATTTTTTCATTTTATTAAAATATTATCTAAATTTTTAAATTTTAATGCAAAAATCTATATTCAAAGGTATGAAATTTATATTTTTCAAATACTTTAAAATCAAATTATAATTATAAAATTATTTATTTATAACTAGCAATATTAAACATTAAATAAATGCTAGGTAGTAATAATAAAATGGCAGAAGGTCTCAAGAAGGGTTTTTTCCAGTTCCATAGAAAAAGGAAAGAAAACTAGAGACTTCTAATTCTTCTTCTACCACGTCTTCTTTAATAACATAATAATTTTCTTAGGCTTTTTAACCCCCAAATTTTGAAAACTGAAGATAATCTTAAATTGAATAAGAAATAAAATCAACAGAAACTGACTAAAGCAAACAAGATTTTTTACTCCCATAGCCATGATCAAGCAATTATATGAAAAGTGGTAACTAAAAAATAATGTAGAAATAGAAAAATGATGAATAGCTAATAATAGAATAACTTATGAAATCTATCCGTAACCTATAAGAAGAAGTTTAAATATTAAAAAAAAATTATTTTAGAAAAGTTAAAACAATGAAGAAAGATTAATGAAACAGGAAATCGAAGTGAAGCTATTGGGAGAAAAAAGAATTTAACCAAAAACCTTAGCTGAAAATAAAATCGAACTAGAATACATAAAATCCATAGAGATAACTCCTCCAAGAAGATCGTAAAGCTGTGCTACCTGTGCAAATAAAGATTCCACACATACAAGAGATGCAAGATATATTTGGATAAACAGAGGAGAAACAGTGAAGAGATTTGGAGAGAATTATCAAGAATTTATGTAGACAAGGATGGAAGAATACTTATGAGGAGGCTTTTCAAGGGAGTACCAGAACTCAAAAAAACTGGAGTCCCGAACTTTTATTTTAAACTTCAAGGAACGAACTCTGAAGGTATGTATTGAAGGGGTTTTAAATCCCCGGAGATACGAACACTTTAATTTAGTATATATTATTAAATGCTAGGTAGTTTATTTAAAAAAAGGTTTAATATTTAACTTTATTAGAAGTGATAAGAAAGGTTTTAAAGTCGCTCCTTTTAGTTTTTAATGAGTCCTATTATCTAATCTTCAACTTACTTCCATTTGATCATATTATGGTAATTTTTTTAAAAATCTACTTCAAAATACTGAAATTTTTTGAATCTGATACAGGAAAACTCTTTGAATTCAAATGGAACTGAAAATATTTATATTTTTAGTAAATAAAAAGATGTTTATTTTTTATGAAATAACTAATAATGATAAAATCATAATTTCCAACTAGTATTCTATTGAGAACTATATAGAAAAATTAGAAACTAATTTTATTATGAAAAAATTTAAGCTATCTAGACTTACCCACTGCATAGATATTAAGAGAGTCATTAAAGAATCTATAAATGTTCAGAAGTAAATACTTTTAAACTTAACAAGGAATATAGGGAAAAAGTAGGGGTTATATTAGGGATTTAGAAATTAGATGAAAGGATATAGTATTTTTAGCTGGGTTGCTTCCTTAAAATTAAGAAAAAATCTTGAATAGAAGGAGAGATTATATTTATTTAAGATGTAAGCTCTAAATTTATGGAAATTAATTAAGGATACAGAGTTTATGTTTAAACTTATATACTAAGCTAAGCAGTAAAATGTTTACCAATTCTAGCCAAAATCTCAAAGAGTTTCAATTGAACTTCCAACTAAAAGGATAAGAGAATTTAATATCAAGCAGATAATTTTTATCTTTCTCTATATTTATCATATAATTTTTTAATTCCTTGAATTTAATTATTAACAATAATTTAACTAAAAATGTATAAAACTTTTATCATATTTAGATATTATATATAAATGGCTTCTAAGAAATAACAGAACTTAGAACAAAACATTTAAACAGGAAAATTCTCTAAAAAATAAAAAAGCGAAATAATTACAATGAGTAAAAGTGAGAAATATGATTGATATGACGAACATTAACCACTTGGAAATCCAGAATTAAAAAACTTCCGACACAAACTCAAATAGAAATAATATCTAAGTTATTAAAAGAGTATATGTTCAAAAATAGATACCTCACTGATAAAGTAGAAAAATTAGAAAAACTAATAACGTCTTTACTTGAGAAACAATATTAATAATCATAAGAAATAGAAAACAAACTGGAACAAAGAATTCTTTAAATTTAATAATAAATTCAGGTAACGCCATTTTCGTTTTAACAGAATTAATCAGATCCTATGGAAATAGAAAATGAAGCCTCAAATTAAAATAAACAGTAAACGTTTATTTAAAATAAGTAGTAAATTTAAATTAAAAAACTATTACAGGAATAATAGTTTAAAAGAAGAATAAAATGCTATGTGTGCAATAAATAACACCAATGAAAATACTGCTACTAACTAAGCGAAATTTAAAGAAAGAATAAATAAGATATTTTTAGACAACTATTTAGGATATATGCAACATAAAGCGGAAAAATTTATAGAAAAAATTCTTTAACTAAAATCATAATCCTTGGATAAATATTAGGAAAGCTACGTGCAAGATCAAAATTATTCAGAATATTAAAGGATGGTGCACTAATGAAGTGCTACACCGCCTAACTAAGCCTAGTAGGAATTTAAGACAAATTAATGGAGACGAGCTGATAGAATAGGTCAGATGGCTGACTACTAAGACTTTAACAAAGCTTTTTAACTTTTTAACTTTAACTTTAATATTTAAATAAAAAGGTATCAAAATTATAATAAATATATATCGAGACTTAATTTTAAATAATTATTTATCAACTATATTTTATAAATTTAAGAGGGAATTAATCATACAAGTCCTTGCAAATATAAGGCTTATTCTCTATACAAATTAGGAAACTATTTTGAATCTATTAGTCTAATTAACTTAAACCCAAATATGTAGATACTTTTTATAATAAAGATCTTGTTCTTCTAGATTTAAATTAAGAAGCATTCGAATGCTTCCGAATTTAATAATTGGAGCATAGTCTTCGCAACTTTCTCTACTAAAATAAAATTATTCACTTTAGTTATTGCTTGTATGTGATTTTACTATTTCTGCAATTAAATGCTTTTTTCTCTCTACAGCGAATTCTTTTTTTAAAATAAGGAAGATAATATAGGTTTAGTATGTTAATAGATATTGATCGTAGTCTAGAATATTCGTAAGTACAGTTTAAAAGTCAAAAGAAATTTTCTTTTAAGTTCTTTTGAATTAATATTTAAATATGAATTGCTAAAGGAGACCATAATCTATCATCTCTTGATTTGAGAAAGGAGAATTTAGATATGTGAATAATTGATTCTATTGAAAATCTATAAAGCTTTGATATAATAATTTAACCTTTTATTTGAAAATAAAAAGATATAAAATAAATAAATTGTAAAAGCCCATAAATACTGTACATTTTAAAGTTAATTTATAGTTGTCTAGATGGACATTTGGATTGGGTTATCTCAATAGCAACAACAAGTGATCAAAAATGAATTGTACCGGGGAGTGGCGGACTATTTTGTGAAGATAAAACGATAAAGATTTGGGATTTTCACATTTTTACCCTCAAAAGAACTTTGACTGGGCATACGAATTCAGTTTTATCAGTAGTAAAAGCAAGTGATCAGAAATGAATAATATCAGCATCTTTAGATAAGCGATCAAGATCTGGAATTTCCAACTGGTCAGCTTATTCGAATTCTTTATGGACACTTAAACATTTTATATTCTGTTATTTTTACTTTGAATAATAAGTAAACAATATCAGATTAAGGTGGCTATTGAATCAAGATATGGAATTTCTCTACTGGTTAGCTCGTTCTTACTCTTCAATGTCACACAGGAGCTATATAGTATTCAGTTTAGTACTGATTAAAGTGCTATATTTTCTAGTTCTGAGGACAGAATAATCAAGATATGGAATTTTAATACGGATGAGTGAATCTAGACTTTATAAGCGCATAAAAAAGGAATTAGATCTATAGCATTGAGTAGTGACAATAGATGGTTAGTACCAGAAGGATGTGATAATATGGTTATAAAATGGAGGATTGTGAGTTGATAGTTGAGGAATTAACTTATTTAAGACTATTTAAATTTTAAAATTTAATTATTTAAGATTAAAAGTAGATAAATCTAATTAAATATATTGTATAATAGTTAAGATTTTTATAAAATTTCAAAGTTTCTTTATTTTTATTAAAGGTATATATATTTTATTTTTATGATCTTAGTTACTTAAAAAACTTGTATATTGCTTAATATTTTGAATTTAAGGATATTAAGTTATTTAGATTATGCCTTTAGATATTTATATCAATTTATAAAAGTTGTTTTTAAATATGTTTTTTGGCATTTAATGAATAAAGATGAATACGTTATATTTTCTAGTTATTTTTAAATAAAAGTATCAATAATAATTTTTTTTCAAAATTAGTTGCAAATTTTTTCAAATTCAGATTATGTTAAGAATATGGTAAAATTAAAAAAATTTGTTAAGCCTTTTTTAGATCAGCGTACTATATTATAAGAAATTTTTTTGATATACCGATAATTTACTATATGGATAAATACCTTTTTAGAAATTGAAACTATTTATGCTTTAATCATTCTTTTTATACTACTTTTATATTAATTTAAACTTTATTTTTGTAACAATATTCTAAGGTAAAAATTACTATTGAACTTATTTTGTATTTTTGCTTAAAATTTTTTAATTATATTAAAATTTATTTTAAAAGGAATAGCGAACAAATTTTGGTTAAACATAAGATACTTTATATTTTACAAGTTCCATATTTTAATTTTTTTAAACATTTTTTTAAAATATTTTGAAAGTATTTTTTAATTATTTTTCGAAAATGGAAAAATTTGTTTTTTTCCTCAATGATTTATACTATAAAAGATTTTTGGTTCAAAAAAATTAATTTTTTTAATGTCTATAAAAGAAAAAAAATTGATTGCTTTACAAAAAATAAAAAAATGCCAAAATTGTAAAAATATTTTAAAAAATAATAGAAATTTTCTTAAACATTACAGAAATAATTTATTAAAATAACTTGATAATAAAATTTACAAATAAGAAATTTCTAAAAAATAGAACGTCATAAAATATAATTTAAATTAGAAAAATGAAATTATGAAAGATTTTGACAAAAAAAACATTATTTTCGCAGTAACATATAAATAAAACACTAAAAAAATAATTAAAATAATCAGATATAGTATGAAGTATAAGGAAGGGAATTTAAATTTTAAATTTAAGGATAGTAAAATATCAGCTTTAAAAAGTACTAATAAATAAATTAGATTAAAAAAACACAAATAGATAATATTTTAAATGATTCAAGTAAAAAAAAATAAATTAATTCAAAATGTTAAATCTTCCTTTTAAATGTAATAGGTAATCTTAAAATTCTAGAAAAAAAAATAAGAAAAAGAAATAAAACTATTGATTTTAAGCAAAATTTTCTTTAAAAAAATAAAAAGCAATTAATCATAATTTCTTTTTTTAAATAATTTATCTCCAAAAAAATTAACAATTTGGAATAAAGAAAATAGATTTTAAGAAACGTTAAAATGAAATTAATCT
This sequence comes from Loxodes magnus, assembly GCA_946699065.1. Classification (NCBI taxonomy): domain Eukaryota; phylum Ciliophora; class Karyorelictea; order Loxodida; family Loxodidae; genus Loxodes; species Loxodes magnus. The sequence goes on from CAMPDV010000179.1 coordinate 483,320, forward strand.
AAAAAGAATGAAATCTTAAAAAGAAAATATTTAAATCATAAAAAAAAGAATCAAAAAAGCAATTAAAATAAATGAAAGAAATTTTTTTTATAGAACAATCCAAATTATTTTACATTTTAGCTTTAAGATTTAACAGTGAAATCGTACAGAAAAAATTCAAAAGTTTTTTTGTAAATATTTAAAAGAATAAAAAATTAATTAATTTAAATAAAATGGAAAAAAATTATTCGAAAGACGATTAATACAGTAAAAAAAGTTAAAATAATAAAACAATGATCGTTAAAGAAAAAAAACGATTAAAAAAATATAGAAAACTATTGTATGAAGAAAAAATTTGTAATAAATTCAGTGTTTCAGTATCAACTAAAAGTAAACGAAGTGAAAAAATTCAATTAATAGTTTAATCAAATCTTTAAAGCATTAAAAAATAAAAAATTAGAAGTTTGAAAAAGTAAAATCGATAAGATTTCTAAGCAAAGGAAAGTGAAGAAGAAAAGTAAGGAGAAGATTTTTGTAAATCTGTTTGAATTAAGTTAAGACTAATCTTTGGGTTTTCAAATTTAAAAAATCGAACTTTTTTTTCTGGACATATAAGTAAGTAAAATTAAAAAATGAGTGTGATTAAATAATACATTACTTCAATCCAACTGATTCGTAGTAGAACTTTTTCCATTTTTATTCATTCAAGCCTTCTTTTAAGAGCTTTAAGAATTCTTGATTTATCTTTTATCATCAGTTTCTAAAATTTCTTTCTATTGAGATTTAACAGAATCTTATACTTTAGAGCTTCCACAACCACTCCTTTCAACTCAATAAATTTCTAAAATATTTATTTTAAGATAATTTGAACATACTAGAGCATTATCTAGAAATAAATTATTGCTTTCATCTGGAAGATTTGTTCCAGTTATAGAATTTGTACCTTTTTATTTTTTTGGGCTAGTCTTATTAAGATACACTTAATTGTAGTTGACAATATCATAAGTTTATATTTTTGTAAATAGAAATATGCTTTATGTCCTGCTATATAGTTAACCAATTAATTTGGAAAAGTTTAACTCCCTTTAAAATTCTGGCACTTATATTAATTTATTATTTTACTAGAAACTTAGCTTTAATACCTTTTTAATGTCTTTTGATCGTTATTAATCATTTTCATAAAGAAAGACTAGTCAAATCAGATTAAAATAAAATGTGACTTTAGAAAGTAATTTGTCTAGTTATATTATTGAAAATATTGGTGGTTTTTCAGATCTTAACTAAAAGGTAGCATCTTGAATAAAAAAATTTCAGTCAAAATTTTATTATTTTTAAAAGCTAAATTAAATAAAAAATAAAGAACACACAAAATATAATAAAAAAGGCACAGATAAAATTAAGTTTGTAATTTTAAGAATTGGCCTTTAAATTCTTGCTACTTTGGTTAGTCTCTTCTTAAACTAAAGGACGACTTAAAACTTCATTAGTCTGCTATCTTTATCTACTTCTCAAGCCTTCGTTATTATTTGTTGTATTTAGTTTAGAGTTTCAGTATTTCTTCCTGTATATCTTTCCGGATTTTGCAGGTCATATGTTAAATCACTCTTTTGTTCTAGAGAATTCTTTTCATAAATTTTTTTTATTTTCCTTATATATATTATATCTCTACCCGCACCTTTCCGTTTAATGTGATTTTTTACAAATTCAGCATCTTGGTCTTCTTAGTTGTTGACTTATCCTATTTACGAATTATAGATCAATATTAAGCTCAATGTCCATCGGTATGGATTATGCTTATACCATAAATTTTTAATTAAATTCTAGTTGTTATGTTTCTTATTCTTAAAGTTATTTTATTTGTTAATGGAATATCTTAAGATCTGATTAAAAAACTAGGGAATGTCCTGAAAACGTTAGGTAATTTGATTCAGTTTGTCACTCATTGATTATTAGATTGAATTTGTGATTTGTCCTATTACTGAGAAATCATAATTTATTCTTTGCTGCAATTTATTTAAAATGGTCTCTATTTATTCTATTTTTTATCTGTGTTTTTTTAGTTCCTACTGTAAGTTAGATATTCTCTATTGAGCTGATTATTCAAATGCTTATTTTGATTACTATTCTTAATCTTAATTCGAGACTATTCAGTTAAATTATACTATTCTTCTTGTTTTTTTATGAAAGTATTTAAAGAGGTCTATTGTTTCTTTGATGCCATTTTATTTTTTAATATAATTAATATTAGCTTTTTCATCTATAACTACAACAGTCTTTTTTTGTAAGGAAAACTATCTAGAAACTTATTTTTCGTATAATATTCATTAAAAAGCTTTCTTTTATACACTACTGATTTTGTAAGGTAGATTTTTGCTATTTCTCTTAATGTTTTTGCTTCCTTCTATTGTTGTAGTTTTTTTAATTTTTAACAGTTTTTAATTAAATGTCAGTTTGATTGACACTATCACCATTTCTTCATATGTATTGTTCTTTGAGGAGATTTAATTCTTAATAGAATAATAGAAAAATTATAAGTAATAAGTGAAGGCTAAGATAAGAGCTCTTCTAAAGGCTAATATGTACATTTATAACTTAATTAAAATGCAAAGTAAAGGTATAAAATTCAAGTTCCACTGAAAGTTCTTTTATGGCATCATGCTGAGATATTGACCCTTAAAAATACCTAGAATTAATTTAAGGAACAATTTTATAAACAGAAAAGCAGACTCCAAAGAAGATTTTCAAAGTATATCTCCGTTGGCTTGAACAGCAAGAACTCCAAAAAGCAAAAATAACTTAAATGGAATAGAAGTGAAAAAAGGAACATATTAGAAACACGATATAGATATGAAATAATATTTTAGTTTTCAAGCAAGGTTTATTTATCTAACAATCTTTATATTCGTTGAATTACTTAGAATAAGATCATTAGCTTGCTTGAAAATCTTTTAAATATTATTTAAAGTTTAATCTTCTAGCTATAAACATTATATCAAAACAAAAGTATCATCTTAATAGAAATAAGGTGTTGATTAAAATAATAATAGTAAGACTAAAGTTTAGAAAAAGAGAGTTAGTATAATTTAAAGAATAAGGAAGATAATAATTAGAAGACTATTTAACTATAATTATTTCTATTGATTAGTATATTAATTCTATATCTTTTATTTAATATTAAGCAATTGATAAACTTAACGATGTACTTTGAAAAAAGCTTTCAGTTTAAGGCTTTAAATTAAGAACTAAACAATAGTTAACGCATTCAATTTACAAAAATACTTGATAAAAGAAAAATAAGTTTTAGTGCTAAGTAAGCATTAAAGAGAAATTTAGAAGTATAGTAATATTATTTAAAGGCATACAGACTCATAGATATAGGTGTAAGCTAGAGAATCTAACACTTATCTAATGAAATCAAAAGACTAGATCTTTAAAAAGATAATTATAGTAATTCTCTAAATATTCTAACTTAAATTTTCTAATTCTCCGCTTTTTGTTTACACTGCATCAATTTTGAGAACTAAAATATAATTTTTTAGCTGAAGGACTTTAAATTAATTAAAAATTACTTGGTATAATTATAGTAACTAAGTTAATATGGACTCCTTTGAGTATTTAATTACATAGCGGAATAATTAGCAGATTTTTCTAAATTAAAACAATATTCTAGAGTCAAGATTTCTTTTTAAAAAGATAAAATAATAAAGTATGTAAAAGAGAAAGCTGATTAAGGACAATTTGGAAATTGAATGAAAGTATTTAAAATCAAATAAAGAGATTTTTATATCTAAATTACTGAAATTCTAAATCATAGCACGATCATCAAGCTTTATAACAGATTTCCGAGTGCAAATCTTTTATAGACTTAGTCCTAGGCCTCTTTTCAGGAGTAAGAGTCTCGATCTGGTAGATAACCTTCTTTCAGGATTTTCCCTTTTTCTAGAGTCTATAAGATGCAGCTTACTCTTGCTTTTTCTTGGTTTTATATAATATAAATCTCTAATGCATTTAGATTCTTGATAATCAAAAGAATGATAAGTAAGATTTTGGACTGTCTGATTAACGTCCAAATTTTAGGGAAAGCTTTAGTTACATACTAGATCTTAAAGGTTACTCAGTCTTAGTAGGGGCTTAGCCAATGATTATGGAGTATGCTCTCATCATTCTTAGTAGTTCCTGCTTGTAGAAAGAGGTCAGTAGAATATTTCTTTTTGTCCGTTAAATTTCATTCTAGTAAATAAAGCAACGAGAGCTTAGCAGTCCTAAAATATTCAAAGTGAATATTTATAATTATTATAATTTTTACTACCTCATCACTAATTTAATGTCTATCTATCTTAATTGTTAGCTATATTATATTTAAAACTTAAGTTATTAAAGCTTTATTTTATTTACATTTCGATGAAAAATTTGTTGTTTAGTTCAATTTTTATGAATTAATTATAATGGATTTAAGTATCTGCTAAAATTGTAACTAGCAATATGACCAAGAAAAGAGAATTCCTAAAATGCTAACTTGTGGATGTATTAAATGTTTAGCTTGTATCAACTATATTCGTGGTAGTACTAGTAATATTAAATGCAGAACACATAACGATTAACTAGTGAATATCAATTCTTAAAATCTCAGAGATTTTAACATACTTGAGCACTTGAAGTAAGAATTGAGAAGATTCGAGCTAAATGCTAATCTTGTTAACTTAACTTAAGTTATATCATCTTAGAATTTGCAAAGCAAAGCATGACTTCAAAGTGTTATAAAAAATGTTAATGAATTCTAGAAGCTATTTATCACGTTAGTCAAATAGGTTACTAAGTAGTTATATCAGACAGAAATTATTTCTATTTAAGCCAGAATTGTTCATTTGGAGGAACTTCTATAAAGGATAAATTAAATAAGTAATATATTTCGGTAACTAAAGGCAACTAGTGTAAAAACCAATCAAGATTGCTACAGAGTTTTAAGTTAGTTGCATGAGATAAAAAACAATTTTAATCTCTTACGGAATAAAATAAACTAAGTTAACTAAATATCAGAATATTAAGGAAATATTAACTAAATTTAAGATAATATGAGATAACATATCTCCAGAATATTAAATGATCTTATCAACAAGTACTCTGAATAAAAGCTAGAAGAATTACCGATAAAGGAAATTATCAAGAATTATTTCTAATAATAAAATTTTTTATCATAGCAAAAGCAAAAAAAATAGGATTTAACCATTAGCTAGAAGTCTTAATTACCTTAGAACCTAAAAGTGGAACAGCAAATCTAATAAACAAGTCAATAAGAATTAATTATTGAACCTTTTTAAATTAATAAGGTAGAAAGTATTTAGTAATTGCAAAGCGTTTTGGATATTCTACAACAGTTAAAGTTGGATGTGGCTACAATAAAGTAAAATCCCATTAACATAATCAACATAAGTTAATAAGCAGGCTTTTTGCTATAACTATCTTCACTTTCTACTATTAAGACTTAATCAAATCTTTTGTAGATTATAACTTTATCAAAGATTGAGCCTTAAATATAATAGGCTGCAGCTAATGCATTCTCCATATTGAACTATATGAATTTTTCTTTCGATTAATAGAATTTCTAAGGAATTAATTTATCAAAAGCTGATTTATCAGACACAGTGTTCACTAATTGTGACTTATCGAATGCTAACTTCTAGAAATCTAATCTTAGAAATACTAAATTTATAAATTGCAATATGGATAATTCTAACTTCAATTCCATCTCTACGGAATACCCACATATACTCTCTGGTCACACTGACTTAGTAACTTCTATAGCTATCTCAAATGATAATACCTATATAATTTCAGGTTCTAAAGATAACACAATAAAAGTATGAGACATAGCAATGAATTCTATAAAGAGTACATTGAGGGGTCACAATGATTTAGTAACTTCTGTAGCCATATCAAGTGACAATACCTTTATAATATCAGGGTCATATGATAAAACAGTAAGAATATGAGAATTATCTACAAATTAATGTAAGAGAATATTGAGTGATCACATATCATATGTAACTACTGTGGCCATATCAAGCGACAATAATTATATAATATCAGGGTCATATGATGAGACAATAAGAGTATGAAGCATAGCTTAAGGTTAGTATAAGACTATTTTGAGTGAACATAATTCTTATGTATATTCTGTAGCCATCTCAAATGACAATACCTTTCTAGTATCAGGATTAGGTGATTAAACGATAAGAATATGAGACATAGCTTAAAATTAGTGTAAGAGTATATTGTAAGGTCACACATAGCCTGTATAATCCGTTACCATCTCAAGTGACAATACCTATATAATATCAGGATCAAAAGATAAAACCATCAAGATATGAAATGCATAAACATTCTAGTGTATAAGAACTCTGGAAGGACATTCTTCTCATGTACTATCCGTAATCATCTCGAATGACAGCAATTATATCATATCAGGATCTGATGATTGAACAATCAAGATATGAAATGTAAAAACATCGTAGTGTATATGTACCTTAAGCGGTCATACAAATTCCGTGGGTAGTTTGGCCTTAAGTTAGGATAATATGTTAATATCAAGTAATGGACATTGGTTTTATAATTTTACAATGTAAGATTTTACAATAAGAAGATGGGATATTTAGAGGATATTAAACTAAAATAAATATCTTAATAATAACTAGCAATAGTAAGAATAAGTAAGTATAATTTAAATATCATTTATTACTTATAAAGTAGGTGGATTGGGATAAATAATATTCTGAGTATGGGTTAAAGTTCAAAAGTTGTAGTATGAGAAATATTATTATGAGTGAGGAAAACAGTGAGAGATATTTGATTGGTTGAGAGAATGAAATAAATAATAAAAATATAAATTTTAAAATAATTTAATTAATTACATAAAAATTTAAAATATATGCAAGAAAATAAGTTTAAAGTTAAATAGTTGTTAAATTTAAAAATTAAGTTGAAAATATAAAATTTCTTTAAGTAAAAAGTTAATTAAATATCTTCTAAATTATCTAAAAGCATATAAAATTAAGTTATTTTAGCAAATAAAATTTTTAAAAACTTATTATCAAATTAAATAAATTCATCAAAAAAGTATAAAAATTTATATAATTTAATTAATTAAAAACAATCTAAAAAATTATTAAATATTAAAAAAAAGAATAAAATAATAAATAAGAATAAAAAAGAAAAAGTATTTTACAATAAAAAAACTGATTTAAAGTGTATTAAAAAGTTTCTTAAAAAAGAAGTGAAAAATATAAAATAAATAAAAAAATTATAAAGAATAAATATAAATATAATAATTATTAAATTTAAAAATTTGAAAGAAAAACAAAAATCATAAACAAGAAAAAAGTGGAAGTAAAAAGTTAATAAAAATAGTTTATCTTATATAAAAAGAAAATTATGAAAAGGAAATTTTTTTTAATATCTTCGAAAAAAATTTAAAATGTAAAAGATAGGAATAATAAGTAGAATTAAAAAGATAAAATCTTGAAAAAATAAAAATTTAATTTTTTCAACATTTGTGAGTATAAAAGAAATTTGATATGGACAAAATTGCAAAAAAAGATGAAAAAAAAGTATAGGGAGCAAAGAATTTAAAGAAAAAATAAAATAAAATAAAAAAAATCTAACTTAAATAATTTAAATAATAAGGCTGTAAAGGTGCTTTTAACAATAAAAATTAAAAAAATTAAAAATTCGTTTTTAATTAGTAATTAAAGAGTATAAGTGAATTTAGATATGGATTAAAACTTTAATTAAAAATAATATAGAGGGAAATAAGAAATAAAAAAGAATTAATATATTAAACTTTAAAGAAAAAAAAGTAATAGAGGAAAAAATTTTAAATTTATTTTAAGAGAAGTTATAAAATATATTAAAAAATATTTGCTTTGCAAATTATACTTAAAAAATCTAAAAAGAGATAGAAAGGAAGAGATATGAAAATAGTAAAGAACATACAAGTAGAATAAGTCCCAAAGAAATGAAAAAGACTAAAAATGTCAAAATGTCAAAGCCTTTCATACTCCTTGTTCTACAGTATAGGAAAATTTTTTGCAGGCAAAATTTGAAATTCTGAGGACTGTAAGAAAGATAAAGGGAAGATAAAGTTTATAAAGCTTGGAGAAAAAAATATAAGAAAATTTTGTTGAGATTTTTATATAGTTGTGTAGCTGTTTAAAAAAAAGATCTAATAATTACAAAATAAATAAGTTTTCTAATTTGAATTATTTTCTTCGTCGTTTTAAAAAATGTGAAAAATAAAAGTAATAAGACTTAATAATATATAAAATAAAGAAATTTTAAGAAGTTTTCTAACAATAATTTTATAAGTTAATAGTCCTATAGATAAAAATATGAATAAATTTATTTTTGCTATTTTTTCAGATCTTTATTTTAAAATAAAATGTTATGAAGAACAAAAAACTTATTGATTTTACATAATTATAACAAAAATTTTTTTTAGTAATTAAATGGTTTGAATAATATTTAAAATATATAATGATGCAAAGATCATAAACTTTTTTCTGAGTTTTCACTTTTTATAATTTAAAAATAATAAAATTCAAAAAGTAGTTCTATTATCTCTAAATTAAGAACTCTAAATTAAAATTTAGATTATGAAAATATAAGATGAGAATTATTAAATTTATAAAGAGATTATTTAGAAAATAAAATTCATTCCATCTATAGACACGATTATTATATTTAGTAACAAGTAGCAGAAAAAAATAAAATAAATTTTGAATGAAGAAAAGAAAAAAATCAGAAAGTGGGAGGAAAGAGTTCTCTGGAAAAGTGCTTTAAACTTTTTTGATATAAATTAAAAAGGAGCATTATTATTAACGACAAAAAATAGTACTTTTCAGGGATTTTCATCTCTCTCTGAAAAAACCTACTTTATTCTTGCCGGTTCAATAAAAAATTTGAAACTCCAATTTTTTTCGAGCTCCGAAAATCGTGTAATCTTGCTTTTTTCGATTCAATCTTATCTTCTTTTCAGATAATATTTTCTTCCTATATAAATTTCCTTCTCTATTTTTTTTTGCTACTTGATTTCATAATCTTCTTTTTGAAATCGATTTACACGTTTTGTAATTCTTGCAGGTTTAAAAAGTTTGGAAGGATATATAGTAATAGTACTTTTTACTTGGCTTAAAAAACTTAGTTCAGGCTCTTCTCTTTTGCTTCAAATTCCATTTACATTACTCCAGTTTCATTTTTCATTTTTCTTGATCAATTTAGATTTTCTTAAGGAAATATCTTTAATGGATGATTCTTATCGTCAGTCTATTTGAGTAGCAGTTTTGGTCATTTTCAATATTGAAGAGTACATCAGATATACAATTGTAGGATTCAATTCTTCGCTCATTTTGTTAAATTTTCTCTTCCATCTTTCTATAAATTTTTAATTAATATCTTTTAGATTTTTTAACTCTTAGTGAAGATTGAGGATCATATGAAAAAGTTACGCGATGTTGACTTTCTAAATTCCAAGTTGAAGAATCGTATTTCCTGATGCATAACGATTTCCTGTTATTTTCTTGATTGATTTAGCATAATCGAAGTCTCAAAATTTTGCTTCTATCTCTTGCCAGACTTTATGAGTTGTTAGGTTTTAAGTTATTAAGAAGATTATTGAGTTTAAATCCTATCTATTTCAGCCAAAAATTATATTTTTTATTTTATTTATTTTTCTTACTTATTTTTCTATTTTCCCTCAATCTTTTTAAATTCCTTTTAATTAAGCCATAAATTATTTTTGTCTTAATTTTAATTTTTTTGTTTAATTTTTATACTTTTCCTTATTATTTTTTATTTTGAATCATTTGTTTATATTTACTAGTTTTTTTAATTATTTTCTTATATTACTTATAAATTTTTCAAATTCTCTTACTACCATATTTAATATAATTGAGGACATTCTTTCATTTGCATATTTATAAAATTATATATCTCTCTAAATTTTTATTTTTATCTTTTTTTCTAGTTCTTTTTTTTATTCTTGCTAATTTATTTATCTTTTTGTATAAAATTTAATCTTTTTAAATTCAACATTTACTTTAAATATTCTTTCTTAACTTTTAATATTCATTTAATTATAAAAAAAAGTTAAATTTTTGGTTATCGCTTATTATTATTAAATAAACATTTTGAATATACTAATTTTCACTTCTATAGGATTTTTCTCAGCTTTGATAAGCCATTTTGTTACTAAATAAGTCTTATTAAAAATAATTTAATTTTAATGATATAAGTTTTATATTAGTATTAAATTAGTCTTGATTCTCACTTGATTACTGAAATAATTATCTAATTCTTACATCCTAATTAAATAGATTTATTTACCCCCTTTAATTTTATAATCATACATTCTACACTATTTAACTAAACTCACCTCCTTTAAAATTTTTGAACTCTTTACTATCTAATATACCTATAAAAGTTTCTTACAAACTACCATAATTAATTTACTATCTTGTAGCTTAAAAATAAAATTACTTTCGTCTTTATTTTATTCCTTAAATTTTTAATTACCAACTTAATTTATTTATTTAATGTATATTTACTCCCTTCATTTTCACATTAAATTTTTACTTACAATCTTAATTTTCATATTTTATTTCAACTTACCATCTTCATTTCATACTAAATATCAACTTACCATCTTTATTTTCACATTAAAATCAACTTACCTTCTTCATTTTAATATCAATTGTAAACTTACAATCTTCATTTTAATATTAAATTCCAATTTACATGCTTTATTTTCACTCTAAACATCAACTTACTATCTTCATTTTACATTAAATACCAGCTTACTCCCTTTATTTTTCGAATAAAAGTTCAACTTACTTCCTACATTTTCACATAAAACATCATTTTACTTTCTTAATTTTCACATTATATGTCAGCCTACGTTCTTAATTTTCGCATTTTATATAAACTTACTTACTTCATTTTCACATTAGATGCTACTTACCTATTTTGAAAGGCAATTAAAAATTATTTTACTTCCTATAATTTTTAAATTATATGCTTACCATCTAAATTATTATTTTTAAATTGTAACTAACTCCATTTCATTTATATTTAGTCACCATTCACTATTTGATATACAGATATAGTTAAATTTTCTTCTAACTTTTTATTGTTTTTGAAGAGATCTAATGACCATCAGAAAAGTTTGCTTTGTTCTTAGATCTAAGACTTTATCTACTTAATTATCGTATTTTGCTTAACTTCAATCAAGACAGTTTTATTATTCGGTGATACTATTGCTATTTATGAGTCTTGATTCTAGTTCTTCTATTAGGATTACGAAGATTATTTCTCTTAGATAACTTAAGTATTTAATTCTTAATAGGGCTAGATAGACTGAAAGATACTTAACTATTAAACCTAAGTCTAATTCTAGTAAATTTATATGCTTTAAAACTCACTCAATTAATTCTTAAGCTATTATACCTTGTATGATAAATTATTAATTTGCTTTACAAAGTTAGCTTTCTCCTCTTAAAAACTTTAAATTTATTGATTCAACTATTTCATTTCGATCTAATAATAATTGCTAGCCTAAGTCTCCTAATTCATATTGCTATTATCATTGACTAATTTTGTAATTATGTTAGTAAATGTCTATGAGTTTTATTAAATGATTATTTATGCATCAGCTACTAACTTTTAGATTCTTTATTCCATTTATGAGCTATTAAAGTTTTATGAGACGAGCTATTTGGAAATTTCTTGTTGGCTTGTCCAGTTCTTTTTCAACTTGAAATAGGTTAACTACTATTGAATTGCTTCAGCTGCCTAACTAAGCTCTTTCTATAATATTACGCTGTCCTTTAATATGTAGCTGTTGAGATGCTAGATTAACTACTATATAAAATTAAACTAATATTTGAAAAGCTATGTTTAAACTGATTTAACCATAGCCTATTGATTTTCTAACAGATCTATACTTTCTAATACCTCCCTTTGTTCTAAAAGCTTTAGTAAGGAATAATCTTTCTATAGATTGACAGGATTTATTTTATGAACCTATTAGCAATTTTATTACACACATTTGATGCTTCTATTTCTCTAATGCTAATCGAATGCACATTCTGCACAAATATGGTGCTTACATGCCAGAATAATTGGTATCTTATTCTAACCATCAAAATCTCCTTAACAGGATTGACATATAACAATGTCAGACATTGCAGTTAAAATTATTTATTTTTAGAATACTTTACCCTTAAAAAAAGCAACTTTAAATAGGGAGAAATTTAATTACCAGACTTAAGAAAAACCAATAATATTAATGATATTTAAAGCTTTTTTAAAGAACTAAAGCTATTAATATCAATAAGCTTAATAATTTAGACTATATAGAACATATTGATTTAACTTAACTTCCTGATATTTTATATTCGTTATCATTTGTTATTTTAACTTATTTAACATAAAAGGTTAACCTTTTGAGATCTAAAGTGGATTACCTTATCCATCTCTAAAATTTTTATTGTTATATCTTGACTTCCTGAAATTGTGTAATTATTATCACTTGCTGTCATTACAATGAATCAAAGAAATATGGTATTCCAACTTACTAAGTAGATTAAGGGATTACATTTCTCAGATTTTATTGTTGCATTGTAACTTCTTAATATTAAGTACTTGTTATCACTTTTTATCCCACTGAGAAGATAGCTGAAGTATGACTCTCTATTGCTTATATATAGCCAGAGCATAATTAACTAATTCTGCATTATTTAAGATACAATTCCCCATTTATACTCTACTGAATTTTATTTAGTCAAATTAGAATTACCCAAATCACATCCATCAAACACTGAATCATTCTAAATTGCCTCAGATATTTGAATAATTGATAGATTGAAACACATGAACTAATAATCCATTAAATTCAGCATAGTTTTACAGTATGTAACTACTTTTTATAATTTCTAAATGGTTAGTTAGTTTTTATCATATAACTAAATATACAGCAAGCTATTTTATATTTTTATAGATATTCCTAATTTGGAAGTTTGATTAGCTACTATGTGTTCTTCATCATTCTAAATAATCAATTTTAAAAGAAACCAATTTAACAGTTTTCTTATTATCAGATTTTTATATTTATTTTGTTCTAAATATCATTGAAGTATAATTCCTATCTAATACACCTGTTTCAGTTAATGAAACTAAAGATTTCGAAATCACATATAACTCCTATTAAGCATAGAGTAGATTTTATTTAATGCAAACTTAAGTATTTAGAATAAAGGGTTTTAAGCAGATCCATTAGCGTTAATCATTCTTTTGCAATTATAATTAAGACCAGGAAAAGAATACCAAAAAGGTCACCTATCAAGATGAGGCTCCCACTTCTGAAGAAAAGCTTTAGAAATAGGCTAAAAATATAATACGCTTGGTAGTTTTGAATTTCATCACTCAATAGTAAATAAGCTAGGATTAACTGATTAAAGTGATGCTGGACCTCATGAAAAGAGGTCAAATAGTTTAAGAAAGACAAAAAGAAGTTAACTGAAAAACTTATACTTGTAGAGTAAATAAAATTGAAACTTACAACCTAAGAAAGAGACCTTAACGCATTTTGAAATATTTCACAAGACTAGTTCATTTAATCTCAAAGATAGCAATAGAAGCAGAAAGAAATGTTCAGCAAGTTAGAAAAATAGAATAAAGCCAGAACAAGTCGCCGCGCCAAAAAATCTGAAAGAATAAATAAATGATCCAACTATCATCAAATATATTTGCATAAATATAGGAGGTGAATTAATATATATATAAAAAGAAATCAAATAATGCTAATATGAAAATTAGATACTAATAATGTAGATACTCACTACAATAAAGAATAAGCATTTAATGAATATAATCTAGGATATTCTTAAGTACTGCTAAAGTAAAAAAAGCATTTTCTTTTAATTAAAAAAAATTACTAAATGAGTTAGTAAAGGAAGGCGTAATCTACTCCTCACTTCGTTTTAAGATAAAAGGAGGGTTAATAAAATAAAATGTATTAATAGTAAATAATAATATATTGGACTAGTTTTAAATAATTTATATATGCTATTTAATACTTATATTATCTCACACTTATTACTAAGATATATATGATGCTAAGATTACTCTTACCATTAATTCAGAAAATAGTAATAGAAGATATTAAAAATATGCTTTCTTAAAAGCTTATAATTTTCTAAATAGCAAAGAGCTTATTTTAAGAAAGAGAGTATTAAAAGTGGTAATTAGATTATTAAAATAAGTATAGAATAATAGAAAAAAGAAGTAACTGTAGTAAGCATTAAGTAAAACCATAAATCTATTAATAATTTTAAATTATAACTCCAAAAATAACATCAACAGTCGATATAATAAATATTAGTTTGCAATAAAAAGAAGAAAATCATATAAAAAAATATTAATTATCAATTATAATTAATCTAATATCATTATAAATTAAAGTAAAGCGAAATTAAATTTAAATTAATAACCCAAAAAGATAAAATTTGAATATTTCAATTCTAAATAAAAATAGATAAATTATATTATATGCAGATGTTTAACTTCCAAAACCTGAGGCAGGAGAAGTTGTTGTTTAAACACATTATGCTACCATAAATCCATCTGTTTATTTTTTGAATGGTCATTGTAGTACAGCTTATCTTCAAAAAACTAAGCCTACGCTAACAGATTTCGAGGGATCAGGAGTTGTTACAAGTGAAGGAAAAAATGGTACAAAATTTCTGATATTTAGCTTCAGAAGACAATTATTACGAATTATGATGAGAATTTACAGTTATGAAAAAATTATAATGATGTTATTTAAGTTTAAATTAAGCAGCTTGCGGATCTGTTTATCCATTTTACGTGTTCTATATGCTAAATGTGGTTTTTAAAGATAAAGTTCAATCAATTTTCTAAATTAATGCAGCTTCTTAATTTTATAGCATGTTTATCAGACTTGCAAAGCAGTATATTATAAGAACTATAAACATTATTAGATTTTCTGAGATTACGGAGTAGCTTTCTACCCAGGAAGAAGTTAATATGTATTTACTTTTTCTAATACAGATTTTGAAATTGATATATAAGATAATATGTGAAATTAAGGAAGCAAATATATCATTTAATTTAATTAATGTAAAAATAAGGATATTATTCAAGGTTATGTTTCAGTTGAAGGTTCTTTGACTAAAATTTTTAAATAACTTTTTTTTAATTTAAGTTTATGGAGCTGTTTATTTAAAATTTAGCCTAGTTTAATAATCTGACCTAATTGATAGAAATATTATAATTATGTTATTAATTAAAAATTGCTTTGCTCATTGTTCGAAGGTGAGCAGCAAGGTCATCTTCATCAGAGGTTGGGGAAGTTAAGTACCCATAATCGACTTTATGTCTTCCTCTGCTTTGGCTTGGCCTCGAGACATCTGCTAGTTTGACCTTCGTCACTGACTTATTATAATTTTTAATTCTGGAACGAAAAAGAAATAATATTGCGAACTTCATCAGAGGTGGGGAATTTAAGTACCCATAATTGACACATGTCGTCCTTCTGCTTTGGTGATGCAATGAGACACAATCCTGCCATGTCCTTGGATCTCCAGCAAGTATTAAAGATTACGAGTATTCTAAAATTGTATCAATATTGAACAAGGTTTATCAGTATCTGATAATTTTATCAGTAACAAACATTCTTATCAGTATGAAACATTTTTTAAAGAGCTACGCACCAACGAGAGTGCTATGCGCTCTATAATCAAATTTATTTATAATAAAAAGTTTATGAATTAATAATTGGTTTGAATTCAATAGGTTTCTTGATTTTATTGAAAATCTTCCTAAGTTAATTAAAATAACTTTATAGTGAGTTTAAATAAAAAAATTTTAGAAAAGGCAAACACTTTTATTGATTAATATTAGGCTGAAATGAGATAAGTAATTTGCATTTCAGTTTTAATCAAATAAAAGCCTAGTTACGACATTACTTACCGAATATAAATTAATTATTTAGCTTACTTATATATTTACTTTTATAATTACACAATATATTTTCTAATCTTCATTTAGGAAAAATCTACAATAAAACTATAAATTTATAAATAGTTAGTTGAAGGACTTTAATAGACAAAATAAAAATATTAAAGCTTATTTGAAAAATAAAATAGAATATTACTATTTAAAATTGTAAACTAAATAGTGATATTATAAACATTTCATTTCTAGTTTAAATATTTACTTTCTTCGATTTTATCTTATTTATTAAATTTCTATAAACAGTATAGCTTAGAATAAGCATTAAATATTGGTAATTAATGATTTTAGTTAATTATTAATAACAGTAGTTTTAAATTATTATTTTATGTATATATAAAAGGGATGTCGGTCGCGTCTGATAAATTAGTAGGTAATCTGGTGCATGTATACTGTATTGCGAGTAATCTCGCACTAGATGCCATCATGGGGAAGGGTGGATAAATTCCGTTGAGACATGACTAACTTACCTCCGAGGATTCTCACTAGCAGTAAGAAAGTTTGACTGACGGGCCTTCTAATTACCGACTTAATAACTAATTCTTATTTGGACCTTATCCAAGAAGACTGAAACATTTGATTCAAGATTTTAGAATAATTTTTAATAAGAAGATTCCACATTTGGAGAAGCTGACAAGACCTATTGGACCTCTGGAATTTTAACAAGAAACATGAGAACATTTTTCTTAATATTAAATATTAATATTGAAAGAGCTGCGTGTCAATGAGGTGCTACGCGCTCTATAATAATTTTATTATTATTTATTAATTTATTAATTTAGGTATTTTTTTATCATTTAAAAGGGTATAAAAATAAGGTTTTTTAATAAAAGTCTTTGATTTAAAACTACAAATAGCTATAATTAATAAATGAATATCAAAGTTATTATAATAAGACTATAGAATCTTCGTTATAAAACTTTTGATATAATAATTTATCTTTTTATTTAAATGCAAAATAATATAAAATAATTAAAATTGAAAAGCTTGTAGACTGACTATTTAGAATAAGCTTTATATCTGCCTAGATTTAAAGTAAAAATAGAATTTTTAATTCAAAGCATTAAAAAAGAGTGTCTATAAGAAAATAAGACAATAATTAATTAATTATGTATTTGTATTGAAATTAAATTAGGAAAACTATTTTGATGAGCCATTTTAATTAAATAATTATTAAAGTAAGTTATAATAATAAAAAACAAAAATGAGTCAGCAGTTATTTATTTTAATAATATTTAAACGAAAGAATAAATAAATAAGAAAGCAAAGATGCATTAAATAAATCAAAAAATAAATTAATAATAAAATTTCAAGTTTAAAATGAAAAATTTTGAAAGCAAAAATTTATATATGCTTCTGGATTTTTATTTTATACTAGTACTTTAGAAAATTTTAAACTTTATAAATGTCTGGGTTGTGAAGAAACCCAGATAAAAGATCGAAATTTTAAAAATTTATTTTGTTAACATGTTAAAAAGAGTTTAAAAATAAAAAATTGTAAATTATGTAAAACGAAAATTATTTGAAATTACGATAATAAAATAAATAATGCTCGAAAAATTATTAATAAAGCTTCTTTTTTAAATTTGAAAAAGATAATAAAATGATTCCTTTTTTTTAATTTTTTTAGAATTAGGAGATTTAAATTAAATCGAGTAATTATTAGTTGCTAGAAGAGTTGCATAATTATAAATAATTTTTAAATGGTTAAAATTAATAAAAAAATGAGAATATTTAACAATTAAGAAAATATTATTTACCTTATCAATAAATTTACCATGTAATCTAGACAAAAGGGAAGGTATAAAACTTATTGCTGGATAATATTAATAAACTTATAAAATTGATATCAATTGATAAAAATTAGAATAATGAAGCTATTGATAAATAAAAAAAATCATTTTAAGATTACGTGCTTAACTAGAAATTTATAAGCCTTAAAAAGTAATAGTTAGTAATTATTAGGTTAATGCATTTTTTTTGAACGAATAATAAGATAATGAAGAAATTTAATAAATAATAAAACAGTATTACAATTTTAAGAGCTTAACGAAGATATTAAAATTAAAAATATTGCAAAAAATTAAATAGATTTAGAGTTTTATTAAAATTTTAAACTAAATATAGTAAATTGAATTAAAAATAATAAGTATCAGATAAAAGAAATTAAGCAAATTAAATATTAATAAAATTAAAAAAAGTTAGCGAAAATTTTAGATTAAAAGATAACTAAAGTTAATAATTTTTTATTTTAACAGAAAAAATAATAAAATTTATTAAAATTTAGTATATAATACTTAGAGAATCAAATAAAATAATGTAAATATAAAGAAAATGGTATAAATTTTGATTAATTTGTAGTTAAAACAACTAGTATTAATTAAATTGAAATAAAATATTTATAAGACATCAAATAAAGTTTTTTGTCTTAATAAGAATAATTAAATTTTTTTAATTAATAAGCAATTTCTTAAACATAAAATATAGTAAATATGTTATTTTCTTTTTTATTTCCATAAAGATAAGCAGATCCAACTAGTTAAAATAGAATAATAGAAATTGATGATAGGGAAGCAATTAATCATTTAATTTGTTTTATTTGGAACTAATTATATAAATATTTTTAGATTTAAATCCGTCCAAATTTATAGATCCTTGTAATTTGTTTTTAATTTAAGCATAACTAAATAATTGAAAAACAATTGAGTTTATATGTTAGTAAAAATAACAAAACTAAAATTTTACTTTGTACTAACTTAAATAATTATAAAATAAGATCTTCAAAAATTGTCGAATGAAAAATTTACTTATAAAAACAAAGTAGCTGGAAGTAAAAATATCGAAAAAATGTAATTGCAAACAGTAAAAGAACCTCCAACTTAATTTATTACATTGACATATGCTAATTTATGATAACCATTTTTATATAAAATATTTTTAATGTAAATAAAAATTAATAAGAAATGCTTATAAAAATTAAAGAGTAAAATTAACTTAAAATATCCTACATATGGTTGGTAGTTATTTTGATATTTTAGTATAATTAATTTTAAACTCCTTATAGCAATGGTTTTTAATAGATGGATATTGATTTAAATATGAATAATAGAATAGAACTCCTGAACATGTTCATTTATTAATAAAATAAAAAAAACTGCTTAGATTTTTCGAATAGACTTAATATGTTATTTAAAAAAATAAGCAGAAATTTGTTTATAATAATTCTAAATAAAAATAATAATAATAATAATAATAAGATAAAAGAAGTTTCAATACTTTGAGTATTGGGACATAATTGCACTACTTATAGATATATTTCATGCGAATTATGTTAAGTATAAGAGTTAATGTATGTTTATAATCAGCCTCTAGTTAATTCTTCCTGCTCCTTTTTTTTTGTTTCTTCTATATTAGATCTAAATTGTGTTCTCGCATTTTCTTCTCTCTCTGCTAATTTCAATTTCTTTTTATTTATTTTTTGCACAATCATTATTAAGTTTCTTTCTTAAATTATATTTTTTCTCACATCAATTTCTCTTTTAGTTTCAACTATTAAAATTTTTTAATTTCTATCTTTTTTTAAGCAATTTTTGATGGGAATTTTTTATTGTATTGTCAAGCTTAGGGATTTTATTTTTTTACAAAGTTCAAATTTGTATAGTTTTAGTCGTACAGAATTAGCTTTTTATAATCTTTGTCATAAAAAAATTTTCCGATTTGAAAATTTCTTAAAGATATCTTTATAGAAATTACTAAATCTGCTGGCTTAGTGTTGAAGAAAAAAAATTATTAAAATACTTCAGTTAAAAATAGACTCTAAAAGATAATCAAATTATGACTGTAACTAGTTAATTTAAAAAGGCAAACACTCCTAAATGTTGAAAGGAGTAGAAAAATTTTAATTTAAGAAGAAGAGAGAGAAAATGAAAGATTCTAGCTCTTTCATAAGGTTAATCAACTGAAGGTTTTAAGAGAAGGTTAAAAGAAAAATGGCTAAGAGGGAAAGGGGTTACTAAAGCTAATAATTATAGAGAAATCAGATACTAATGAAAGTTGATTGAAGATATTTATAATTTATTTCGCAAACGTTTTAATGAAATAATGGAATAATAAAGCAGAAATTAACTATATAAAAAAGCACAAAAAGGAAGTTAATAAATAGCAAATCCTATTATCCAAAGTCAAATTTTGTGTTTAGATAAGTAAATTAATTGATTAATAGTACCAATAACCTAAATCAAAAGAGAAAAGATCTTTAAATTAACGAAAAACTAGGAGAATTAGATTGAACATTTAAGAACACTAGAACTTATTTATTAATGCTTTCAAATAAATAAATCAGCAAACTAAGAATAAATTTATAATTTTGATTAGTGCATGCAACGAACATTTTCTAAAAGCACATATAAATAATCTTTAAAATTACATTTAACCAATAATGGGGCTATTATTTTTTACTTAGTAAAAATTACGCTAATAGAGTAATAGAAATATTCGAATAATAAATAAAAATATTAAAATAATTCTATGAGTTGTTTTCTTTAACTATTTTAAAAATTTGCTTAATGGATGAAAATTAGTTAAGAAAATTATATAAACTCTTTATTAATAAGATGACTTTTTAAATTAACGTTTAACCGACTTTTTAAGAAATCTAAATTTGATGTTAGTTTCATGTGAGTAAAAAGAGAGCTCTTTCATTAATTTTAATGAAAAATTTTTAAACATTTGTATCTAAGCAAGACCTTAATGAGCTATTAATTATTTACAGGAATATAATAAAATGGAAAATTTCTTGAAAAATCTCTTCTTAAAAGGATTCATCTTTGACACACTACAATCATCAAAAATACTTTAAGATCTCAAAATTATGCAATAAGAAAATCTTTAACTTTTAAGACAATATAAGAACTAGAAATAAAAATTGAATACTTAATGATTAATACAAATCTACAAAAAAATGAAAATAAGTAGGCAGAGAATATCAAAATGGATTAATTAGAAGCAAAATTTAACCAATTCGCAGAGCTGACGGAAAGCATGCTCCTCTAAAAGATATCGATGAATGATCCAATGGATGTGGAACAACAACCTACAATAAATTATATTCCCTATCGGAAAATAATTAGATGCTGATATTGTAAGAGACCAGGACATAAAGTGTGAAATTGTTTACAATTTAGACTAAAAGAAAAGAGAATCATTAAGAAAAAGATGAAAAATCTGAGCTTATAATATAATAGGATTAAGATAAAAATATTAAATTAGTAATAGAAGAGTTTTAAGATTCGTATTATTTGGAAGAAAACAAGAGCAATTCTGTAAGTAAAAAGGAAAATTTATAAATGGAGAGCTGAGAATAAACTTAAATTTACAATTAACTTCGAATTAAATTTAAATCTTAATCTCTTTATTTTGCTAAAATTATTAAAAATGTATTAAATTTAAATTATTTAGATAAAAAGACATTAATTCTTTTAATTATAGCTTAAAAAATATAAGAAAACAAAAATTTATGGAATAGAGTAATTAAAAATAAAAGAAATGAAATTAAAATGAATAGAGTTATAATTAAAATAAATATATACTTTGTATATTACTTATAATGCTTTTGCTAAATATTATTACATTATAAAAAATAAATGTTCTATTAGTTAAATATCTTTAGTTTATATTATCTTCAATTTAATTAGAATTAAGTGATCATATCATTAAATAAATTATTTATAATATATTAACTTATTCTATTGTATAAAAAAGATGCCGAATTCAGAAAGGGATTCTTTCCTGCTCCAAGGAAGTAGGAGTCAAAAACGCAAAGAATTACGAGAAGTAGAAAAAGCTGCAGAAAATTATTCACGCTGAATGAATCAAACTTGGAGGAGAAACCAAAAAGATTCACATCAGGAGGTAACGGAATTTAATCCTTCTGGGCCAGATGAGCATAGATTAGACCACAAAAGTTTTATTTAACCTCCAGAAAGAAGAAATTTTAAAACTTCAAAAAGCACTATTGGAAGAAATATAGACAAAAACAAGAAAAACTATATTGAAATATGGAAGAAGAAATATACAGAAGAAAAGGAAATCAAGAAACAATAAGAGTGATGTTAATAGGACCTGGAGGTATAAAACATTAGGACCAAATCAAATGGAGAGAAGAATGGACTTACAAGTTTACTATAAGCGGCAATCGGCTGCCAAACAACCTATAATAAATAATTATTATTCTATTATTTAAAAGATATTAATTTATTGATTTTTATAAATAAACTATTACCATAGAAAATAACTAATAAGAATATATAATATCTATATCTTAATAATAAAAGGAAGCTCTTGAAGGTGGATTTCTCTAGAGGAAGAGGACCGCAAGAAAGTTTAGGTTCCAAGTAAAGAAACCAATCTATAAAACCTACGTAGGCATGGCACTCTTCCTAATCCACCACAAATTCAATTCGGATATTAGACCTAATATGAACTCTGATACTAAGAGCTTGAACAGTGGAAGAAGACAAATGGAGCAAAAAGAAGAAGTTGAGATCCATCTTGAAGATGAAGAACCTCACTTCTGCGGATATTTTAGAAACATAACAAGACAAAAAATTAGAGTTGAATAATGGAAAAGTACATCTGAATTTTCTCTTCTTATTTTCTATAGCTACTTACATTTATGTCATAGGTGCTATTGTCTTTTACAGGTGAAGCATAGTTTTCTGGTTAATTTTTTCTGTAGTTATATTTCTATTTGAATAAAGCCACTCTATTAGGATTCTTGTAGGAATTATTCCTATTTTCTTTCAATCTTTGTATTAAATTGGTCTTGTCACTCAATTTTTTTTCATCTTATTTTTGTAAAGATTTGAAGTTAGATTTGATACGAGACAACAACTTTTCCATCGAGCGATTGGAAGAATTGAAGAAAGAAACAAGAAATACTGGATGATGAATTTAAAAATCCAAGAAAAAGGAAAATCTTACAATTTTAAATTTTTTCAAACTTCTAGCAAAAAAAAGAAAATTATATTTTCCTTAATTATTTAATTAATTAATAATTTTATTTACGAGCATAAAGAATAGTTTAAATATATTTCTATAATCTAGTAAATTACTAAACAATAAAAATTAAATAAAATTTAAATCTAACTATTTTTAATATAGCTTTATTTTTATTATTTATGGAAATTAAAATTATTAACAAGTTAGAAGAAACTGATTAAATAGATATTATCACTAGAACTACATTAAATCTTTATTTCATTTTAATTTTACCATTTCCTTTATTCATTTGTTTGGATATTTTTTATACAGCTGAGTTTTAAATCTTAATAGTTAAGAAAAAAATAGAATATACTGCTAAGTAAAATGTATACCTTCTCAATAGTTGCAAACAAAATAGAACTATATATTTGTATTAAAGAGTCACCTAATTGATTAGAATATTAAAGTGTAAGGTTTAGTTGATTTAATTAAAAGTATCTCTAATCAGTGATGAATTATTAAATTAACTCTATTTAAAAATGTTTATACTCTTATATTTGTAAATTTCTATCAAAAAGCTTTTAAATAAAAACATTTCTATAATTGGAAACTATCTTGGCATATATTCCTATGATAATACTTCTAGATTAAATATTTATAAATTAATATTTGCAACAAGCATTTAACTAATTATAATGCAAGCTTATATCAAGAAATTGAGAGTTTGTATTCGTTTTTAATTTTAAGTTATATAAAATTAAGATTGAAGGAAAATATTATAAAAATTAATTAAAGACAGATAAAGTTCTAAAACTAGAATAAGCTAATAAGAAGACTAGTTAATTGATATAGTTTCTACTTTAGAAAAATAAAATGTAAAAGCTTAAAGAAATATACTTGATTATTATAGCTATGATAATATTATAATTAAAACAAAATAATTTTACTAATATAACTTAATTAAAGATACTTACTTTATGATTATAGCTAGAAAAATTACATTTCTAAGAGTTTTAAATAAATATACTTACATCCCTAAATTAAACTTTAGTAATAACTATTATTTTATATAATTAAAAAAATTAAGGATTATATAATTTTTTAATTCAGAAGAAGCTTAAGCATCATAATACAAGGTTGAAATTTAACTATATGAAGTGGTTTAAATTCGTTAATTATTCTGTTAACTTAATCATAATTACACTTAAAAAGTAATAAGAGAATTATAACTCTAAAGATAAAAATAGAGCTATATTAATCTATTTAGTAAGCTAAATTTAAAATAGTTAGAGATATTTTAAGAGATAGCAACTAAAAGTTATAAAGTTTTTAATGTTTATTTTCTTATTTTTATCTAAGTAAAAATAAATAAATTAGTTAATTATCCTAAAATAATTCTTACTAAATGCCTCTTATGAAATATATCTTAGCTTTACAATTGTTTCAATTTTAAGTATTCAATAAATAAAAATAGAATGCTTGGCAAACCATAATTGAAAATAGTTGAATAAAGCATTTTAATTAATTAAATTTATACATTCTAGATATTAAAGAATTATTTGAAACTTCATTAATTTTAGTAAATAAAAAAAGAAATTTTAGAGATAGAATTTAAAATTGTTTCTATAAAGATAAATATAAAAAAGCAAATTAAATATGCTTTAATTTTAAAATTTATGAATTTTAGAATGAATCTAGTGATTTAAGTAGCATTATTGTAAGAAAATGCTATCAGTTCTGGTTTTTATATTTCTCTAACGTAAATTTTATAATTGTCTTTAATTATTCAATATATTCCTTAATTATTTAATGAAAAGAAATATTTCTTATAATTTGAATACTTAGTTTGAAACTTAATCTAAGAATCCTTATTTTATGAAAATTTTTAAACTCTAAATTATTTTATAAAGTTTTTAACTAATTTTTGAATCAATTTAAAATACATTCGTATTTAAATATTTGAACAAATTTAACTATTATAATTAAAAAAATTGTTAATAATGCCTAACTATAATGTATTTTAAATAGATAGAATAGCCATTTAAATTTAATATAATATTCTCTTAAAGAGAGCTAGTTAGAATGCTATATAGATAACTATTTTATTTTTACTTATCTAGCAATTTTAGAAATAATAGCATTATTTAATTATTAAACTTATTTTTCTTCATTTATTTAATACTGCTAATATAACTAATATCTATTCTTTCTTTAGAAGATCCATAATCTAAGTATTTAAAATAAGTTAATTTAATCATAAAGTTCCATTTTATGTTCTTAATAAATAATAGAGGTTTTGCTTATATGATGATACTATTTTATGTAAGTTATTACTTATGCTTGGTAGCTTATTTAATTATTATCATTTTAATGCTCTATTTTTTATTAAAAAAGACAGTGGTAGGATTTGAACCCACGCCCCGAAAGACTAGCGCCTTAGACCACTCGGCCATACTGTCTGTTATTAATATGTTATTAGTTTCTTTAAATATTCTAACTTAGAAACTAATTATATTGCTAATTTAATAATTATTAAGTTTCTTATTCTATTAGAGTATATATCATTAAGCTGCTAAACATTTCTGAAATAGATATTTTAATAGTTAAATTACTATATAGAAACTACTTCAACTGCTTACTTTTAACGATTCTTAAGAACTAAATTTCAAATTAATTTAATCTAATTAAAGCATTCTATTCCTTAATTAAAAATAACTTTAATTTAGAAAGAAAGCCTGCTTCTCTAATTTAAGCAGATACTTCCCTAAAATGAAGTTCTAAGTATAAGTGTATTAAAATAATCAATATAATAGTTTATTTTAATATTGCACTATTTCTTAAAAGTATAAAATAAACAGACTCTTAAATTATTAATTTGCTTTTACTTTTAGTTTTCTCAGTTTGATAGATTAAGTTTTTTTATAGTAGAATAAATATAATAAAAGCTTAAAAAGAATTAGAATATTAGATATAATATAATATTAATCTATGAATCATTGAGTTAGGAGATTTATAGCTTTGTTATTATATTTTATTTGAAGCAAACAATTATTAGTTGCAATTATTATATCTACTAATAAACATCTAACTAACTTTTAAAATTACATCTAACAATTATTTAAGCTAAAACTTTAATAGATTTATAAAAAGCAAGATTATTTAACTTTTGACTAGAACTAATTATTTTTAAACCTTATAATTATATTCTAATTTAATAAATAAATAAACATTATTATAGCGCGCGTAGCACCTCATTGACGCGTAGCTCTTTCAATATTAATATTTAATATTAAGAAAAATGTTCTCATGATTCTTGTTAAAATTCTAGAGGTTTAATGAGTCATGTCAGCTTCTCCAAATGGGGAATCTTCTTATTAAAAATTATTCTAAAATCTTGAGTCAAATGCTTCAGTCTTCTTGAATAAGGTCCAAATAAGAGATAGTTTTTAAGTCGGTAATTAGAAGGCCCGTCAGTCAAACTTTCATACTGATAGAGAGAACCCTCGGAGGTAAGTTAGTCATGTCTCAACGGAATTTATCCACCCTTCCCCATGATGGCATCTAGTGCGAGATTACTCACAATGCAGTATACACTGCACCAGATTACCTATTGGCTGACGTGGCCGACATCCATTTTATATATATTTTATAATAATAAATTAAATAGTTAATAAGATATTTAATAACTCTAAATCTAATTAAATGTTAGTTTAATAAAGGATAGCTAAATTAAATTATATTCCTTAAGCAATATTTAATTATTAACTTGGGTTTTTTATTTAAATTTGTACTTAAAAGATAGGATTTAATTAAAAAAATTAAGTTCATTATCTAACTTCTACTTAAAAGAAAATTGAACATGTTAAAGGATTTTTAACTGAAGCTTATGTAGCTTTCGTCATGTTTCTGTCTAAATGAATATAATGTCTGAAAAATCCTTCTGTACCTACTTTTATCAAGCCTGCTTCTGGGTAACCTATGAACTTATTATTTGAAGAATTTTTATCGAAAGGTTTATACAAATTCTAAGAGTAAACTGAAACTTAATCTGCACAGAAACTTATTTCTTAAACTAGGTACGAATTCGATTTTCCTTTAGAAAGTTACGCTCTTAAAAATGTAGCTTTTTCGATAAATCCGTTATCAGTTCTTAATCTAGCTAGAACTGAAACTTTAGGACCTCCTCCTAATCCATAACTATCAAAAATAGATCCTGAAAAAGCACCAGTCATAACTGATTTTTTGGTGATATATTCTGCATAATATGATCCTCCATCAATCGAAAACGCTGCGTAAGGAACATCATTGCTGTCTAAAGTCAATGTTAAACCTCTACAATCAGCTGGGCTTGAATCTAAGAAAGTTTTGTACAGTTAAACTCCTTAACTATCTACTTTCCTAATTCAGCAATCTTAATTATTAGAACTAATTTATGAATACCCTACTTCATAAACATTTCCATTTGTATCTCTCATAGATTTGGTACTAAGTCTTTCTTGAGTATAGTTTTATTTTTCCATAAAGAACTTATCTATTCTGTGACTTTGAGGAAAGCCTATAATAGCCAGCATCAGTAAGAAGGAAATTTTCATTTATGCATGTTAAGTACCAAAGTGAATTTATATAGTTTGGAGTAATTTTAAATAACTACTTAAGCTATTAAAAGAGCTACTTTAAATAATAAAAGAATAATTGAAATTATTTGAAAATTAACTCTATTATTAAACTGCTTGATAGATAATTAAACTGTAAGATTAATTATCTTTTTTTTACTTTAATATCGAAACGAAAATTAAATAGCTAAGCATATATCTATCAGTGCATAAATATGACCAAATTTTCTCTTTTTATCTTGCTTATAAACATTTTCTTTATTCTTTCACTATTTATTCCTCTTTTCTTACTTTCTTTACTTTTTATTCTTCAAAAAGATACTGAAATTTCAATTTTTAGTTGTTAAATTATTATTCATTTTACACTATTAATAACGTCACTCTCACAGGAATATAAACCTTTAAAATAATTTAATCAAAGTTTTATCTAAATAATATTAATAAATTTAGATAAATAAATTTCCCATCTACAACTAAAAACTATTACTATGCTTTTAAAATTTAAAACTAAAGCAAATCACTAAACCAACTAAAAGCCATAACAAATAGCAATCACATTTAAAAAAGGTAAAATATAAAAAATGAAATAAGGAATAAATATAACTCTATGAATTAAATTAATTTAAGCTACTATAAGTAAGCTTAATATTTATTTATCAATCTTATTATTTTTAATTTATATAATTTTAGCTATCTTTATTTTATTTAAGTCTATCTAGATTTTATTATTTTCTTATGAAAGTTAGTCTTAAAGCAGATTGCAAAATATCGTCTGTTTTATATTATCATTATAATCTTCATACACTTTGTTGCTTAGCTTAAATAAGGTATATAAACAAAATATAATGTTAGCTGTAAATAAAGCATGAAAGTTAAATTAGATAATTAAGAAAATCA
The DNA here is from genome assembly GCA_946699065.1 of Loxodes magnus. Lineage (NCBI taxonomy): Eukaryota > Ciliophora > Karyorelictea > Loxodida > Loxodidae > Loxodes > Loxodes magnus. Next base: position 511,873 of record CAMPDV010000179.1, read on the forward strand.
AATAAAATGAATCTCATTTTTATATTTTCTTCCAATATATCTTAAAATAAGCTTAATAATGAATGATTCTAATATCTATGCTAAATTTTAGGATTTTATTAATTAAAACCTAAATAAATCTATATAAAAGGAAATAGATATTAATAGATTCAAATAGCCTTCTGATATAGAATAAATGTAGAAATTTATAATTCAGATTTAATTAAAAAGTATCTATATTTAAAAATAACTATGCTTAGCTTTTTTGACAAATAAATTAAATAATACAATTAAGAAAATTACTTAAAGATAAAATATAAAGCATACTTAGTATAATTTTATAAACTACCAAGAAGATATTTAGAATGCTTATAAAGCTAATAAATGTTATTATTTAAAGAGTAAATCTCAAATACATCTTAAAATTATATTTGTAAAATATATATCTAACTTAAATTTAAGAATTTTCTTTCTTTTTTAATTAAACTCCTTAAGTAATCTAATGTGTCTCCTCAATATTTTATTAAATAAATTATTTTAAGATTTATCTAAAATAGTTTAAATCTAGTAATGCTTTCTAATTATTTTAAATTTTCTACCTAGCAAAGCAAATTTGTTTCTCTTTACATCTTTAATCTGAAATTAATTTTCTAATCTTTCACATATCTTATTCGTGATAAATATCTAATTAGCTTTATTTGTCTATCTAAGACGTCTTTTTAAATAAATACAAAATCTAGTTTAAGTTGTATCTTTTCACTAAAATAAACCTAAATAAGAGATATGCATTTTTATACTTTTCCATCATTTTAGACACTTTACTAAATTGCAAAAATTAAAAACCAAAATTAATAGATTTATAATATTAATTTGATATAAAATAAGCTCTTCCTTTAAAGAATTATTAAGTATGATTTTTTATAATAACTAAATATAAAATATTAGGAACTAAACACTAGCACTATTCTAATTATAGTAGGAATATTTTATTACTCTATTAATTTTTAAGATTTTAGTGTTCTGTATTAAGAAATTTTATTTTTAAGCTAAAAAGATTTTCTATTTAATGTATTAAATAAACATTTTGCTTAATATTGAAGTGTATGAAAAAATTATTATAAAGAATTAAAGTGCTTTCATTAAATCTAGCTTCCTAGTTAAATAAACTAGCTTTTAATAATATCAAAGTTTAACCATCCGTTTATTTATTAATAGTTGAATGATTTTTAGTGATTTTAATTAAAAGATTCAATTTTGATTATTTAAAGAACTTATTGAAAAAATCCTATTACAGTAAAAATCTATTAGATAGTCTTGTTTATAAAGTGATTTTAAATAATAAATAGAATAATACTTAAAACATTAATAGATATAAATATATCCTAGCATTCTTATGAAAACTAAGCTTATAAAAGTATTTAGTGATCACTATATAATATTTCTAAAATATTAGTAGTAATTATACTTGTCCTTTATAGCTATTTTTAATTATACATGCTTAGTATAAATTTTATTACAAATTATGGTCTAACTTTAAGGCTAAAAGTTATATAACTTTTTGAAATTATTCTGTCTTACATCTAAAATGAAAGTCTAAAAATGATAAGATAATTTAGATTATTAGAATAGAATTAGAAAGGAAAATAAAATAATTAAGTATCCCTATTTTAGTTAAAATTATTATGTCTTTATACAAAATTTAACTAATAAATTAATAGCTTTGAACTATCTAAATAACTAAAGCATAAATCAAGCAAATTCTTCTTTGATAAATTCTAATTACTATGCCTGATCAGCTAAGTGTCTTCTATAATTATTTCATTCTTTTGTTAGGAAATATTATTGAATTAGAAAGAAAATTAGTGAAGAACACATATACATAGAAGTGATAAGGTAATAAATGATTAAATTAATAGTCAGATAATCATTTTAAATAAATATTAACCTTCTTCTCTGTCTGTTTCTTCTATTATTTAAAATAAACATTTTATTTAGTTTACTTGGAAATATAAATAAAATAATCTAATACTTTAAATATCTTTAAGAACTTTCTCTAAAGAATTTAGACTAAGATTTAAAGCTATTTAACAATAAAAGTGAGGTTATTCAGGCCAAAGGTAGCAAAAAATAAATTGAATAAGAATTTTATTTTTAAAGATAAGGGAATAATTAGAAGTTGTTTGGAAATAAAACCATTGCAACTTCTTTAATTTCTTAGATCTGCAACAGAAATTAGCTATATCACAGAAAATTATCCAATAAATCTTAAATCTTTCAGATTTTGACTAAGAAATAATTAATTGCCTAATCTAGAGATTCTTTAATATTAAAGGCTTTATTTGTAAGAAATACTACATGTGTATTTCCTTTTTTTCTATTTCACTTAAAATAAGTTAAAGAAATGATTATTGTAGAAATAATCAGATTTTCATAGATTATTTCTAAAAGAATTAAAAAATAAATAGTTTTTTTACTTTATATAAGCACTTAAACTTATTGAATAATTTATTTGCTACTCTTACAATTTAAATTATTTTTGTAGATACTTTCAATTATATTTAGACTCTCTTTCTTTTCCTTAAACTGGCTAAAATTTAATTTAACTTATTTTAATTTTCTCTAATGAGAAAGAGTTATGATTAAGCAATTCAAAAAAAAATCTATATAGCATAATAAATTTAATCTTTCAAAGTAAAAATGAAATATTAAATTTATAATACTGTGACTAGATACAAAAATATCCAATCCTAGCTATCAGCAAATAAATAAAAATCAATTTCTTTAAAAATTATTAAAAGAAGGATATAATCTAACTTCTGCAAAGAGTTATGTAAATAGGGTTAAAAAAATGATGAAAGTAATAGATATTTTATTTATTAGAAAAGAAGTTAACTTTTATTACATAAGAAATCGTATTTGCACAATTTTAGGGATTCTAGCGCTTAAATTGAGGGATATTTATTTTATGAAGGAAATACTAAAAAGAAGAAAATCTAATTAGGATGAATTAAAATTTTTAAATAGAAAGTTTTTGTAAACTTATAGGGAAATCTGAATTCTAAAAATAATAGCTAAATATGCTTTATCTACACTTAATAATCAGCGTCAATTTTAATCTTCCTTAATTTAAAAATATTAATATTTATTCATCAATAATAACTTAAAATCTTTCTTTTTAGTTAATTTTATAGATGTCTAATATATGTAATATCTGTAGAAATAAAATATCTAGAATAAACATATAAAATAAGTAATTATAATAGCTCAGATATATCTAGATATTTTTAAGATAACTGTATATTTTTTATTAATTAATAATTATATGCAAAAAGCTTTAATCTAAATAATCTATCTTTATATTAATTTTTCTTATTAATTATTTACCATTTAAAGTTAAAAAAGTTAAAAAACTTTGTTAAAGCCTTAGTAATCAGCCATCTGACCTATTCTATCAGCTTGTCTCCATTAGTACGTCTTGAATTCCTACTAGGCTTAGTTAGGCGGTGTAGCACTTCACTAGTGCACCATCCTATAATATTCTGAATAGTTTTGCTCTTGCACGTAGCTTTCCTAATTATTTATCTAAGGATTATGATTTGAGTTAAAGAATTTTTTTCTTTAAATTTTTCCGCTTTATGTTGGATATATCCTAAATAGTTTTCTAAAAATATCTTATTTATTCTTTCTTTAAATTTCGCTTAGTTAGTAGCAGTATTTTCATTGGTGTTATTTATTGCACACGTAGAATTTTATTCTTCTTTTAAACTATTATTCCTGTAACACTTATTTAATTTAAATTTACTACTTATTTTAAATAAACGTTTACTGTTTATTTTAATTTGAGGCTTCATTTTCTATTTCCATAGGATCTGATTAATTCTGTTAAATCGAAAATGGCGTAACCTGAATTTATTATTAAATTTAAAGAATTCTTTGTTCCAGTTTGTTTTCTATTTCTTATGATGATTAATATTGTTTCTCAAGTAAAGACGTTATTAGTTTTTCTAATTTTTCTACTTTATCAGTGAGGTATCTATTTTTAAACATAAACTCTTTTAATTACTTAGATAATATTTCTATTTGAGTTTGTGTCGGAAGTTTTTTAATTCTGGATTTCCAAGTGGTTAATGTTCGTCATATCAATCATATTTCTCACTTTCACTTATTGTAATTATTTTGTTTTTTTATTTTTTAGAGAATTTTTCTGTTTAAATGTTTTGTTCAAAGTTCTGTTATTTCTTAGAAGCCATTTTATATATTTAATAGTAACTTTTTACTTAAAATTATAAACACTTAAAATAAGGTTTTAAATTAAATTAAATAATGTTCGCCTTTCAGCTTAATAAAATAATTTTTATGATATCACTCTCATTCTGAAACTCTTAGGTCTTCATTATTGTTTTGATTTGATTTTTTTTTAGTTTAGTTTCTCTTCTTCTTGTATCTTTGTTCATTCTAAAAATAATTATTTTAAGTCTTCTTTATTCAAATATTACTAATGGATTTATTTTTCCCTCAATCATTCTTAAAATCAAGTTATTTGTTAATGTTATTGTTTTATGCTAGACCATGTTTTTTAATCTTAAGATCAATATCGTCTAGGATTTATTTATTCTTTTTTGTTTCTTAATTTATTAATACTTGACTATATCCTAGCATTTCTTTTAAATTTTTCTCTATTTTTTATTAGTTTCATTGTTTATTGTATATTTATTATTTCCTTCTTTTCAGATTTATGTTTATGCGCAAGTTTTATGATGTTTCTCGTATCTGAAGACTGTTCTCTTATATAATTTATCTGTAATGCTAGCAATCAAAAACGTGTTCAAATTTTTATTATTGCTAACAAATGCATAGTATCTACTCTTAATCAATATGTCTTTCTGAGAGATCAGCTTTGAAAAATATTAATTGCGTTCTTAGTCTATAAATAAATTTTTATTCTTATATTAATTTTTTGTTTGTTGTTATATAAGTAATTTTTTAAAATTTAGTCTCATTTTTATATTATCTATAAATTATTTCGGCTGTTTTCATATCTTAAATTCTCTATATTGTTTCCTTGAAAAAATTTATTTGTATTTTTTTTATAATTCTTTAGTATAATAGTTTATATTAAGATCTTTTATTTATTCATTGTTTATTTCATAGTATTTTTCAATTTTTTTAATGCTTTTTTTATATTTTTAGTTGTATTTTTAACTCTGTTTGAAAAGTTATTGGAATTTTGTATCTTATCTACTTTTTTCTTTTTCTTGATCATTTCTAAATTAATCTTGTAACTTTTTGTATAATGTTAAACATCTTTATGATGTTGAATCTTCAAATTTACAACAGTTGAAATATTCATACTATTTCATTAAATGATGCTTGTGGAATTTTCTATTATTTACTTAGAATTTTTCTTTGTGCCATTTAGATTTTATTTATACATTTTGTTATTTCTAAATGAATACTATAGTGGTTAATTCCGAGCAGTATTATAATTATGGCATTATAAATAATCTGAATAAATTCTTAGAGTTAATTGGCTATGTATTGTTATAGTTTTTAAAGATCAAGATTAGAATATAATTCAAATCAATAAATTTTCTTAAAGAAGTACTCGATCTGAACCTATTCTTAATAAAGTTATTTATAGACAGTTCATCGTATCGGGGAGTTATGATTCTACGGTGAGACTATGGGACTTCATGACAGGTACCTGTAAGACCATTAGTGGTCACACTAGTTATGTATATGCTGTGGCTATATCCAGTGATTCAGAGTTCATCGTATCGGGGAGTTATGATTCTACGGTGAGACTATGGGACGTCAAGACAGGTACCTGTAAGACTATGAGTGGTCACACTAGTTATGTATATGCTGTGGCTATATCCAGTGATTCAGAGTTCATCGTATCGGGAAGTTATGATTCTACGGTGAGACTATGGGACTTCATGACAGGTACCTGTAAGACCATGAGTGGTCACACTAGTTATGTATATGCTGTGGCTATATCCAGTGATTCAGAGTTCATCGTATCGGGGAGTTATGATTCTACGGTGAGACTATGGGACTTCATGACAGGTACCTGTAAGACCATGAGTGGTCACACTAGTTATGTATATGCTGTGGCTATATCCAGTGATTCAGAGTTCATCGTATCGGGGAGTTATGATTCTACGGTGAGACTATGGGACTTCATGACAGGTACCTGTAAGACCATGAGTGGTCACACTAGTTATGTATATGCTGTGGCTATATCCAGTGATTCAGAGTTCATCGTATCGGGAAGTTATGAATCTACGGTGAGACTATGGGACGTCAAGACAGGTACCTGTAAGACCATGAGTGGTCACACTAGTTATGTATATGCTGTGGCTATATCCAGTGATTCAGAGTTCATCGTATCGGGAAGTTATGAATCTACGGTGAGACTATGGGACGTCAAGACAGGTACCTGTAAGACCATGAGTGGTCACACTAGTTATGTATATGCTGTGGCTATATCCAGTGATTCAGAGTTCATCGTATCAGGAAGTTTAGATAAGACGGTGAGACTATGGGACGTCAAGACAGGTACCTGTAAGACCATGAGTGGTCACACTAGTTATGTATATGCTGTGGCTATATCCAGTGATTCAGAGTTCATCGTATCGGGAAGTTTAGATAAGACGGTGAGACTATGGGACGTCAAGACAGGTACCTGTAAGACCATGAGTGGTCACACTAGTTATGTATATGCTGTGGCTATATCCAGTGATTCAGAGTTCATCGTATCGGGGAGTTATGATTCTACGGTGAGACTATGGGACGTCAAGACAGGTACCTGTAAGACCATGAGTGGTCACACTAGTTATGTATATGCTGTGGCTATATCCAGTGATTCAGAGTTCATCGTATCGGGGAGTTATGATTCTACGGTGAGACTATGGGACTTCATGACAGGTACCTGTAAGACCATGAGTGGTCACACTAGTTATGTATATGCTGTGGCTATATCCAGTGATTCAGAGTTCATCGTATCGGGGAGTTATGATTCTACGGTGAGACTATGGGACGTCAAGACAGGTACCTGTAAGACCATGAGTGGTCACACTAGTTATGTATATGCTGTGGCTATATCCAGTGATTCAGAGTTCATCGTATCGGGAAGTTATGAATCTACGGTGAGACTATGGGACGTCAAGACAGGTACCTGTAAGACCATGAGTGGTCACACTAGTTATGTATATGCTGTGTCTATATCCAGTGATTCAGAGTTCATCGTATCGGGGAGTTTAGATAAGACGGTGAGACTATGGGACTTCATGACAGGTACCTGTAAGACCATGAGTGGTCACACTAGTTATGTATATGCTGTGGCTATATCCAGTGATTCAGAGTTCATCGTATCGGGGAGTTATGATTCTACGGTGAGACTATGGGACTTCATGACAGGTACCTGTAAGACCATGAGTGGTCACACTAGTTATGTATATGCTGTGGCTATATCCAGTGATTCAGAGTTCATCGTATCGGGAAGTTATGAATCTACGGTGAGACTATGGGACTTCATGACAGGTACCTGTAAGACCATGAGTGGTCACACTAGTTATGTATATGCTGTGGCTATATCCAGTGATTCAGAGTTCATCGTATCGGGAAGTTTAGATAAGACGGTGAGACTATGGGACGTCAAGACAGGTACCTGTAAGACCATGAGTGGTCACACTAGTTATGTATATGCTGTGGCTATATCCAGTGATTCAGAGTTCATCGTATCGGGGAGTTATGATTCTACGGTGAGACTATGGGACGTCAAGACAGGTACCTGTAAGACCATGAGTGGTCACACTAGTTATGTATATGCTGTGGCTATATCCAGTGATTCAGAGTTCATCGTATCGGGAAGTTATGATTCTACGGTGAGACTATGGGACGTCAAGACAGGTACCTGTAAGACCATGAGTGGTCACACTAGTTATGTATATGCTGTGGCTATATCCAGTGATTCAGAGTTCATCGTATCGGGGAGTTATGATTCTACGGTGAGACTATGGGACTTCATGACAGGTACCTGTAAGACCATTAGTGGTCACACTAGTTATGTATATGCTGTGGCTATATCCAGTGATTCAGAGTTCATCGTATCGGGGAGTTATGATTCTACGGTGAGACTATGGGACGTCAAGACAGGTACCTGTAAGACCATGAGTGGTCACACTAGTTATGTATATGCTGTGGCTATATCCAGTGATTCAGAGTTCATCGTATCGGGAAGTTATGATTCTACGGTGAGACTATGGGACGTCAAGACAGGTACCTGTAAGACCATGAGTGGTCACACTAGTTATGTATATGCTGTGGCTATATCCAGTGATTCAGAGTTCATCGTATCGGGGAGTTATGATTCTACGGTGAGACTATGGGACTTCATGACAGGTACCTGTAAGACCATGAGTGGTCACACTAGTTATGTATATGCTGTGGCTATATCCAGTGATTCAGAGTTCATCGTATCGGGGAGTTATGATTCTACGGTGAGACTATGGGACTTCATGACAGGTACCTGTAAGACCATGAGTGGTCACACTAGTTATGTATATGCTGTGGCTATATCCAGTGATTCAGAGTTCATCGTATCGGGAAGTTATGAATCTACGGTGAGACTATGGGACGTCAAGACAGGTACCTGTAAGACCATGAGTGGTCACACTAGTTATGTATATGCTGTGGCTATATCCAGTGATTCAGAGTTCATCGTATCGGGAAGTTATGATTCTACGGTGAGACTATGGGACGTCAAGACAGGTACCTGTAAGACCATGAGTGGTCACACTAGTTATGTATATGCTGTGGCTATATCCAGTGATTCAGAGTTCATCGTATCGGGAAGTTATGATTCTACGGTGAGACTATGGGACGTCAAGACAGGTACCTGTAAGACCATGAGTGGTCACACTAGTTATGTATATGCTGTGGCTATATCCAGTGATTCAGAGTTCATCGTATCGGGAAGTTTAGATAAGACGGTGAGACTATGGGACGTCAAGACAGGTACCTGTAAGACCATGAGTGGTCACACTAGTTATGTATATGCTGTGGCTATATCCAGTGATTCAGAGTTCATCGTATCGGGGAGTTATGATTCTACGGTGAGACTATGGGACTTCATGACAGGTACCTGTAAGACCATGAGTGGTCACACTAGTTATGTATATGCTGTGGCTATATCCAGTGATTCAGAGTTCATCGTATCGGGGAGTTATGATTCTACGGTGAGACTATGGGACTTCATGACAGGTACCTGTAAGACCATGAGTGTTCACACTAGTTATGTATATGCTGTGGCTATATCCAGTGATTCAGAGTTCATCGTATCGGGAAGTTATGAATCTACGGTGAGACTATGGGACGTCAAGACAGGTACCTGTAAGACCATGAGTGGTCACACTAGTTATGTATATGCTGTGGCTATATCCAGTGATTCAGAGTTCATCGTATCGGGGAGTTATGATTCTACGGTGAGACTATGGGACTTCATGACAGGTACCTGTAAGACCATGAGTGGTCACACTAGTTATGTATATGCTGTGGCTATATCCAGTGATTCAGAGTTCATCGTATCGGGAAGTTTAGATAAGACGGTGAGACTATGGGACGTCAAGACAGGTACCTGTAAGACCATGAGTGGTCACACTAGTTATGTATATGCTGTGGCTATATCCAGTGATTCAGAGTTCATCGTATCGGGGAGTTATGATTCTACGGTGAGACTATGGGACTTCATGACAGGTACCTGTAAGACCATGAGTGGTCACACTAGTTATGTATATGCTGTGGCTATATCCAGTGATTCAGAGTTCATCGTATCGGGGAGTTATGATTCTACGGTGAGACTATGGGACTTCATGACAGGTACCTGTAAGACCATGAGTGGTCACACTAGTTATGTATATGCTGTGGCTATATCCAGTGATTCAGAGTTCATCGTATCGGGGAGTTATGATTCTACGGTGAGACTATGGGACGTCAAGACAGGTACCTGTAAGACCATGAGTGGTCACACTAGTTATGTATATGCTGTGGCTATATCCAGTGATTCAGAGTTCATCGTATCGGGGAGTTATGATTCTACGGTGAGACTATGGGACTTCATGACAGGTACCTGTAAGACCATGAGTGGTCACACTAGTTATGTATATGCTGTGGCTATATCCAGTGATTCAGAGTTCATCGTATCGGGAAGTTTAGATAAGACGGTGAGACTATGGGACGTCAAGACAGGTACCTGTAAGACCATGAGTGGTCACACTAGTTATGTATATGCTGTGGCTATATCCAGTGATTCAGAGTTCATCGTATCGGGAAGTTTAGATAAGACGGTGAGACTATGGGACGTCAAGACAGGTACCTGTAAGACCATGAGTGGTCACACTAGTTATGTATATGCTGTGGCTATATCCAGTGATTCAGAGTTCATCGTATCGGGAAGTTTAGATAAGACGGTGAGACTATGGGACGTCAAGACAGGTACCTGTAAGACCATGAGTGGTCACACTAGTTATGTATATGCTGTGGCTATATCCAGTGATTCAGAGTTCATCGTATCGGGGAGTTATGATTCTACGGTGAGACTATGGGACTTCATGACAGGTACCTGTAAGATCATGAGTGGTCACACTAGTTATGTATATGCTGTGGCTATATCCAGTGATTCAGAGTTCATCGTATCGGGAAGTTTAGATAAGACGGTGAGACTATGGGACGTCAAGACAGGTACCTGTAAGACCATGAGTGGTCACACTAGTTATGTATATGCTGTGGCTATATCCAGTGATTCAGAGTTCATCGTATCGGGAAGTTTAGATAAGACGGTGAGACTATGGGACGTCAAGACAGGTACCTGTAAGACCATGAGTGGTCACACTAGTTATGTATATGCTGTGGCTATATCCAGTGATTCAGAGTTCATCGTATCGGGGAGTTATGATTCTACGGTGAGACTATGGGACTTCATGACAGGTACCTGTAAGACCATGAGTGGTCACACTAGTTATGTATATGCTGTGGCTATATCCAGTGATTCAGAGTTCATCGTATCGGGAAGTTATGAATCTACGGTGAGACTATGGGACTTCATGACAGGTACCTGTAAGACCATGAGTGGTCACACTAGTTATGTATATGCTGTGGCTATATCCAGTGATTCAGAGTTCATCGTATCGGGGAGTTATGATTCTACGGTGAGACTATGGGACTTCATGACAGGTACCTGTAAGACCATGAGTGGTCACACTAGTTATGTATATGCTGTGGCTATATCCAGTGATTCAGAGTTCATCGTATCGGGGAGTTATGATTCTACGGTGAGACTATGGGACTTCATGACAGGTACCTGTAAGACCATGAGTGGTCACACTAGTTATGTATATGCTGTGGCTATATCCAGTGATTCAGAGTTCATCGTATCGGGAAGTTATGATTCTACGGTGAGACTATGGGACGTCAAGACAGGTACCTGTAAGACCATGAGTGGTCACACTAGTTATGTATATGCTGTGGCTATATCCAGTGATTCAGAGTTCATCGTATCGGGAAGTTATGATTCTACGGTGAGACTATGGGACGTCAAGACAGGTACCTGTAAGACCATGAGTGGTCACACTAGTTATGTATATGCTGTGGCTATATCCAGTGATTCAGAGTTCATCGTATCGGGAAGTTTAGATAAGACGGTGAGACTATGGGACGTCAAGACAGGTACCTGTAAGACCATGAGTGGTCACACTAGTTATGTATATGCTGTGGCTATATCCAGTGATTCAGAGTTCATCGTATCGGGAAGTTATGAATCTACGGTGAGACTATGGGACGTCAAGACAGGTACCTGTAAGACCATGAGTGGTCACACTAGTTATGTATATGCTGTGGCTATATCCAGTGATTCAGAGTTCATCGTATCGGGAAGTTTAGATAAGACGGTGAGACTATGGGACGTCAAGACAGGTACCTGTAAGACCATGAGTGGTCACACTAGTTATGTATATGCTGTGGCTATATCCAGTGATTCAGAGTTCATCGTATCGGGGAGTTATGATTCTACGGTGAGACTATGGGACTTCATGACAGGTACCTGTAAGACCATGAGTGGTCACACTAGTTATGTATATGCTGTGGCTATATCCAGTGATTCAGAGTTCATCGTATCGGGAAGTTATGATTCTACGGTGAGACTATGGGACGTCAAGACAGGTACCTGTAAGACCATGAGTGGTCACACTAGTTATGTATATGCTGTGGCTATATCCAGTGATTCAGAGTTCATCGTATCGGGAAGTTATGATTCTACGGTGAGACTATGGGACGTCAAGACAGGTACCTGTAAGACCATGAGTGGTCACACTAGTTATGTATATGCTGTGGCTATATCCAGTGATTCAGAGTTCATCGTATCGGGAAGTTATGATTCTACGGTGAGACTATGGGACGTCAAGACAGGTACCTGTAAGACCATGAGTGGTCACACTAGTTATGTATATGCTGTGGCTATATCCAGTGATTCAGAGTTCATCGTATCGGGAAGTTTAGATAAGACGGTGAGACTATGGGACGTCAAGACAGGTACCTGTAAGACCATGAGTGGTCACACTAGTTATGTATATGCTGTGGCTATATCCAGTGATTCAGAGTTCATCGTATCGGGGAGTTATGATTCTACGGTGAGACTATGGGACTTCATGACAGGTACCTGTAAGACCATGAGTGGTCACACTAGTTATGTATATGCTGTGGCTATATCCAGTGATTCAGAGTTCATCGTATCGGGGAGTTATGATTCTACGGTGAGACTATGGGACTTCATGACAGGTACCTGTAAGACCATGAGTGGTCACACTAGTTATGTATATGCTGTGGCTATATCCAGTGATTCAGAGTTCATCGTATCGGGGAGTTATGAATCTACGGTGAGACTATGGGAGGTCAAGACAGGTACCTGTAAGACCATGAGTGGTCACACTAGTTATGTATATGCTGTGGCTATATCCAGTGATTCAGAGTTCATCGTATCGGGGAGTTATGATTCTACGGTGAGACTATGGGACTTCATGACAGGTACCTGTAAGACCATGAGTGGTCACACTAGTTATGTATATGCTGTGGCTATATCCAGTGATTCAGAGTTCATCGTATCGGGGAGTTATGATTCTACGGTGAGACTATGGGACGTCAAGACAGGTACCTGTAAGACCATGAGTGGTCACACTAGTTATGTATATGCTGTGGCTATATCCAGTGATTCAGAGTTCATCGTATCGGGAAGTTATGAATCTACGGTGAGACTATGGGACGTCAAGACAGGTACCTGTAAGACCATGAGTGGTCACACTAGTTATGTATATGCTGTGGCTATATCCAGTGATTCAGAGTTCATCGTATCGGGAAGTTTAGATAAGACGGTGAGACTATGGGACGTCAAGACAGGTACCTGTAAGACCATGAGTGGTCACACTAGTTATGTATATGCTGTGGCTATATCCAGTGATTCAGAGTTCATCGTATCGGGGAGTTATGATTCTACGGTGAGACTATGGGACTTCATGACAGGTACCTGTAAGACCATGAGTGGTCACACTAGTTATGTATATGCTGTGGCTATATCCAGTGATTCAGAGTTCATCGTATCGGGAAGTTATGATTCTACGGTGAGACTATGGGACGTCAAGACAGGTACCTGTAAGACCATGAGTGGTCACACTAGTTATGTATATGCTGTGGCTATATCCAGTGATTCAGAGTTCATCGTATCGGGAATGTTTGAGATGGGACGTCAAGACGGTACCTGAGACTATGGGTATACGTCAAGATTCAGGTACCGGGAAGTTTAGATAAGACGGTGAGACTATGGGACGTCAAGACAGGTACCTGTAAGACCATGAGTGGTCACACTAGTTATGTATATGCTGTGGCTATATCCAGTGATTCAGAGTTCATCGTATCGGGGAGTTATGATTCTACGGTGAGACTATGGGACGTCAAGACAGGTACCTGTAAGACCATGAGTGGTCACACTAGTTATGTATATGCTGTGGCTATATCCAGTGATTCAGAGTTCATCGTATCGGGAAGTTATGAATCTACGGTGAGACTATGGGACGTCAAGACAGGTACCTGTAAGACCATGAGTGGTCACACTAGTTATGTATATGCTGTGGCTATATCCAGTGATTCAGAGTTCATCGTATCGGGAAGTTATGATTCTACGGTGAGACTATGGGACGTCAAGACAGGTACCTGTAAGACCATGAGTGGTCACACTAGTTATGTATATGCTGTGGCTATATCCAGTGATTCAGAGTTCATCGTATCGGGAAGTTATGAATCTACGGTGAGACTATGGGACGTCAAGACAGGTACCTGTAAGACCATGAGTGGTCACACTAGTTATGTATATGCTGTGGCTATATCCAGTGATTCAGAGTTCATCGTATCGGGGAGTTATGATTCTACGGTGAGACTATGGGACGTCAAGACAGGTACCTGTAAGACCATGAGTGGTCACACTAGTTATGTATATGCTGTGGCTATATCCAGTGATTCAGAGTTCATCGTATCGGGGAGTTATGATTCTACGGTGAGACTATGGGACGTCAAGACAGGTACCTGTAAGACCATGAGTGGTCACACTAGTTATGTATATGCTGTGGCTATATCCAGTGATTCAAAGTTCATCGTATCGGGAAGTTATGAATCTACGGTGAGACTATGGGACTTCATGACAGGTACCTGTAAGACCATGAGTGGTCACACTAGTTATGTATATGCTGTGGCTATATCCAGTGATTCAGAGTTCATCGTATCGGGAAGTTATGAATCTACGGTGAGACTATGGGACGTCAAGACAGGTACCTGTAAGACCATGAGTGGTCACACTAGTTATGTATATGCTGTGGCTATATCCAGTGATTCAGAGTTCATCGTATCGGGAAGTTATGAATCTACGGTGAGACTATGGGACTTCATGACAGGTACCTGTAAGACCATGAGTGGTCACACTAGTTATGTATATGCTGTGGCTATATCCAGTGATTCAGAGTTCATCGTATCGGGGAGTTATGATTCTACGGTGAGACTATGGGACTTCATGACAGGTACCTGTAAGACCATGAGTGGTCACACTAGTTATGTATATGCTGTGGCTATATCCAGTGATTCAGAGTTCATCGTATCGGGGAGTTATGATTCTACGGTGAGACTATGGGACTTCATGACAGGTACCTGTAAGACCATGAGTGGTCACACTAGTTATGTATATGCTGTGGCTATATCCAGTGATTCAGAGTTCATCGTATCGGGAAGTTTAGATAAGACGGTGAGACTATGGGACGTCAAGACAGGTACCTGTAAGACCATGAGTGGTCACACTAGTTATGTATATGCTGTGGCTATATCCAGTGATTCAGAGTTCATCGTATCGGGGAGTTATGATTCTACGGTGAGACTATGGGACGTCAAGACAGGTACCTGTAAGACCATGAGTGGTCACACTAGTTATGTATATGCTGTGGCTATATCCAGTGATTCAGAGTTCATCGTATCGGGGAGTTATGATTCTACGGTGAGACTATGGGACGTCAAGACAGGTACCTGTAAGACCATGAGTGGTCACACTAGTTATGTATATGCTGTGGCTATATCCAGTGATTCAGAGTTCATCGTATCGGGAAGTTTAGATAAGACGGTGAGACTATGGGACGTCAAGACAGGTACCTGTAAGACCATGAGTGGTCACACTAGTTATGTATATGCTGTGGCTATATCCAGTGATTCAGAGTTCATCGTATCGGGGAGTTATGATTCTACGGTGAGACTATGGGACTTCATGACAGGTACCTGTAAGACCATGAGTGGTCACACTAGTTATGTATATGCTGTGGCTATATCCAGTGATTCAGAGTTCATCGTATCGGGAAGTTATGATTCTACGGTGAGACTATGGGACGTCAAGACAGGTACCTGTAAGACCATGAGTGGTCACACTAGTTATGTATATGCTGTGGCTATATCCAGTGATTCAGAGTTCATCGTATCGGGGAGTTATGATTCTACGGTGAGACTATGGGACTTCATGACAGGTACCTGTAAGACCATGAGTGGTCACACTAGTTATGTATATGCTGTGGCTATATCCAGTGATTCAGAGTTCATCGTATCGGGAAGTTTAGATAAGACGGTGAGACTATGGGACGTCAAGACAGGTACCTGTAAGACCATGAGTGGTCACACTAGTTATGTATATGCTGTGGCTATATCCAGTGATTCAGAGTTCATCGTATCGGGGAGTTATGATTCTACGGTGAGACTATGGGACGTCAAGACAGGTACCTGTAAGACCATGAGTGGTCACACTAGTTATGTATATGCTGTGGCTATATCCAGTGATTCAGAGTTCATCGTATCGGGAAGTTATGAATCTACGGTGAGACTATGGGACGTCAAGACAGGTACCTGTAAGACCATGAGTGGTCACACTAGTTATGTATATGCTGTGGCTATATCCAGTGATTCAGAGTTCATCGTATCGGGAAGTTTAGATAAGACGGTGAGACTATGGGACGTCAAGACAGGTACCTGTAAGACCATGAGTGGTCACACTAGTTATGTATATGCTGTGGCTATATCCAGTGATTCAGAGTTCATCGTATCGGGAAGTTTAGATAAGACGGTGAGACTATGGGACGTCAAGACAGGTACCTGTAAGACCATGAGTGGTCACACTAGTTATGTATATGCTGTGGCTATATCCAGTGATTCAGAGTTCATCGTATCGGGGAGTTATGATTCTACGGTGAGACTATGGGACGTCAAGACAGGTACCTGTAAGACCATGAGTGGTCACACTAGTTATGTATATGCTGTGGCTATATCCAGTGATTCAGAGTTCATCGTATCGGGAAGTTTAGATAAGACGGTGAGACTATGGGACGTCAAGACAGGTACCTGTAAGACCATGAGTGGTCACACTAGTTATGTATATGCTGTGGCTATATCCAGTGATTCAGAGTTCATCGTATCGGGAAGTTATGATTCTACGGTGAGACTATGGGACGTCAAGACAGGTACCTGTAAGACCATGAGTGGTCACACTAGTTATGTATATGCTGTGGCTATATCCAGTGATTCAGAGTTCATCGTATCGGGAAGTTATGAATCTACGGTGAGACTATGGGACGTCAAGACAGGTACCTGTAAGACCATGAGTGGTCACACTAGTTATGTATATGCTGTGGCTATATCCAGTGATTCAGAGTTCATCGTATCGGGAAGTTATGATTCTACGGTGAGACTATGGGACTTCATGACAGGTACCTGTAAGACCATGAGTGGTCACACTAGTTATGTATATGCTGTGGCTATATCCAGTGATTCAGAGTTCATCGTATCGGGAAGTTATGAATCTACGGTGAGACTATGGGACTTCAAGACAGGTACCTGTAAGACCATGAGTGGTCACACTAGTTATGTATATGCTGTGGCTATATCCAGTGATTCAGAGTTCATCGTATCGGGAAGTTATGAATCTACGGTGAGACTATGGGACGTCAAGACAGGTACCTGTAAGACCATGAGTGGTCACACTAGTTATGTATATGCTGTGGCTATATCCAGTGATTCAGAGTTCATCGTATCGGGAAGTTATGATTCTACGGTGAGACTATGGGACGTCAAGACAGGTACCTGTAAGACCATGAGTGGTCACACTAGTTATGTATATGCTGTGGCTATATCCAGTGATTCAGAGTTCATCGTATCGGGAAGTTTAGATAAGACGGTGAGACTATGGGACGTCAAGACAGGTACCTGTAAGACCATGAGTGGTCACACTAGTTATGTATATGCTGTGGCTATATCCAGTGATTCAGAGTTCATCGTATCGGGAAGTTATGATTCTACGGTGAGACTATGGGACGTCAAGACAGGTACCTGTAAGACCATGAGTGGTCACACTAGTTATGTATATGCTGTGGCTATATCCAGTGATTCAGAGTTCATCGTATCGGGAAGTTTAGATAAGACGGTGAGACTATGGGACGTCAAGACAGGTACCTGTAAGACCATGAGTGGTCACACTAGTTATGTATATGCTGTGGCTATATCCAGTGATTCAGAGTTCATCGTATCGGGAAGTTATGATTCTACGGTGAGACTATGGGACGTCAAGACAGGTACCTGTAAGACCATGAGTGGTCACACTAGTTATGTATATGCTGTGGCTATATCCAGTGATTCAGAGTTCATCGTATCGGGAAGTTATGATTCTACGGTGAGACTATGGGACGTCAAGACAGGTACCTGTAAGACCATGAGTGGTCACACTAGTTATGTATATGCTGTGGCTATATCCAGTGATTCAGAGTTCATCGTATCGGGAAGTTATGATTCTACGGTGAGACTATGGGACGTCAAGACAGGTACCTGTAAGACCATGAGTGGTCACACTAGTTATGTATATGCTGTGGCTATATCCAGTGATTCAGAGTTCATCGTATCGGGAAGTTTAGATAAGACGGTGAGACTATGGGACGTCAAGACAGGTACCTGTAAGACCATGAGTGGTCACACTAGTTATGTATATGCTGTGGCTATATCCAGTGATTCAGAGTTCATCGTATCGGGGAGTTATGATTCTACGGTGAGACTATGGGACGTCAAGACAGGTACCTGTAAGACCATGAGTGGTCACACTAGTTATGTATATGCTGTGGCTATATCCAGTGATTCAGAGTTCATCGTATCGGGGAGTTATGATTCTACGGTGAGACTATGGGACGTCAAGACAGGTACCTGTAAGACCATGAGTGGTCACACTAGTTATGTATATGCTGTGGCTATATCCAGTGATTCAGAGTTCATCGTATCGGGAAGTTTAGATAAGACGGTGAGACTATGGGACGTCAAGACAGGTACCTGTAAGACCATGAGTGGTCACACTAGTTATGTATATGCTGTGGCTATATCCAGTGATTCAGAGTTCATCGTATCGGGGAGTTATGATTCTACGGTGAGACTATGGGACGTCAAGACAGGTACCTGTAAGACCATGAGTGGTCACACTAGTTATGTATATGCTGTGGCTATATCCAGTGATTCAGAGTTCATCGTATCGGGAAGTTATGAATCTACGGTGAGACTATGGGACGTCAAGACAGGTACCTGTAAGACCATGAGTGGTCACACTAGTTATGTATATGCTGTGGCTATATCCAGTGATTCAGAGTTCATCGTATCGGGAGTTATGATTCTACGGTGAGACTATGGGACGTCAAGACAGGTACCTGTAAGACCATGAGTGGTCACACTAGTTATGTATATGCTGTGGCTATATCCAGTGATTCAGAGTTCATCGTATCGGGAAGTTATGATTCTACGGTGAGACTATGGGACGTCAAGACAGGTACCTGTAAGACCATGAGTGGTCACACTAGTTATGTATATGCTGTGGCTATATCCAGTGATTCAGAGTTCATCGTATCGGGAAGTTATGATTCTACGGTGAGACTATGGGACGTCAAGACAGGTACCTGTAAGACCATGAGTGGTCACACTAGTTATGTATATGCTGTGGCTATATCCAGTGATTCAGAGTTCATCGTATCGGGAAGTTATGATTCTACGGTGAGACTATGGGACGTCAAGACAGGTACCTGTAAGACCATGAGTGGTCACACTAGTTATGTATATGCTGTGGCTATATCCAGTGATTCAGAGTTCATCGTATCGGGAAGTTTAGATAAGACGGTGAGACTATGGGACGTCAAGACAGGTACCTGTAAGACCATGAGTGGTCACACTAGTTATGTATATGCTGTGGCTATATCCAGTGATTCAGAGTTCATCGTATCGGGAAGTTATGATTCTACGGTGAGACTATGGGACGTCAAGACAGGTACCTGTAAGACCATGAGTGGTCACACTAGTTATGTATATGCTGTGGCTATATCCAGTGATTCAGAGTTCATCGTATCGGGAAGTTTAGATAAGACGGTGAGACTATGGGACGTCAAGACAGGTACCTGTAAGACCATGAGTGGTCACACTAGTTATGTATATGCTGTGGCTATATCCAGTGATTCAGAGTTCATCGTATCGGGGAGTTATGATTCTACGGTGAGACTATGGGACGTCAAGACAGGTACCTGTAAGACCATGAGTGGTCACACTAGTTATGTATATGCTGTGGCTATATCCAGTGATTCAGAGTTCATCGTATCGGGAAGTTTAGATAAGACGGTGAGACTATGGGACGTCAAGACAGGTACCTGTAAGACCATGAGTGGTCACACTAGTTATGTATATGCTGTGGCTATATCCAGTGATTCAGAGTTCATCGTATCGGGAAGTTATGATTCTACGGTGAGACTATGGGACGTCAAGACAGGTACCTGTAAGACCATGAGTGGTCACACTAGTTATGTATATGCTGTGGCTATATCCAGTGATTCAGAGTTCATCGTATCGGGAAGTTATGATTCTACGGTGAGACTATGGGACGTCAAGACAGGTACCTGTAAGACCATGAGTGGTCACACTAGTTATGTATATGCTGTGGCTATATCCAGTGATTCAGAGTTCATCGTATCGGGAAGTTATGATTCTACGGTGAGACTATGGGACGTCAAGACAGGTACCTGTAAGACCATGAGTGGTCACACTAGTTATGTATATGCTGTGGCTATATCCAGTGATTCAGAGTTCATCGTATCGGGAAGTTTAGATAAGACGGTGAGACTATGGGACGTCAAGACAGGTACCTGTAAGATCATGAGTGGTCACACTAGTTATGTATATGCTGTGGCTATATCCAGTGATTCAGAGTTCATCGTATCGGGGAGTTATGATTCTACGGTGAGACTATGGGACGTCAAGACAGGTACCTGTAAGACCATGAGTGGTCACACTAGTTATGTATATGCTGTGGCTATATCCAGTGATTCAGAGTTCATCGTATCGGGGAGTTATGATTCTACGGTGAGACTATGGGACGTCAAGACAGGTACCTGTAAGACCATGAGTGGTCACACTAGTTATGTATATGCTGTGGCTATATCCAGTGATTCAGAGTTCATCGTATCGGGAAGTTATGAATCTACGGTGAGACTATGGGACGTCAAGACAGGTACCTGTAAGACCATGAGTGGTCACACTAGTTATGTATATGCTGTGGCTATATCCAGTGATTCAGAGTTCATCGTATCGGGGAGTTTAGATAAGACGGTGAGACTATGGGACGTCAAGACAGGTACCTGTAAGACCATGAGTGGTCACACTAGTTATGTATATGCTGTGGCTATATCCAGTGATTCAGAGTTCATCGTATCGGGAAGTTATGAATCTACGGTGAGACTATGGGACGTCAAGACAGGTACCTGTAAGACCATGAGTGGTCACACTAGTTATGTATATGCTGTGGCTATATCCAGTGATTCAGAGTTCATCGTATCGGGAAGTTTAGATAAGACGGTGAGACTATGGGACGTCAAGACAGGTACCTGTAAGACCATGAGTGGTCACACTAGTTATGTATATGCTGTGGCTATATCCAGTGATTCAGAGTTCATCGTATCGGGAAGTTATGAATCTACGGTGAGACTATGGGACGTCAAGACAGGTACCTGTAAGACCATGAGTGGTCACACTAGTTATGTATATGCTGTGGCTATATCCAGTGATTCAGAGTTCATCGTATCGGGAAGTTTAGATAAGACGGTGAGACTATGGGACGTCAAGACAGGTACCTGTAAGACCATGAGTGGTCACACTAGTTATGTATATGCTGTGGCTATATCCAGTGATTCAGAGTTCATCGTATCGGGGAGTTATGATTCTACGGTGAGACTATGGGACGTCAAGACAGGTACCTGTAAGACCATGAGTGGTCACACTAGTTATGTATATGCTGTGGCTATATCCAGTGATTCAGAGTTCATCGTATCGGGAAGTGATGATTCTACGGTGAGACTATGGGACTTCATGACAGGTACCTGTAAGACCATGAGTGGTCACACTAGTTATGTATATGCTGTGGCTATATCCAGTGATTCAGAGTTCATCGTATCGGGAAGTTTAGATAAGACGGTGAGACTATGGGACGTCAAGACAGGTACCTGTAAGACCATGAGTGGTCACACTAGTTATGTATATGCTGTGGCTATATCCAGTGATTCAGAGTTCATCGTATCGGGAAGTTATGATTCTACGGTGAGACTATGGGACGTCAAGACAGGTACCTGTAAGACCATGAGTGGTCACACTAGTTATGTATATGCTGTGGCTATATCCAGTGATTCAGAGTTCATCGTATCGGGAAGTTATGATTCTACGGTGAGACTATGGGACGTCAAGACAGGTACCTGTAAGACCATGAGTGGTCACACTAGTTATGTATATGCTGTGGCTATATCCAGTGATTCAGAGTTCATCGTATCGGGAAGTTTAGATAAGACGGTGAGACTATGGGACGTCAAGACAGGTACCTGTAAGACCATGAGTGGTCACACTAGTTATGTATATGCTGTGGCTATATCCAGTGATTCAGAGTTCATCGTATCGGGAAGTTATGATTCTACGGTGAGACTATGGGACGTCAAGACAGGTACCTGTAAGACCATGAGTGGTCACACTAGTTATGTATATGCTGTGGCTATATCCAGTGATTCAGAGTTCATCGTATCGGGAAGTTTAGATAAGACGGTGAGACTATGGGACGTCAAGACAGGTACCTGTAAGACCATGAGTGGTCACACTAGTTATGTATATGCTGTGGCTATATCCAGTGATTCAGAGTTCATCGTATCGGGGAGTTATGATTCTACGGTGAGACTATGGGACGTCAAGACAGGTACCTGTAAGACCATGAGTGGTCACACTAGTTATGTATATGCTGTGGCTATATCCAGTGATTCAGAGTTCATCGTATCGGGAAGTTTAGATAAGACGGTGAGACTATGGGACGTCAAGACAGGTACCTGTAAGACCATGAGTGGTCACACTAGTTATGTATATGCTGTGGCTATATCCAGTGATTCAGAGTTCATCGTATCGGGAAGTTATGATTCTACGGTGAGACTATGGGACGTCAAGACAGGTACCTGTAAGACCATGAGTGGTCACACTAGTTATGTATATGCTGTGGCTATATCCAGTGATTCAGAGTTCATCGTATCGGGAAGTTATGATTCTACGGTGAGACTATGGGACGTCAAGACAGGTACCTGTAAGACCATGAGTGGTCACACTAGTTATGTATATGCTGTGGCTATATCCAGTGATTCAGAGTTCATCGTATCGGGAAGTTATGATTCTACGGTGAGACTATGGGACGTCAAGACAGGTACCTGTAAGACCATGAGTGGTCACACTAGTTATGTATATGCTGTGGCTATATCCAGTGATTCAGAGTTCATCGTATCGGGAAGTTTAGATAAGACGGTGAGACTATGGGACGTCAAGACAGGTACCTGTAAGACCATGAGTGGTCACACTAGTTATGTATATGCTGTGGCTATATCCAGTGATTCAGAGTTCATCGTATCGGGGAGTTATGATTCTACGGTGAGACTATGGGACGTCAAGACAGGTACCTGTAAGACCATGAGTGGTCACACTAGTTATGTATATGCTGTGGCTATATCCAGTGATTCAGAGTTCATCGTATCGGGGAGTTATGATTCTACGGTGAGACTATGGGACGTCAAGACAGGTACCTGTAAGACCATGAGTGGTCACACTAGTTATGTATATGCTGTGGCTATATCCAGTGATTCAGAGTTCATCGTATCGGGGAGTTATGATTCTACGGTGAGACTATGGGACGTCAAGACAGGTACCTGTAAGACCATGAGTGGTCACACTAGTTATGTATATGCTGTGGCTATATCCAGTGATTCAGAGTTCATCGTATCGGGAAGTTATGATTCTACGGTGAGACTATGGGACGTCAAGACAGGTACCTGTAAGACCATGAGTGGTCACACTAGTTATGTATATGCTGTGGCTATATCCAGTGATTCAGAGTTCATCGTATCGGGAAGTTATGAATCTACGGTGAGACTATGGGACGTCAAGACAGGTACCTGTAAGACCATGAGTGGTCACACTAGTTATGTATATGCTGTGGCTATATCCAGTGATTCAGAGTTCATCGTATCGGGAAGTTATGAATCTACGGTGAGACTATGGGACGTCAAGACAGGTACCTGTAAGACCATGAGTGGTCACACTAGTTATGTATATGCTGTGGCTATATCCAGTGATTCAGAGTTCATCGTATCGGGAAGTTTAGATAAGACGGTGAGACTATGGGACGTCAAGACAGGTACCTGTAAGACCATGAGTGGTCACACTAGTTATGTATATGCTGTGGCTATATCCAGTGATTCAGAGTTCATCGTATCGGGGAGTTTAGATAAGACGGTGAGACTATGGGACTTCATGACAGGTACCTGTAAGACCATGAGTGGTCACACTAGTTATGTATATGCTGTGGCTATATCCAGTGATTCAGAGTTCATCGTATCGGGAAGTTATGATTCTACGGTGAGACTATGGGACGTCAAGACAGGTACCTGTAAGACCATGAGTGGTCACACTAGTTATGTATATGCTGTGGCTATATCCAGTGATTCAGAGTTCATCGTATCGGGAAGTTATGATTCTACGGTGAGACTATGGGACGTCAAGACAGGTACCTGTAAGACCATGAGTGGTCACACTAGTTATGTATATGCTGTGGCTATATCCAGTGATTCAGAGTTCATCGTATCGGGAAGTTATGATTCTACGGTGAGACTATGGGACGTCAAGACAGGTACCTGTAAGACCATGAGTGGTCACACTAGTTATGTATATGCTGTGGCTATATCCAGTGATTCAGAGTTCATCGTATCGGGAAGTGATGATTCTACGGTGAGACTATGGGACTTCATGACAGGTACCTGTAAGACCATGAGTGGTCACACTAGTTATGTATATGCTGTGGCTATATCCAGTGATTCAGAGTTCATCGTATCGGGGAGTTATGATTCTACGGTGAGACTATGGGACGTCAAGACAGGTACCTGTAAGACCATGAGTGGTCACACTAGTTATGTATATGCTGTGGCTATATCCAGTGATTCAGAGTTCATCGTATCGGGAAGTTATGATTCTACGGTGAGACTATGGGACGTCAAGACAGGTACCTGTAAGACCATGAGTGGTCACACTAGTTATGTATATGCTGTGGCTATATCCAGTGATTCAGAGTTCATCGTATCGGGAAGTTATGATTCTACGGTGAGACTATGGGACGTCAAGACAGGTACCTGTAAGACCATGAGTGGTCACACTAGTTATGTATATGCTGTGGCTATATCCAGTGATTCAGAGTTCATCGTATCGGGGAGTTATGATTCTACGGTGAGACTATGGGACGTCAAGACAGGTACCTGTAAGACCATGAGTGGTCACACTAGTTATGTATATGCTGTGGCTATATCCAGTGATTCAGAGTTCATCGTATCGGGAAGTTTAGATAAGACGGTGAGACTATGGGACGTCAAGACAGGTACCTGTAAGACCATGAGTGGTCACACTAGTTATGTATATGCTGTGGCTATATCCAGTGATTCAGAGTTCATCGTATCGGGGAGTTATGATTCTACGGTGAGACTATGGGACGTCAAGACAGGTACCTGTAAGACCATGAGTGGTCACACTAGTTATGTATATGCTGTGGCTATATCCAGTGATTCAGAGTTCATCGTATCGGGAAGTTATGATTCTACGGTGAGACTATGGGACGTCAAGACAGGTACCTGTAAGACCATGAGTGGTCACACTAGTTATGTATATGCTGTGGCTATATCCAGTGATTCAGAGTTCATCGTATCGGGAAGTTTAGATAAGACGGTGAGACTATGGGACGTCAAGACAGGTACCTGTAAGACCATGAGTGGTCACACTAGTTATGTATATGCTGTGGCTATATCCAGTGATTCAGAGTTCATCGTATCGGGAAGTTATGATTCTACGGTGAGACTATGGGACGTCAAGACAGGTACCTGTAAGACCATGAGTGGTCACACTAGTTATGTATATGCTGTGGCTATATCCAGTGATTCAGAGTTCATCGTATCGGGAAGTTATGATTCTACGGTGAGACTATGGGACGTCAAGACAGGTACCTGTAAGACCATGAGTGGTCACACTAGTTATGTATATGCTGTGGCTATATCCAGTGATTCAGAGTTCATCGTATCGGGGAGTTATGATTCTACGGTGAGACTATGGGACGTCAAGACAGGTACCTGTAAGACCATGAGTGGTCACACTAGTTATGTATATGCTGTGGCTATATCCAGTGATTCAGAGTTCATCGTATCGGGAAGTTTAGATAAGACGGTGAGACTATGGGACGTCAAGACAGGTACCTGTAAGACCATGAGTGGTCACACTAGTTATGTATATGCTGTGGCTATATCCAGTGATTCAGAGTTCATCGTATCGGGAAGTTTAGATAAGACGGTGAGACTATGGGACGTCAAGACAGGTACCTGTAAGACCATGAGTGGTCACACTAGTTATGTATATGCTGTGGCTATATCCAGTGATTCAGAGTTCATCGTATCGGGAAGTTTAGATAAGACGGTGAGACTATGGGACGTCAAGACAGGTACCTGTAAGACCATGAGTGGTCACACTAGTTATGTATATGCTGTGGCTATATCCAGTGATTCAGAGTTCATCGTATCGGGAAGTTATGAATCTACGGTGAGACTATGGGACGTCAAGACAGGTACCTGTAAGACCATGAGTGGTCACACTAGTTATGTATATGCTGTGGCTATATCCAGTGATTCAGAGTTCATCGTATCGGGAAGTTTAGATAAGACGGTGAGACTATGGGACGTCAAGACAGGTACCTGTAAGACCATGAGTGGTCACACTAGTTATGTATATGCTGTGGCTATATCCAGTGATTCAGAGTTCATCGTATCGGGGAGTTATGATTCTACGGTGAGACTATGGGACGTCAAGACAGGTACCTGTAAGACCATGAGTGGTCACACTAGTTATGTATATGCTGTGGCTATATCCAGTGATTCAGAGTTTTTCGTATCGGGAAGTTATGATTCTACGGTGAGACTATGGGACGTCAAGACAGGTACCTGTAAGACCATGAGTGGTCACACTAGTTATGTATATGCTGTGGCTATATCCAGTGATTCAGAGTTCATCGTATCGGGAAGTTATGATTCTACGGTGAGACTATGGGACGTCAAGACAGGTACCTGTAAGACCATGAGTGGTCACACTAGTTATGTATATGCTGTGGCTATATCCAGTGATTCAGAGTTCATCGTATCGGGAAGTGATGATTCTACGGTGAGACTATGGGACTTCATGACAGGTACCTGTAAGACCATGAGTGGTCACACTAGTTATGTATATGCTGTGGCTATATCCAGTGATTCAGAGTTCATCGTATCGGGGAGTTATGATTCTACGGTGAGACTATGGGACGTCAAGACAGGTACCTGTAAGACCATGAGTGGTCACACTAGTTATGTATATGCTGTGGCTATATCCAGTGATTCAGAGTTCATCGTATCGGGAAGTTATGATTCTACGGTGAGACTATGGGACGTCAAGACAGGTACCTGTAAGACCATGAGTGGTCACACTAGTTATGTATATGCTGTGGCTATATCCAGTGATTCAGAGTTCATCGTATCGGGAAGTGATGATTCTACGGTGAGACTATGGGACTTCATGACAGGTACCTGTAAGACCATGAGTGGTCACACTAGTTATGTATATGCTGTGGCTATATCCAGTGATTCAGAGTTCATCGTATCGGGGAGTTATGATTCTACGGTGAGACTATGGGACGTCAAGACAGGTACCTGTAAGACCATGAGTGGTCACACTAGTTATGTATATGCTGTGGCTATATCCAGTGATTCAGAGTTCATCGTATCGGGAAGTTATGATTCTACGGTGAGACTATGGGACGTCAAGACAGGTACCTGTAAGACCATGAGTGGTCACACTAGTTATGTATATGCTGTGGCTATATCCAGTGATTCAGAGTTCATCGTATCGGGAAGTTATGATTCTACGGTGAGACTATGGGACGTCAAGACAGGTACCTGTAAGACCATGAGTGGTCACACTAGTTATGTATATGCTGTGGCTATATCCAGTGATTCAGAGTTCATCGTATCGGGGAGTTATGATTCTACGGTGAGACTATGGGACGTCAAGACAGGTACCTGTAAGACCATGAGTGGTCACACTAGTTATGTATATGCTGTGGCTATATCCAGTGATTCAGAGTTCATCGTATCGGGAAGTTATGATTCTACGGTGAGACTATGGGACGTCAAGACAGGTACCTGTAAGACCATGAGTGGTCACACTAGTTATGTATATGCTGTGGCTATATCCAGTGATTCAGAGTTC